>CM031243.1:168115957-168715957 GCA_018340775.1 Taxus wallichiana var. yunnanensis | reverse complement strand
TGGTTTTGAGGGAAAACCTTTTAAATTACCTAGGTATGTTAATGACAAGTTGTGTTTATGTGAATTGGTAAGGAAACTAGTGCCTATGCACAAGTTAATTGTTAGGAGGCATAAAAAAATGTCAAATTCCCTATCAAAATTAGAAGGTATTCATTCCCTTCCATTATAAAGGCTAGACTAATTGGAGAAGAAATGAAGAATTTGGCCATGGAGACATTTGAGGCTAGAGCCAATTATGACATTCGGTGGGTACTTAACAATGTTTCTAACACTTTTGAGCATGAGCCTCACTTTGAGGACTACTAGATGAATTGTAGGGATGAAGAAGAATTTTGGTTGAGGGATTTTTCAAGAATGACTTTATCACAAGTGGTAGACTTCAAAATTGTAGTCATTCCAGAGGGGGTTGTAGATGACTTACACACAGTGAGTAAATTCTACATTGATCAAGAAGATAGAAAGTAAACCTATAGCTCCCCCAGAATGGAATAAGGAGGATTTTTATGATCCCTACATGAGGATAACCAAATTTCATGAGGAGAATGGTATATTGGTTGGTTCAGATGTATATTGCCTTATCAGTACAAAATATAAGAGTCCTAAATCATTTCATAAATCTAGGAAACTTAAATAATGATATCCCACCTCTGAAGGAGGGCACTGATAAAATTGATCCATTAGGAGGAAAATCCCCTCTATTACCCTCTAAAAGGACTATTGATGGGCTTATTGATGAATGGATAGTAACTACTAGCGATAAAGGTACTTTCGTGTCTCTCTAGGCAAAAAATAGAAAACATTCTTTTAAAGTCCATGGAAAATTCCCCTATTACTCCTGCAGTGCCTCTCTAGGTAAAGGGAAAGGGTCTAGCATCACATTTGTGGTTAGCCCAAATGTTTTATGAAAGCCACATAATACTGAAAATTTAAATAGTGCAGCTATTTAGAGTGGTCACATTCATCCCAGGAAGCACAAAGATGAAAAGAGAACACCACCAGAATTGAAGTAGTTTGAGCGGACACACAAGAAACCCAAAATTATCCACTAGCCAATCCTGGTAAGGGTAGGTTCCCATACACCAAAGAAGTTCAAACATAGGGATGGGGTAATTGATCCCTAAAAGTGAAAAGAACTAATAACATCCAAAAGCAACAGGATACATCATTTCCAAGTATGGGGCAATCAAGTCCCATGATCCCTCATTAATTCTTCATGGAAAAAGAGGTGAATTCATTCAGAGTTTAGTTCCCTAGGGGAATACTATAGTTTATTCGGTGGATAGTCAGTTTCTTACCCTAGGTATGAAAATTCTTGAAACTCTACTTGTTAAAGATATCAATCCACCACCAATTGAATTAATGCATAAGGTTGTAAATGTACAAACTAAGGTGAGATATATAGATGTTGATGAGGGATTATCCATGCTAGATGCACTTAGTTTGTTTGTTGATGAACCCTTATTAACACCAATGGTTAATATTGAAGAAAGTAAGGAATAAGAAAGAGGTCCTCATGTACTAAAAACTGAAGTAAGAAATCAGGAAGTGAATTTGTCTTCCCCAAAACGAATGGTTTTGGAAATGGATAAACAAATCTATTGCTGTAAAAATGTGTTAATACTAAATTGGTGGTAAAAAATGTTGTTCCCATTCTTGTTGACGTTACTAAGAGTGGTGACCTTCTTCAAGAAGAAAAATTGTCTTTTGAAGAAAAAAATAAATATGGCACAAGATATAATTACTTATGAGGAATTTTTATTGGTGGAGAATCACATCTTTCAATGGGAAATGTGGATTTAGTTCTAATAAAACAACCTTCCATAACATTATCCGAGGTATCATTAAGGAATGAAAGTATCATTTTAGATACTCAACTGGTTTTGGGTGGTAGAGGAATCCATTTCCCAAACTTTGATACAAAAGGGAGAAGGGGAAGAAACTCATGCCACCATGGTTTCAACTGGAGAAACAATAAAGGAGTTCCCTTTGAGTTTTGATGCAGATCAAGTTAAGGATGATCAATCTGAAGTGCCAGATTAGGAAAGGAAGCATCTAGAGGAATTAATGGTATAGAGTGAAATTGACTTAGGGACAATTGGGATAAGTGGTCAAGAAAAAATAGAATTATTGGTGCAACAGGAACAAGAGGTGTCCAAGAAAATAGTATTTGTTCCTGAGAAACTCTAGTAAGGATCACATGAAATAAAAGTTGGAACAAGTTTGAAGAAGGGATGGATCAGTGAATTAATTTCAAATGAAGAAGTGGCCCTTCCTATACAAGTAGTTGACCTTACTACTTTATCCTTTCCAAAAATAGTGAGAGCCCCAAAAAGGGCCAGAACCATCACAAGGACTCTTACTGATTCATCGGGGCAAGAACCCTAGAGATAGCAACTCCTTTTGAGGGTAAGACAAGAAAATACATAACCAATGATGATTACAACATTCAAATTATTCCCTTGGGAAAACCTTCAAGGGAACAACTGATGAAAAGAGTATCTGAAGTAGTGAATGATCTTTTACAAAAGGTGAATGAAGATGATATGACAAAGAAGTATCTTAAGGAACAAATTAAGGCCTTAAGTTCATGTTTGCAACAACTGACAAGAAAAACTAGTCATGAACAAGTAGGTACTTATGTGAATACCCCTGAGGAATGGATAAAATAAATAGTGTTGTCAAGAAGGTCCAAGCGGTGGATACTTGGGTTGAACAACTAACTGAGAAGGGAAAGGAAGTTATCACAGAAGCAAGGAAAAATATGAGGACCTTAGAGGTCGATTAAATGAAATTGATGGAATAATTGAAGACTATGACAATGAGATTTTTACTTGGAGGGAACTCTCCCCAAGCTTGACCGCATAACCCGACTTAGTGAGGAGCTAGTTGAGCAAGAAGGCATCGTACCAATAGGATGCAAAGGGAGTCAATATGCCCTTGAAGAATTGACAAAAATCAGGTTAGATACCTTAAATGGAATCAAGAATTAGCTTTAAGTCAGAAGGAATTGGGTTGATGATCTACTTGATGTCATTGATCGAATATTAGAAGACATGGTGGCGGAAAAGTCCAGAAAGATCTATGGGGACTTAATACTTGATTTATTACTTAATTAATTTTAAAGTAATATCTAGACAAATGATTTCTCCCATGAAGCTGTTAAAATTATGATGAAGATTGAGAATAGGATTGAGGAATTGAAAGCCAGGACACTGGAATATAAGTAGAAAATGGCTCAATGTCTGGACTTAATATCAAGACAAACATTGATTTTCTAGCATCACCTTGGACTTGATGAGGATGAAGTAAATGAATTATTCCAGAGATATGATGCTTATGTGGCCAGATTACTAGAAGAGCAAGATGTAGAGGAAAAGGGTGAAGAGGAGGAGGATGCTGGCACAAAATATGATGAACATGTTTAAGCACTTTCTTCCTCATTTTGTATTTTCTTTTCATACTCCATTGAACTGATATTATGAATTGATATTTTTGATACATTAAATGTAATTATCTCTTTGAAATTTTACTATTTCTTTGTTTCAATTGTAAGTTAAAAAGATGTAGTATTTCATAGTGGATTAGATTAAAATTTCATATACATTTGAAATAGATATGTGAACTATTGACATCCTTGTATTGCTTGCAATATTGAATAAAGAAAAAACAAGATAGGGTTCTATAGGGGCCCTTACCCATGACAAAAGGAGATGTACATACATCAGAAATTGAAAGAATGAAAGGAGAATAACACCTAATCATTCTTTAGTCATACTTCATAATTTCCCCTTAACAGGGGAAGTTTATTCAAAAGTATTTTCTTCCTCAGTATAAACTCATCGAGTCCTATGTTGCTTGTATGAAGACAATCGACCCTTCCAAGTCCATGACATCCCCATGTCCATCAAATACTTCAAATTCATCCTAGGGTGGCCCATAATTTCCTCAAGCTCAATTCTCTTTTGGTCAGATGATACCCAATCCAAGAGGTCCAAACCACCTGAAAAGAAGGTTGTTTTCCCCTTCCCCTTATGAAGGGTTGACTTGCCAGGATTACTTTTAAGAGGGATGTTTGGAGTGACAAGAGGGCCAGATACTACATGTTGGTGACTGGATGAAATGTGAGGCTTTGAACTAGTTCTTGCTTCCCATTTCCTGGAGAAAGGTGGGTTTTCCTTGGGAGAAGGAATTGGATGAGGTCCTTGAAATTCCCACTCAAAATGAGGGGCACAATATATCAAACGTGTGGATAGCCAAGTTCTAAATCTTCCTCTTTATCTTGAGATGAATAAATTGATGCCCTTGAGCAATGAGAAGAAATAGATTGGTCTTCTTCTCCATCCGAGATGATGAATGGAGACTGATTTTGTGTTTCTCCCTTCCTCTTGCTGAAGGTAGTGCTATTGTTGGACCTAGTAGCGAGAGGCACAATTTCTTCCTATTTCTTTTCCAAGGAATGAATCCTCTTCTCCAAATCATTCACTTTGTTGGAAATAGTAGGAACCATATCAATGGAGGTTTTGTCATACAATATGTATGATTCCTTAGGAATTTCTTTTGATACAAATTCCTCATTGCATAAGAAGGGGCATTGAAAACTGGTTTTCCTAAAGACCTAAGGCCTCCTCTCAACCTAGTATATTTTAAATCCTCAGGTGTTTTCATATGCTCCCATCTAAAAAGATGGAAATACATAACTTGGAAAGATGTGAATATAGGATTGATTCTGATCAACCTAGTTAAAAGTGCTAAGTGGACTCATTGATATGTCAGAGGTCCTTTTGTGTCTCCTGTGCATTCTACTTCAAACAAGGCCCTAACAAAATCCTCATCTGGGTCACTCAAATAAAATATTTGATTCATATCTTCCAAAGAGATTTCTTTTAGGCTATGTGCCACAAGTGTCTTTTCCATTTTTCTAGTAAATATTCTGCTATACCTAAAATTAGGAAAGAGATACATAATTACAAGGGGGTAGGGTTGAGCTTTATAGCCCGAAGGTGACACATATCTCTGGTCTAGAAAAATCTTCCCCCGAGATGAGAAGGATCTTGCTCAATTCGCACAAGGGAAAATTATAAAACTGAAGGAAAGTATAGATGAGCATAACTGGTAAATTATGATGATTTGACAAACATCATGTATGGCATTTAAACCAAGTAAGATGTGAAGTGAAGTGTGCTAAGCCCAAGAAGGATTTCAAGAAATGAGCATAGGTGTGTGTCATGTTAAAAATCATATGGAGATGCTCAGTGATCAATCTAAAATTATTTTTAATCAAAATCAGAAGGGAATGTTTCAAATAACTTGCCAAAAGTGAAGACTGGACGTCCCAGTTAGACATAGATGGAATACATCGAAAAGACTCATGTTTCATACACCTGGCAGTATGGGATGAAGTTCATAAATATCATTTTCTAGAACATTTTTGTAACAAACAAAGTATTCCTTGGAATATTCTTATTTTTGGGGGAAAAGCTTTGAAGTAAAGTGAGAATTATAAAATTATGTGAAATCCATGCCAAGAAGATGGGAGTTAATTTTTTCTAAAATTTAGTCAGAGAGAAAAAAGGAGAGAAGAGCCGAGAGAAGCCATTTTCTAGGAAAAAAATTGAGAAACAGTTATTTCTTGTGTGCCTTTCAAAATTGATCATGTCAAGATGGTTATAGATGTATAGCCATTGACAAAAATTTGAGATTGTAAAAAAACTTTCCCTTGTTCATAAAATTTGATAAACCTTGAGTAATTCATGTAAATCATGAGCTATGTTATGTCTATTGTCATCTTGAGATATTTTCAAATAGTTAGCTATGTGCCTATTGCAGTCTTACATTAGGAATCCTTTTGAAATCATGTTGATCCCCTAGAATATTGACTAATTGCACCAAGGCACATAGGTGCGTGAGTCCTGGGTTGAAGGATGGGTGTGCAAGAAGAAGGCACGCAAGGCCTAGTAGAAGAAGGGTGCGTAGGATAAGGCATGTAGACAGAGCCGGGTTTTGGGACTTAGCAGTATTTGATGTCTTGGGTAGGACACAAGTAAAATAAGGACCCGACCACTCATGTGAAGTAGACAATGTGTCGGTTTGACAAAGACATGGGGCCCATAAGGAATATGCTTAGTGATGGAGGCACACGTGGGAGACCATCATGACAGAACATGCAGAGCCCATGCTAGAGAGCAGGCACACTTAGGAGACCATCATGGTAGAGTGTGGAAGAGCCCATACTTGAAGGAACATGTTCCCATAGAGGGGCCATATAGATGCTTGGCAACAGATCCGAGGCTACGAGAATGTGGCGCCGGCACTATAGGATTCCTATCTATAGGAGCACACTGTAGAAGAGAAAGATAGATGGATGGATGGTAGAAGGATAGAGCTAGTAAAAGAGAGACATAAAGAGAGAGTGGAGTTCTGCAGATATACTACAAGGACTCTATGGGATCGGGTAGAGGTAATATGATGTATTGATGTACTAAGGGGTTAGGTTATGAATTCTCTTTGTATGAATGAAGGACATGATCCTAAATGTGATGTATGACTTGAGTCTAATCAAGTGAGGTAGTCTAAATGGATTCATTGATTTTAATGAGTATGAATGTAATAAGGACATGAACATGAATGAGCATGAGTATAGTTGATTCGATCCATATCTATATTGTTTCATTTCTGTTCATGGATGTTATGTAATGGATGTAAGCTCTCATGTGTTTTTCCTCTCTATTGTAGTTTAGCTGTTATCTGCAAGTACTTTACATTTTCTAGAGACCACTATGAGTCCTATGATGAATGTATGTCTCATTTCCACCATTATCCATTAAATCCTTGATCTAGATAATGGTTTCCCACTTAACTCACATAAGAGAGATACTCGGTGCCAATGTATGCCTCAATTGAGTGCCCAATTCCCACTGGGTGATAGGCCGGTGTGCATGGGATCCCCTTTTTCTTTTGGTGGGTGTAAAAATGACTACATCTTGGTTCTGCTGTTTCCGGGACCATCTTTTCAAAGTTGTAGTGGGAAATGACATGCATCATGATCTAGGTAATGAGTAATGATAGAATGTTTAACTCTAAAAAGTATTGAATCATGGTTTAAGAGCATAGAGGATGAACTTACTCAAATATTCAAACACTTTGGGTATGAGTTTGATGCATGTAGATGACTAGAAGATTACCTCTACCATGAATTATATGAAACATTTTTCTATTGCTTCCCATTAGAAGCGCATGAATGGATCTCAAAGCATATGCATCTAGATCAAGTTGGAATTATAGATCATACGTGTGGACATAAGAATAATACCGAGACTACAAGATACGAGATCGACATGGACTTATTTTTGGATCATTGGTGGAAAGGTGTGTTGGCTAGCTACACTCTGGAGTATGCTATTTTTACATACTCTTGTCTAGAATTTGTTGAGTTTGAGTATCTTTAGGACACTAGAGGATCATTTCTACATGTTATTCCTTTGAAAATGAAGATTTTAATTGTTACCGTGGGTTTGGAGGAATTTCAATGGTTAGCTAAACCATTCGAGCACCGGGTGAGGAATCTAGGGTGGGGAAAGATGAAAGATCTTATGGCAGAAAAAGAAAGAGAGGAGAGATGACTCAGGTATAGTGAAGCACATGAAAGGGAGATTGCGAGACAACACAAGGTTGTAGGTGTGATGGATCTATGGAGGTAGACATTGTGGGGGTTTGAGGTTCATGCGAGAGGACGTGGAACTTGAGTATTATGCTACCCCATCTTGGTAAACGCGTGAGAGAGACCCCTTTGGCTTCTAATGAGAGTTCATCACACGGAGAAAGAAGATTCATTGATGCGTATATGAACCCACCTAATGACTAGACCCAGTGCTTAGCTTTCCAAATCGAGAGGAGAATATTGTTAGCCAAATTGGTATCGGTGGAAGTGGTTAACTGCGTGCCTAGGAGATATAATTTCTCGTTTGGGACTTCTATGGCTATGCATATTCCAATTTTGGAGGGATTTTTGGACAAGGAGCAAGTATACTAGCCTTTGGTCTCACATCTAGGAGTGGCACGGGGTACACTATTGGTAGTGGGACATCATCACAGACCATTGGCGTATAGTTTAGTGGGACTGTGGGGACCATTGGCATGAATAGTACAGGACACGGTGGACTAGGAGGAGCATGACTTGGTGGGCTGGTGGATACGGTGGGTTAGGAGGTATAAGACCTAGTGGACCCCATGGATCTAGTGGTGGAGGAAATTTTGGAGCAAACCAAGGCTCTAGCTCAGGAGGACAAGGACCCCAACAACACCCTCAAGTTTCCTTTGAGATGTCATTACATTTGCCATATTATAGAGGCATTGAAGATGCTACGAGAGAATGTTCACAAGTGTGAATTGCTATGGCGTTTGAAAGGGATCAATAGCCCGAGAGAAAAAGGTAAGTCAATTTGCTACGATGTTGCAATGGTACACACATAGGTATAGAAATTATGACCCTCATCAAATGGTGTTGGATTATAATGCTTTAAGGAATTCCTTCCTAGTAGAGTTCCACATTTTGAGTTTGAACAAAAAGAGCATCGGCGCCACTGAAGGAGATTCAACAAGGAATGTTGGAGAGTGTGCGGGAGTATGATGCATGGTTTAAAACTCTCTGTCAAAATTGTCATATGAGATTCACCCTTCACAATATGCTCAATTATTTTTGGAGGGTTGATAACACCTTTTAGAAGATATTTATCTCACAAAACCTTCACATACCCGCTGCAAAGCATTGGAGGCCACCCTACGTGCCAAAGATGTTAGGAGTGTTGATACTAGTGTTAGCCCATTTTTGGAGGCTCAAATCACTGCTATGGCTAAGTAGCTGGAGAAGTTGTCTGTGAACTTAGCACATGAGACTCATAGTGGGTTATGGTGTATAGATTGTGAAGTAGAGGGGCATGTTAAGGACAAATTCCCCTGAAGGACAATACATGCCATACTAGTAGATTGTGATATTTCTCATGGGGACCATGATGTGAGTAGATGTCCCCAATTGCATCATGTGATGCGAAGAATGTGTCCTACTATTATAAAATATGCTCCTCTATGTCCCATGATACTAAGGATTGTAGAATCATTGACTAGATCCATGAAGCCATTGATCATGGGGTGCACCCAGACTAGCATTGCAAGTAATTCTAGAGGTGATGATCACTTTGGTATGAGCGAGCGTGCAAATGGAGGCACACATGGAAGAGGATTTTTGGAGGATTCCATGGTCATGGTTACCATGGAGGAGGGAGAATTGATTTCCGTGTGGGACTGTTTTAATTGTGGGTCTAAAAACCACTACAAGTGTGAGTGCTTAGACTTATTGTAGTGCTCATGGTGTGGAAAGAATCACAAGTATGAGGAGTTCCCTAAGTTATTTGAGAACATAATTTAGTAGCACCGAGAAAGACAAGGGTGCTGCAATGGTAAGCATTAAGAAAGTGGACACCCAATGGATGCCACAAGTAGCACGCGATGTAGGCTTGGATCTGTATTGGTAACCAAAAGAGTAGAGGTCATGCACGCAAGGGATATGCCAAGGTAGAAGAACCTAGTTTCAAGGGAATAATTGGTACATGGAAGGTACCTAGACCCCGTGCATCAGAAAGAGGTATATCAAGATACCATGGACATGATCTGGAGTCTACAAGGAGAAATCTAGTGTCTAAAGGAGCAATCTAGGAGTGAAGATCAAATTAGGAGGGTTGAGGCACAAAAAGATGACCTGGATGAGATCAAGGAGGTATGTAAGATGTTAAGGCAAGAGAATATTATTCCTTTGCTAGGAGCATGGTTGAAAGAGAAGGTACCGCATGTGGGAGAAGAGTGCGAGAGGCAAGTATTGCATGCAAACCTTCCTCCTCACAACCTTGATTATGTAATGAGATCACATTAAATTCGGCCGTGGATGGATGGCTCCTTAATAATATCCTCATTGACATAGGTGCGGAGGTCAATGTTCTCACTTTTGATGTTTGGCATCGAGATGGAAGGCCCGCATTATAGTCATATTTGAATGTGTTGTATATGGAAAAAAACAAAGGCAATGCCCATCAATGTCCTAAAGGATGCAACTATCACCATTCAAGGAGCCAAGTTTACTGGGGACTTTGAAGTCTTAGCGCTTGCTGAGGTAGACAATTTTCCAACACTACTTGGGCACCCATGGTGTTATAAAAACAATTCATATCTTCGGTTCAAAAAGGGGTACATCAGCTTTGAAAATGAGGAACATGTCATCATACCCATGGCTAATGGGAATTCAACACCCTATACTGAAACTTTGGGAGAAGAGGTCCTAGATAGGATATATGTGTGCTCAATCAGGGATCTAGAGATAATCCATCCTACCAATGGAGTTATCTAGTTTGAGGATTCCCAGTCAATGAGTGACACCACCAATATAGCATGTGATAATTGGTGCATGGGACCTATGATTTGATCGGATGACACTTGAGAGGATCGGTGACAAAGGTGACTAAGGCATGCACTTTATGGCACCTAGGAGGAAAGGAGCTACCTAACTACTTAGGAGGAGCCTTCCCTAAGATATTTTTACAGAAGATGGAGGCTCAGTGGAAGGAGGAAAAGGAGCGAAGAGGGATGCTAAGTTACATCTGTTAAAAACTATAGCGTGCTAGTGGGCTATGCATAGGGATAACCTTCTAGTGTGACGGGAGGTGAGAATCACCCTCTCTATCTAGTTTTCTAGAAGCAACGTGCCACCACCATCAAAGGCTACTATGGTAGTGATCCCACCTCTTTCCACATCTAAACCTATGAGAGAATATTGGGAGAAGGTGTAGAAGCTTTGCCACCATCCCTCTAAATCCATAAACTATATTCTACACTACGGGGTTACCACGGGCATTTACATCCACTCTAAAACACATCATCAAGTGGGGAAATTGCAAGAACTAGCGAGATAACCTCATCCAAACATTTGAGTATCGAAGCACCAAACCATCGGTTGATAAGGCATTATAGGAGGTCAAGCGCCTTACAATGGGGGATAGTGCCAAGGTAGAGGATAGGCTTGTAGAGTTTCTAGGAGAGCCATGTTTGGGTGGAAAATTTGGTGAAGATGAGTCTGATGAGGTACAGTTGGAGCGTGTGTAGAGAAAGAAAAAGGAAAGATGGTCTATGTCATAGATGGTGAAGAGATGGAAAATTTGGAGGTTAACCATTCTTTAGGCTCATGCGAAGTGATGGATAGTGCTGATGAGAAAGCGTGTGCCTATCATGAGCCTTTAAAGACAAATAAGGTTAATATTGGGTCGGAGGTGGAACCCAAGGAAGCTATCATTAGAGATTATTGGTTGGAGAAGGAAGTCTCTAAGATCATTGATCTTTTACGTGAGTTTGAGGATTTGTTCCCACACAGGTATCATGAGCTCAAAGGCATTCACCACTCCTTAGGGGAAATGATAATTAAGTTGAAGGAAGGTGTGCATTTGGTCAAAAAGAGACCATATTGAATTAATCCTAATATGTGTGTGAAGGTCAAGGAGGAAATAGACAAGATGATAGCGTCACGAATCATAGAAGCTATGGAAGTAATCAGAATGGATAATTCCGATGGTGATTAGTATAAAGAAGGATGGGAGGATAAGGATATGTGTTGATTATAGGGAGTTTAATGCAGTGTGTATCATTGATCCTTTCCCAACCCCATTTACTAAAGAGATCCTAGAAGGAGTGGCAGGGTATGAAGTCTACTCTTTCATGGATGGGTTCTCAGGCTATTACCAGTGAGGATTACAAAGGAAGACTAGAGAAAGACAAATTTAGAGACCAAGTGGGGAATTTTTTCCTATATGGTCATGCCTTTTGGATTGAAGAATGCACCCGCTGTGTTTTCACGCATTGTAGTACAAGATTTCCAAGACTTCATCCATAAATTTCTCCAAGTATACCTTAATGATTGGACCATGTATGGGTGGTCAAGGACCATTACGAAACTTGCAGATGATGTTTGAAAGGTGTCGAAATTGAGTATATCCTCAACATAAAGGTGTATTTGCTACACCATTTGGGACCCTATTGGGGCACATCATATGCAAAGAAGGCTTGTTGGTAGATCCTGCCAAAATTGCAGTAATTATGGGATTAGGGGAGCCAACTAGTCAAAGCGTAGTGCACGGATTCCTTGGACACATGGGCTACTACCAAAATTTCATCAAGGGTTATGCAAGGATCGTTGCACCTTTAGAAAAATTTCTCAGGCATAAGAGTGCCTTTCACTGGGAGAAGTGCAAGTAAAACGAGTTTGACACAATGAAGGATAGGCTTTTCACCACTCCTATTTTACGTTTTCCCTCTTAGGACAAGCCCTTCCATGTTCATGTGGATTCCTCTAGAATGTCCATTGGGGTAGTACTTGCACATCCTAGTGAGGGAATCCTTGATTTGCCCCTATGCTTTACAAGCGGGAAGTTGATAGCAGTGGAAAAAAATTATACCATAACTAAGTGCGAGGAATTATCTAATGATCTACGCACTTCATAAATTTAGGTAGTACCTTTGTGCAACTCTCTTTGTCTTCTACACTGACCACATGGCATTAAAATATTTGGTGAACAAGCCCATACTACAAGGGTGTATATGCTAATGGGTGTTGTTATTTAGAGAATTTGATTTCACCGTAGTTGTTAAGCCAAGCAAGATTAATTCCAAACCGACCATTTATCCAGGATTGACTTGGGAGAGGATGCGTAGAGCATAGAATATACCATGTAGATGCATAGTTTTTAGGTTGTGGCACATGCCCTCGGTCTTTCACTAGATTCTTAGATCATTTCTTTGAAGTGTTGACAAAATAGATATTGTAACGGTCATAGGAGGAATACATGTTCAAATCTTGGTTGATGAGTTGTTGTGCGTATGACTTTCAAATCCATAGCTGATTGTGAGAACTTCCTTTTGCTAGGAGGAACTACTTGGATTTTGGTCTGGATGCCTATGTGTGAAGGATGGAGGTGTTGATGAGTGGCTTGAAGGCTACAAGTGATAACTAAGCGAAGGAAAGCTTCGTATGGGCTGCATGTGTGCTCCTCTTTACTTGGTTAGATCATATCTTGGTTGGGATGGATGTACAAGAGAACATGCTTGATCTCCTTCCTTGCATGCATGGTCTCATTGGAATTTTCTCTTTAAAGATGTGTTATCTATCTGAGATGTGATAATGCTCGCCAACCATTTTTCTTCAAAATTCTAACCTTGAGAATAAGGTTTTTGGGGTCAAAAGGGTAACCGACAAGCGGTTCCAGCGTAACCGAGAGATGGTTAGGGGTAACCGACATCGATCAAGGTAGGATTTCCTAGGTTTACTAAACTAGGGAGATCCTCTTGATTTCCTCATATCTCATGTCGTTAACCCATGGATTAGACTGGGAGCTTCTTTTGAGCATGTGGGAATGTGGTTAGAGGGAATGTAGGCATTGATTTTTAGGGTTTGGGTAAGTCTTAGTTAGTTATGGTAACATACTAAGATTAGGTATTAGGCTGAGTTGGCTTGGTGAGGTGTCTAAGTGAAGCAGTATATGTGGATATTATTTAAAATAAGATATTTAAATAATAAATATAGTGAGGATAATGAATTAATTTAATTAAATTAATTAAATTAATATTAGTGGGGTGAAAGGGGCCATGGCTAGGTGAATGTGATGAAAGGTGCTTATTTGTCGAGGGACCAAAGGGGAGTGTGACCTAATTTTAGTGTCTACATTTTTCCCCTTTTTGTTGTGTAGCTTGTATTGGTAAGCAACGCTAACAAAAATAAGATGTGGTTGCCCCATGTGTGGGTGAAGGTGATCCCCCTCAAACTAGGAACTGATGAGGCAAAAGGGGGAATCGGTGAGTGGTTTGATAAAAGGTAAATGGGAGGAAGAGGTAGGTGGGCATGGGGAGAAAGGGTTAAAGGTATATGTGGGAAATCTAGGTAATGGTTCTGGGTCAAAGGTAGAAACATTCAAACACACGCACACAAATAAACTACAGATGCTCTCTTGGGTTGAAAGTAGGAAAACTCTACATCGTCTAAGGTCGATAGGTTTATCCAAACAAGGTTAAAGTGAATCCGATATCCAAGGTATAGGATATGGTCAAGAAACACAATGAATGTTAGGTGCGGGAATGTTTAGGTATGTTCTGGTACACCAAATGTAGGGTCAGGATAAACGGTCATGGCAATAGGATAGGTAAGGTCATCAGGTCAATCAACACAGGTAATAGTGCCACAAGGTATAGCGAACATATGAGGTCAAAGGTCACTAGTGATGGTCCAGTCTAAATATCTAGGTCACAGGTATGGGTAAAGTCCAAGGTAGGGGTAAAATAATGAGTCCCCAAAGGAAGACAAAGGGAGGTAGTAAATGATGAGCTCAGGAAAGATAAGGGAAATGGGTTGGGTAAAGGTGTGGTTGGGGAAAGGATCGGGGTAAAGGGTGGGGTAAAGGATCAAGGGAAAGGGTGGGGTAAAAGACCAAGGTAAAGAGTGGTGTAAAGGATGAAGGTAAATGGTGGGGTAAAAGGGGTGTAATTGAGAGAAATGTGTAGGTGAGGATGACCGATGGTGGTCATGGATAACCGACATCGGTATAGGAAAACCGATAATTATAAGGTAGGGCACGCGACTTGATGCTTTGGTCAAAGGTAACAAACATCGGTTAGGTCGGAGTTAGTTATAAAAAAGGAATCCATGTTTTTATTATTCATTTGTTATTGGTGAAGTGAGAAAATGAAAAAAGAGAAAAGAGAGAAAAGTAAATGGCGAAGGAAATAGGAAAGTGAGTTGGAAGTGTGATTAGATGAGGGTTGGGTTGGTGAGCAATGGGTCCACGGGATTAGGGTGAGAGATTTGATTGGGCGGAGGTTACGAGGAGTTATTCGTTGATGGAAGAGGCCAAAGAGGGATCTAGCGGACCACCGGCACATTAGCCGAGACATGCCACTAAGATGGGTAGATTGTTAATTGGGTAGATTAGAGATTTGGATAATTTTTATTTTAGGTTTTTGTGAGTTTTGTTTTTGTGGGTGGGTAAAAATAAAATTTGGGTATGGGGGAATAATGAACAAAAAGAGGGAGGGAAGGGTAGTAAATGTTATAGGTGGGGTGGGTAGAGGTCCAGGGTGTAGTTTAGGTTATTGTAGGTTGGGTAAAAGGGGAAGGGGATGATTTTTAGAAAATGGGCGTTTTGGGAAGTCGTGGGATTTTCACACAGCTGGACTAGCGTTAGTCAAATTTGTTGGTGTTGGTTGGGAAGAACTAGTATCGGTCACCAAGCAGGTGGCTAATGCTGGTTTAAGGGTGACCAGTCGATTACGATGAACCGGCACCGATCGGGATATTAGGCACAAGGGTCCAAAAGTGATGTGGGCTAGGTAGTTGAGATGGGTAGAGTGAAAATAGGGTGGAGGGTAATGATAATTGGTGAATATGGTCATGGTAAATGTAGATTAATGTTGTGCTTAGATTAGATGTAGGGGAGAGCATAGTTACATATGTGAGACAGGGTTCTACCTCTATTGGTGACATTATGTGGCGTAGTGACCCCTTTAGAGCTCCAACATGTGGAGGCAATGGGCTTGAGTGGGATTCGTCACTACCGACATGTTGTTCGGTAGCCTAGCTTGATGGTCACACTCATCAATAGATGGGATCCCATGACCAACACATTCCACCTTCTAATGGGTGAGATGACTATCACCCTAGAGGATGTGTTCTAGATTTTGTGGCTACCCATATTGGGTGCCTAGGTGTATTCTATCTCCTCCGAGGCCTTAGAGGAGTTGATTGGGACAATTTTTGGTGAGGGAGTGTCTGATCTAAGATTTCATAGCACCATTTTGAGCTATGGAGAGATGTACCTAGCCCATCCGGATGAGATGAGGCTAGTGGTTTTGTTGATAGAGGTAGTGTGTTGCTATACACTTCCGGATGCGAGAGGGTGGACACTTTACCCGATCACCGATGGGGGTACTCTATGATATGATGGTTCATGAGACATGCTTTGCTTGGGCACCAAAATTCTTGGTGCAGCTATATAGAGAGTTATGGGCATATGGGTGGCTACGCAAGTTTTAGCTTGTGATGTACATTTATACTACACTATTGGGTGTATGAGCACATAGTGTGTGTGTGACCTATAGGGATGCCTTGAGTAGATACATTCCCAAATATATTTTTATGGGTAGGATATAGGAGATGGGTACCGGTGATAAGAGAGTAGAGATTAGATAGGCCGACACATGATGTGGCCCATTTTCGGTAGTTACTGGAGGGGTTTTCTAGAGTGGACATTATCTAGAGGCCATATGTGGGATTCCCCTCATATAGGTATATACATGAGGAGCTATCCGAGCTCCAACTAGAGAGGTGGATACAAGGTTATCATACGGGAGGATGAGATGATCCCAGTAGAGACGAGTCGACAAAGCAATTCGAGCTCTTACAGGACATTCCTCCACCCTTCCCATAGTTTGAAGAGATGACATGGAGAGGCCCTTACCTCTACCATAGCCTACAGTTCCCACAGGGGAGGAGGAGTAACCAGTGGATCAATGGATAGATGATGCTGGATGTATAGATAGGTACAAGAAGTGGTGGGTGGCTCAGTTATGAGCCATACCACCCAGACCGGGGCAGCCAGACCTAGATACCATTACAAGCAGAGAGACACCCTACAGGGGTAGGTAGCTACGCTAATTACCTAGTTGGGTATACTATAGACATAGTTGGAGGGTTCGAGATGCAAAGGTAGTAGAGCTACACATACAGGTGGCCAGTTTGCAGGCCCAGATGGTGGATGGAGGAGATGGAGATGGTTAGGGGGATGGTTAGGTGGTAACCTTACAAGCTCATGTGGCAGGTTTACAGAGGTCTAGTTGGCCATAGCCAGGCATAGATTGGGGCCTTACAGGCCTAGATATAGGCATAGGGGTAGGGGCACCACCACAAGCACCGGGAGCAGGTATCGGTTCATAGGTAGGCGCGGGGTAGGTACAGGGGCCGAGACCTATGGTACCACCACAGACCGTGCCTGTATCTAGGTTACAAGATGCCCTAGGTGAGGTGAGATATTATCAGGACCAGCTTATGGTGGCTGGGATAGATTTCATCTCCTATGCTAAGAGTATAGAGGGCACAGCAGCATCCAAAGTGAGAGGATGAGATCTCACACTCATAAGTTTGGAAACACGGGAGGCCACAAAGATGTGGTGACCAGTGTTAGGTGAGGTGCTAGTAGGGACACAAGGGGTCGAGGGTACAGGTGACACAGAGATGGAGGACATCCGGTGAGATGCCTGATATGTGGTCACCTAATTTTTGATGTAAATTAATTATTTTTTGATATATATGCCAGCCTGTGTGCCGAAGATAGTTTTATTTTTGATCACATACCAGCCTATGTGCCAAAGATAGTGAGGATATACGAGTGATTTTATATGTTGAACATATACCGACGACTGCGTACAAAGAGATTTTGTATTGATTTATTCTTTTTGTATATATGATACTAGCCTATGTGCTTGATGACATTTTGTATTATATATCGGCCTGTGTGCCGACATTTTTGAGATGATGGACATGATGAGATGGGCATGTATATTGAGATACATATTGATTGATTTATATGATGAGATACATGGTATTTTGTGATTTGTTGATGTATTTATGAGATATTGGTTTATGGCTTGTGTTAAATGAGATATGGATTTGTTACTTTGATGTGGATGGAAATTAGGTGAGTTAGGCATGATGGAGTCAGGTCGGTTTAGGCATGGATTGAGTCAAGTTATAGGCATGGTTGAGTTAGGTTATAGGCATGGATGAGTTAGGTTGGTTAGGCATGGTTGAGTCAGGTTTAGTTAGGCATGGTTGAGTCGGGTTAGTTAGGCATGGTGAGTTAGGTTGATTAGTCATGGTTGAGTCAAGTTTTGTTAGACATGGATGAGTCAAGTTAGTTAGGCATGGTGAGTCGGGTTTGGTTAGGCATGGTTGAGTCAGGTTTTGTTAGGCATGGTTGATTTAGGTTTGGTTAGGCATGATGTGTCAGGTTTGGTTATGCATGGTTGAGTCATTTTGTTAAGCATGATTGTATTGAAAGTAGGTGAAGTTATGATTCATTATTTTTTTACAATGAATGATACTATGGGTCATATGTGAGATGTGGTATAATCCATCTATAGTGATGATAGAGAATTGATAAGCATAATAAATGTATAAAATATGTAGCAAATTGTTATGTATGTGGCTTAATTTCCAATTTTGTACATAAAAGGGAAACTAAGTGAAATGTGATGTAAATGGTGAGTTAGGCATGGTTGATGAATTGTTGAGGGTAGAGAGTGTTCGAGCTAGCCTCCATGGTTCCTATGCCCTCGAGTGTTGCCTACATAGTCCCTAGCGAAAAGGGACCTCAGGCCGATGTAGTTCTCCCATGAGCTAGGGAAGAATATGAAAATGAGATGGTAGGTTTTTGGACATGTTGTGGGTTTAGGTTTGATAGGTGTGGGTAGATTGTAGGTAAAATGATGTAGGTGAAAGTGATTATGGAAAAAGAGGAGGATTACCCCAAAGGTAAGCATCAAGGACCAAGTCCTATATTTGTAGACAAAGATGGTTAAAAGATAAGAGGGGGCAATAAAGCCACCTGATTGGGTAGGATCATACCAAGTAGATCATACCTTGGAGGAGGTGATGAACATAAGACCCTAAAGACATTGCATGATTGACATGTTCTACAATGAAAAGTAGTCACAGGATCACCAAATGTCTAAATTCTAAGATGTCCCTTGAGGTAATGAGGAAATGAGAGTGGGAAATGGTAAGAAGTGTGAAAGGTAGTTAAATTTTATATGGTATTAGGTAGCAGGACCTTTAGGAAAGAGGTCCTAGGTCACTGGGAAAGTCCATGACTAATTTTTTTTTGTTTTGATAGACTTCGCTTGATGCGGGAAGTTTATATGAGATAAATATGGAACTCCTTGAGGTCTTCGTGAAGTTGATCGATGCGGGAAGCTTCGATTGCTCTTTTTAAAGATCTTTACATAGTTGTCCTTCGAGGGAGCAGTCTATTTATAGCAGCATTTTGTCGAGAGGAAGATGTCCTTTTGAGGAAGTCATATTTTTATGAGAATTTTGACTCAAGGAGTTTTGTCCCATGTGAGTTATTTGAAGTCATGGACAAGACCAAGGTGGATGATAGGAATCTTGTTCAAAATTCAAGGTGAAATGACCATTGGATCTCATCTAAAGGTGGAAAAAAGTATCCATGAGAATCGAATCGGGCTATGTGTAGCGCCATGGTACACATATTCAAGAGAAAATAACAAGTGACAGGTACTCACATGATTCTAGTTTAATCATTAGGGAGGTGTATGGAGTAGGTAGTGCTCAAGGGATGAGCCTGGAGAGAGACAAAGGGTGAGGTAGGACAGCGAGTCAACAATAAAATGGTTAAAGATGTAAGAAATTTAGGGGCTTGGGCTCGGGTTTACCATCGAGAGAAGATAAACGATAAGTACCTGATCCATAAGTATGAGTCATGATGTATGGTCTAAGCCAATTAGGAGAAAAATTTCCCCATTTACTTTTTTCTACTTTGGTTACATGTTGATTTTCTTTCAAGACAAGGTCACTGATTTGGAAAGTTTGTTTATGAACATGTTTTTCATAGACATGTTTGATATTTTGTTGGTACACTCTAAGGTGATCCAAAGCATTAAGATGATGTTCGTCTAATAACTCTAGTTATGCTAAGTGGTCCTAATGAAATTCATCATCGGTGAGCATGTCATGGAGAGAAATGGAAAGTGAGGGGATCTAGATTTCGAGAGGCGAAGCTTACGTACCATAGACCGAGAGAAAAGGTGTGGCCACAAAGTGGAAGTGTGAATACTAGTATGACGGTATGCCCACATGGAAAAAGGAATGTGCATACGCCAATCCTTCCCAGTATCATCAACCACTTTCATGAGAATTTTTTTGAGGGTCTTGTTAGTGGATTGGCTTGGCCATTAGTTTGTGGGTAGTAAGGTGATGAGAAACTAAGCTAAATGCCGAAGGTATCACAATTTTTTACAATGTTTTCTTTTTAATTGGTTTCCATTATCAATGATGAGGTGATGAGGAACACCAAAGTGACAAATGATGTGGTGGTTAATGAACTCACATATTTTCTTGCTTTGTGGAAATGAGTGGTATGGCTTCTACCCATTTTGTGTAGTATTTGGTAGTAGTGATGATCCATTGATGGTGTTGGGAAGAATGAGGATTGATTTCTCCGACAAGATCCAAACCCCATTGAGAGAAGGGCCAAAGGTCACAAGTGACCTGTAAGGCATGATTGGGTGTATGATGAAGGTTGGAATGTTATTAGCATTTTACACAACGTTTGACATAGTCGCAACAATCATGGTTAAGGGTCAGCCAGTAATAGCCTAGGAAAAAATACACTTAGCAACAACAAGGCCACTAAAGTGACCTCTACATATTCCATCATGAACCTCCTTAATGGTATAAGGAATTTCAGAACTTGTGAGGCATCATAAGATATTACCATCAAAGCCACGCTTATAAAGGAGTCCTCCCAAGATGACATAATGAGAGACCTTTTTAAAGAAGGATTGTTGTCCATTACGAGTGAGATTAGGAGGTAAGATGGAGAAAGAAAGTTAGAGTATTTTTATACCAAAGTCACCAAGGTCGGGGTATTGCTTCCAATTGAGTAAACATCGTGAGGTAAATAATAAGGTGAATGGAGGATTTGTACGGTGACAAATAGTTTGGAATCGGTAGGTGAAGCGGTATTTGGGAAGCTAAGCAAGCCATGGTATCTGCAAATTTTTGGTGGAACATGGGATGGTTTGAAGGGTGTAACGATTAAAGGTGGTCAAAAGTATGTCTACATGATGCTTATACTTTTGAAGTATCTCGTTATGACATTGGTACATACCATTGACTTGGTTTACGACCAATTGAGAATCACCAAAGATGTTGATTGATTTGATATCTAGGGCATAGGCAGCTTGGAGACCTAGTACAAGTGCTTCGTATTCAGAAATATTGTTGGTACATTCAAAATCTAATTTGAAATACAAAGGCATGGGTTCTCCATCAAGAGGAATGAGGATAATACCAGCCCCGCTGCACGCCGACACTTAGAACTATTATAGAAGAGTGTCATTTGGTAAGGGGGTTCATCCGAGGAAAGGGTAGCAATTGCATCATCATCAATTGGTCGTGATAGCTTGGCCCTTGATGGACTTTTGATGAATTAATTTGAGGTCAAGATCAGCTAAAAGCATAAGCCATCATGTGGCACGTTGATTTTGATAAGGTTTGGTGTACATGAATTATAAGGGGTCGGTGTTGGTCATAACATAGGTTTTGTGGTTGAGTAGGTAATGGCGGAGTTTGGTGGTAATTAAAACTAAGGCTAAGAAGATTTTTTTGAGATGGTTGTATCAGGTTTCATAGTCCAAAAGAGTATGGATTATGTAATAAACCACCTTCTCCCTATGTTGTTCATCGCGATGAGCGAGCATGGCTCCCAAGGAATGATCAATAACGGATATATATAGGTAAAAAGGTTGATCATTTTTAAGTGGGATGAGTACAGTGGTTGGAGAAGGTATTGTTTTAATGTCTCAAAATATTTATGACAATCATCATCCCATTTAAAGGAGACATCCTTCTTGAGCAAATGATGACATCATTAACACCGATCGAGATAATTGTGAAATGAAATAGAGAATAGATTGTAACTTACCTTGCGGGAATTTCGAGAATGGTCTTGACATTAGCAGGTCAAATTCTATACCATGGAGGGAAATGATAAATCCTAGGAGCTTTCCTGAAAGAACTGTGAAGATGCACTTCT
Source organism: Taxus wallichiana var. yunnanensis (assembly GCA_018340775.1). Lineage (NCBI taxonomy): Eukaryota > Viridiplantae > Streptophyta > Pinopsida > Cupressales > Taxaceae > Taxus > Taxus wallichiana. The sequence continues at coordinate 168,694,046 of CM031243.1, read as the reverse complement.
TAAGTGAAGGAGGATGCAATATTTAATGAGGTGGTCAAAGATGGTTTTAAGTACGGACAAGGTCTTTGAGCAACATTTAGATTTGGCCAAGAGATCATCCATGTAATCTTCCAATATGTGATGCATGATGTCATGGAAGATGTAAGTCATAGCCCATTAATATGTGGCACCAGCATTTTTAAGGCCAAAAGGCATGACTCGATAGTAGAAGGTCCCCAAGGGTGATGAATGAGGTCTTGTGTTGATCTTCTAGGGAAAGCAAAATTTGGTTATAACCCAAGAAGCCATCCATGAGTGATAGCATCTCATGACTAGTAGTGAGGTCAACCAATTGATCAATACCGGGTAAGGGAAAGTCATCTTTCGGGAAGGCTAGGTTGAGGTCACGGAAGTCCATGCAAATGTAGATTCCCCTGTTGCTTTAGTAATAGGGACAATGTTAGAAATCCAACGAGGATAATAAATGGGTAAGATGAAGGAAATAGAAAGAAGGTGTTGAAGTTCTTCTTTGATGAGAAGAGAAATACGAGGGTGCATTTTCCTCAGCTTTTGTTTGATGGGTTTGGCATCGGGAACAGTTACGATATTGTGGACCACTATGGTGGGGTCAATATCGGGCATGTCTGCGTAAGACCAAGTGAAAGCATGGTTATGATCTATGAGAAAAGAAGTGATGGCTTCCTGTTCAGCAACATCTAAAGATTGTCCAATCTTTAGGATGTGCAGGTCATCTTGAGTATGAATGTTGATCTTGATAGTTGATTCATTCAACATGGTTTTTATCTCAGAGGGTAATAACCAATGAATATATGAGTCTTCTGCACCAAGGTAGGTGAGTATGGATTCATCATCCTGACATTGAACGATGTTGATTAAAGGTGTGTTTCATCGATCATCTCAGGATATAGGAAGGGAAGAGTGGAAGGGGCCTCGCCCTCATGTTGTTTAGTCAAAGGCCCCAAGGAAATGGTGTGTATGAAAAAAAAATTAGGAGGGATAGATTCAGGATCCATCGACTGCCGGTGAGGGTGGTGATGAAGGTGGAGCGGGTGAAGAAGGTGGAGAAGGTCTAGTGTCTTTAATGATTTCAATGTAGGCTGTTTGGTAGGTGGTCCGAGGAAGCGATACCACTACGGTCATTATGTTTATGGGTGGTACATGGAATAACAGTATGGTGGCCTTGCTCATAAAATCCAAAACCAAAACCCTTCCACGCACAACGGTGTAGGAAGGTGTGGGAAAAATGGTGATTGGTAAGTGATTGGAAGTTAGTGGAAAATGGGTGGGTTTGTGATGGTGGTTTAGGTGTGTAAGTGGTAGTATCAAGTCCCCCATAGGTGAGACTAGTACACGAAGATGAGGAGGACCATAAAGGAGGCATTCTCCTATGCGGTGATCATAATGAGGGTATTGGTGAAGACATCCATACTCTTGCGGAGTAAGGAATGTGTTGACACTATATAGGTGGTATGCCCCGCAGTGATGTGTTGAAAAACACCTTCCAAGGGATTAGTGGTTGGTATGTAGGTAGCGGTATGGATAATGTGTCAGAGGTTGATGCGGAGGTGGATTTAATAGATTGGGAAGCTGATGGGGTAGCCGTGGAGGTTATGGCATGGTAGGAATGGAGGAGATATGTGTGGTAGAAGAAGTGACCTCATCTTGGTAGGTGGAGGTGTAGGTGAAGCGGTAGTGGTTACGGAGGTAGACGGCTTGATAGGTATGAGCACGTCATTGGGTTGGTAAAGCATGTTGCATGTTTTAAAAGGTGATGGGTCAGTTTGAATGGTATAAGTGTGTCCTTCATGTTCAAAATTTACATAATGATGCAAATTGGAAGGAACATAACCCATGACATGGATCTAAGGTCTACCAAGTAACAAGTTATATTAGAATTCCCCTCCAAAATGTAAAACAATTCGAGAACAATGCGGGGACCACACGAATGTGGAGGATGACGGTGCCTAGTGTAGAGGTGATAGCGCCATTGAATGAACACAAAATTATCGGGTGTTTATGCATATAATTTTTAGGTATGCACATTTGATTGAATGCATGGGATGAAATGATGTTAATTCTAGCACCCCATTAATCATCACATGGTGTACCCATATGTCATCGATGTGGACGAGAGATGAAGAGGGTGGTGCAGGTCATCATTTTTTTGTGGTGTGATCTTTGCCTCGAGAAGCTAAGGGAGACCACTTGGTGAATAGGTGAGGTGAGGATGAAGGCGGTAATTTGGTGAGAGAGGCTACATGATGGGGTGTGATAATGGAGGCTACGGGTGTAGGGTCATTAGGTAAAACCTCAATCGATTGAAGAACCTACATGAGAGATTGACAATGGGATTCCAAGGTTTGAATGAGGTCATATAAGGACATTTTGAGGGGATATTTGTGTAAGTGTTTGAGCATGGTGTGATGTGTTACGCCATTAGAAATGGGATACGTGGGGCCACGGATAGTTAATTTAGGTATGGGTATTTTTAGTATGTTGGGTATAGGATTAGTTGGTGGGTCAATTGCCTTTTATTTTCCCTTATCCTTACGAGAATGTGTAGTGATGTGTATCATGTTGATCTAAGGGGAGTTGTCAAATGGATAAGGTTTAGGGTGATTGGTATAATGACACGATGGGAAAAAACCTACCGGAGGAGAAAAACCCTGTGAGGTCGGTTAGGCGCAATGAAATTTGGGTGGTGGTGTGGCAAGTTACGTGTTGTGAACCATGTTAATTTAAAATCTTGGGTGTGTCTCTACGATCTATGAGGGAGGAGGGTGTGGTCATTGAGTGGGAAGTGTGGGAATGGGTGTCGGTGAAGCAGGATCCTTGTCAAGAAGGTCGTCATCATCAAAGTTGGTTTACGGTGGAAACAATTGGATAAGGATAGTTTTCAATGCCTTACAGTTCTCCACATTTTATCCTGGTACACAATGGTATGTGTAAATTTTAGTATCATCAAAACCCTTTTGCTTGGGTTTGAGGGTTCGTAAGGTGCGAGTGGAGATAATGTGATGATAGAGGTCTTAAGGAGGTTGGTTAAAATTTTGGCATAAGACCCCGCTAGTGGATCACAATGGGAAGTGAATGTGGGTTTGGGTGTAGGTGTAGGTGATTGTTGAGGAATGCGATCTTTAGAAGAGGAGGGGTTCGAGCCATGGGTTTGGGTGCTCATGTGGTTTTAGGTGTCGGTTTTTTTGTTTAGGTATGGGTATAGTAGATGGATGGGTAGGAGGGTGTGTTGTCATTTTGACTACCTTATTATGGGGTAGTGGGGTTTTATTTTTGGGTTGTACCTTCTTCGGTAAAGGTGATGTGGGTGTACAAAATCTATAAGGAAAAGTAGATAGAGGAAGTAGGTGAGTTACCCATGGGGATAATGGGTGTCTTTGTGAAGGTAGATGACATGGGTCATGCTTGAGGTGCATGAGATAGCGAATGACATGTAGTGGGTAGTGAAGCAATAGTTGAGGGTATTGGAGGTATGGGTGGTAAAGATGTTGCATGTGCAGGTGTAAGTCGGGTTGGGCATCTAGGTAGGTTAGAGGTTTGTGAGGAAGGAATGGGCTGTTGTGTTTTTGGTTTATTGATGGATGGAGGTTTCTTGACCATGTGGGGAAGCTGAGATCCTAAGACGGACAAGATAGGTGTAGGTGTGATTGGTGCGGTTGGGGTATGAGTTCTATGGGTTTGGTGCTTCTATTTGGGTGTTGGAGTAGGTATGGTGTTGACTTTGGAGGATGTAGCTAAATCTAGTTTGATAGGTGGATGAGTAAGGCTGGTGGTCGGGGTGACCCCTAAAGTGGTAATGGGTTTAGTCGAGGCAAATGTGGTAGGTATGGGTTTGGGTTTAGGTGTAGGTTGAGTTATGGGTAAGGGTGTGGTTTGAGCTATAACAGGTGTCATGGAAGGGGTTGTGATAGAGGTGGTTGGGTTTGGTTTGATTGGTTGAAATATTTTTGGGTAGATTGTGGAGGTATCAGCAAGGGATCTCTGCATCTGTGTTGAGACGGGGAGTAAAAGGCACCCCCATAGTAGAGCCCTATCCACATAATCTAAGTGATCAGCCAAACATGAGAACAGAACGTCTGTAGGTGGAGTTGGTGAGGACCTAATGGAAATTCCCATAAAAATTGTCTTAGAGATAGGGAATTGGCTAGCTTCAGCTTCCATGGGTAAGAGATCCGAAAGTAGGTCCAGTAGGATTTTGGGTAGCTAAAGGAGAATTCTCACTAAGAGGCAAAGGTATCTCAACTGGGTCTATAATGGGTGAAGAAGATGATGAGAGCTCCTCTATAAGTGGAGGAATGGATAGGTGTTCCTCTATTGGTGGAGGAGGTAATGGGTGCTCCTCTATGGGTGGAGGAGGTAATAGGTGCCCCTCTATGGGTGGAGGAGGTACTATGGGTAAATTTTCTCTAAGTGGTGAAGCCAGGGGTGAGATGGTCTCAATATTAGTGGAAGACTCCTCCATAGGTGACGAAGGAGAAGAAATATTTTCCTCTATTGGTGAAGGAGAAAGGGAGGTTGGTTCCATCGTGAAAGGATGATTTGGGCTAGGATCTCCTCTATAAAAGGAATATGGGGTAATTGGGAGGTGACAAGTACATCATTAAGGATAACGTGAACCTTGTAGGTATGGGTATCATGAGTTGAGGTCTCACTGATTTGATTAGATGAAAGGGCATGGTTGGGAAATGGTTTCTTGAAGATATGTAGGTTTTGTTAGCAGGTGCATTAGGATTATCTATGGTTAACTCACCTTTCTCAAGAATTTCTTGGAAAATATTTTTGAAAGTGATGCAGTTGCCATCACTATGACCCTTTACTCGATGATAATTATAGAAATCATGTTCTTTATACCATGCGGGCATGGGGTGAGCAAGATCAAAACCAATGTGTAGTTTTATAGGTGGAAGGCTGATGGCTCCAACTTTGATGAGCTTATATAAGATAGAAGAGTAAGGTTCCCAATTGGGTTATATTTCCATTGCTCTCGTCTAAATTGAAAAGTCTAGATAGGTGAGAGATTAGATGAGGGGGTAGCCTAATTTGATGGATGAGCTGGGTTGGCCTTGAGTACCACTACGTTGGTGGTACCCTTAGCTTTTGAATAATTGGTCTATGATTTGGAAGAAGAAGAGGTATCATTCAACTTGAATGTTGAATTATTATTGTGTAATTGGATTTTCTTCTCTTCGATGGCTCGAATCTCTAACTTTTTTGCCATAGTGAATGCTTCATCGAATGTTTGGAAGGTTTGGACCTATAAGGTCAGTGAGATATGCCTAGCACAAGCCCGTGTGAAGATCTTGATGAGTTCAATTTGTGGCAGTTGAAAGCTAAGTTGGTTGATCAGGCTGTGCTAGCAAGTGACAAAATCTACGATAGATTCATCCTCATACTGACATGTGGAATATAGATCGGTCATGGTAACCTTCTTAATGATATTGATAGAGAAATGATCTAAGAAGGCTTGGGCTACTTGATTGAATGAGAATATAGAGTGTTTAGGTAACCCATTATACCAATATAATGCAGGTCCAATGAGGGACATGGGAAAGGTTCTCAAAAGCAAGGCATCATCATGAGTGATCAGATAACACCCATGTTTGAACGACTGCAAATGTTGCTATGGGTCTTCTTTGCTATTGAAACGATTGAATTTAGGCATTTCCTAATGCATGGGGTATGAATGGATAGGAATGGATGGGTGAATGTGCTCATTGTAAATCTTTTCGTAGGTGAGAGTGTTGTGGGAGATGGAAACCGATGCCTCCAATTTCTACATCTTGTCCAACATCAATTTAATTAGGTCGTTGGTGGGTTGTGATGATTGGATGCCTCCTATAGTGTGAGAAGGTTTGTTTTGGGAATATAACAAGGGTGTCACTTCAGTGTATGGGGCTTCCATGTAGGTTGGTGGAGAAGAAGGCAGTGAATCAGGGGGTACGTACCTAGTGTGTATAATGGATGAAATGGGATGTTGTTGATAGTATGTATATGGGAGTGGAAGGGTTGTGGTAACCCTAGTGGTAATAATAGCTAATGATTGTGGAATGGAAAGGACCACGTTCGAAATTGGGTAGGGGTCACCGACAAAGTGGAGGTGGTAATGTAGCTATGTGTATGTGTGAGACATTAGGGGTGGATGAGATTGTGTTTGGGGTTGTTGTTGAGGGTACGATGGATGTAATGGGTGTTACGGAGGTAATGAGACATGGCAATCATAGTGGGTATAGGACCTTCTTTGTGAAATGACTAGGGGTAAGGTAGATGCAGACAACATAGAGCCAGCTAGGGCCAATGTAGGAGTGGGTGCAAGATTCGAGGGGATAGATACAGAATACCATATATCAACTAACCCAAGGCATCTCAAGTGGACGAGTGGGAAAGGTAAAACTGCAAGGTGGTAGGGTTTTGGTCAAGGAGTTGTGTGAACTCCTCATATCCGGTAGTGATAGTAATAGGTTGGATGGGATCCATGGCTAGTGATAAAATGGAAGGTGGTGAAGGACTAGGTGGGAGTGGTTGACAACGGCATGAAATATGAGTGCACTTTCTTATCTTTGGGTCAGTACCATGTGAACCAAGATCGATCGAGTAGGGTTTCTTTTCTTTAAATGACACAGAGAAAAAGTAGGGATAGGTGAATCTGGTGACAAAAAGTAGATTAAGTACCAAATGGTGGCTGGAATGTGAAATAGGATAACCGATGCTAGTTAGGGAAAATCTAAGGCTGTCGGGGGGTAACCACTTTGCTAATTACTATAAAAATGGGTAGTAAATGAACAAAATGGTAGAAGGTAAAATTTGAGAGGTATGCCAAATCTGATGATGTTTACAACATCAATGGGAATGATGATAGTGACAGGGACTATGAAAAGTGGAAGAAAATGAATAAAAATTCCTTTTGAGTAGGTTAGCAAAAGGACCTAGAACCGATGTCGGTTGGGTATAACCGACAATGGTTAGAGGTAACCGATGATAGTTACTATGAAATTGAAATAGTGATGAAAGAAAAGTGGTTGTGAATTAAAATATGATGTAGAATCAAACCCAGAATTCTAAGAATGATGATGATATGGCCTAGGCACACTCAGGTGAAGCTGGAATACACCAGTTGTGATGAGGAGCATGCAAGGATGAATAAAAAGTGAAGAACGTGATCTCTCACCTCAAAACGCAAGCCAAGTAGAAACACTAAGAAAATACGATCCTAGGAGTTCCTTTTCTATTATGTTTGTTTAGCTTATGCTATTTAGGGACTAACACATGAATTATGAAATAGAGTTTTTGGTGAGGATGGCTTCCTACAAAGAAGGAGATCTAAAAGGTGAGGTTTCAGGTATGTTATGGTGGGGGTGGGCTTTGCTCTGAAGTATGACTGACACATAGTAGTGAGCTAGGTGCCCATTGTGTTGTGATCTTGTGATCACCTATAGCTTCTTCTAGGTAGGATGTTGTTTAACAATGTATGTGTTTTGAATTTTGTGAGGTTTGGTAAGACTCAGAGAAAAATAAAAGGAAAGAAGTTCTTTTCTACGATTCGTTTGTCAACCATCAGTTGGGCATGACTTCCAACATATAGGTTTCCCTAAATTAATGTGAGCTAATGCAATAAATCATAATGAAATGCACTTTATTTTTAATCCCAAATTGAAATGTGAAATTGGATGACACAATAAGATGAAGAGGAAGAGGGATGCTCTTTCACTACAATGCAGAAATCATAAAGCAATGGTTATTTTTAATTACACCAAAAGAAAAGGTTTATTTTAGAGAAAATAGAAAGAAGAGGTGGGTTACCAAGGAAGAAAATTAGTGTGTATGCTTTTCAGAAGGGAAACAAACACACAAAATTTCCTAGGAATGAATGAAATGCAAGGAACCCCGGATGGGTCCCACTGGGCATGCCAAAATGTTTCACCAAATTCTTAGATCGTTTCTTTGAAGTGTTGACAAAATAGATAGGGTAACGGGTGTAGGAGGAATACTTTTCCAAATGGTGGTTGATGGGTTGTTACGCGCATATGACTTCCGAATCCACTGATTATGAGAACTTCCTTTTGGCTAGGAGGAACTACTTGGAGTCTAGTCATGGATGCCTGTGTGTGAAGGATGGAGGTGCTGACGAGAGGCTTGAAGGCTGCAAGTGATCACCAACTAAAGGAAAGCTTCTACATGGGCTACATGTGTGATCCTCTTTTCTTGGTTAGATCAGATCTTGGTTGGGATGGTTGTACAGGAGAAGATGCTTGATCTCCTTCCTTGTATGTGTGGTCTTGCTATAATTCACTCTCTGAAGATGTGTTATCTCTCTGATATTTGATAATGCTCGCCAAAATTTTGCTTCCAACTTCCAACCTTGAGAATAAGGTTGTTTTGGGGTTAAAAGGGTAACCAATGGTGGTTCCGGCTTAACCGGTGACGGTTAGGGGTAACCGGCATCATCAAGGTGGGATTTCCTAGGTTTACTAAACTAGGGAGATCCTCTTGATTTCCTCGAGATCTTGTGTTGTTAACCCACATTATAGACTAGGAGCTTCTTGTGAGAATGCAGGAATGTGGCTAGAGGGAATGTAGGCATTGATTTTTAGGGTTTGGGTAAGTTTTAGTTAGTTATGGCAACTTACTAAGAATAGGTCTTAAGGTGAGTTGGCTTGCATTGAGGTGTCTAAGTGAATTGTATATGTGGATATTATTTAAAATAAGATATTTGAATAATAGATATAGTGAGGATAATGAATTAATTTACTTAAATTAATATTAGTGGGGTGAAAGGGGCCATGGCTAGGTGAATGTGATGAAAGGTGCTTATTTATCAAAGGACTAAAGGGGAGTGTGACCTAATTTTAGTGTCTACACTTAGAATTGGAGGATATTGCTATGTTTCTTAAGATAGGTAAGGTGTCGGAAGGGATGAAGACACTAGTGAGAAAGCAACTAGCCATATGCATCATGCCCTACATGTTGATAAGTGGGGACTTATACAAACAAGGGAGTGATGAAGCTTTGCGCAGTGTGTGTGCTAGAGCATGAGTGTCTTGCCATCATAGAGGAAGCACATGGAGGAAGTGCAGTGGGCATTATGTAGGTGAAGCCACCGCATGTAAGATATTGATGGCAGGATTATGGTGGGAGACACTTTATCAAGATTGCAAGGAGTATTATGAAGTGTGTGACCATTGTCAATGTATATGAAAGCTAGGAAAAAGGGATGAAATGCCTTTGCACCCTATCCCTAGCACCGAACACTTTGAAAAATGGGAAATAGACTTTGTAGGTCCTATTGCACCAGTGGCGTGTAGGACTAGATCACGGTATGTGATCACCTATACTGAACTATTTGACAAGTGGGTGGAGGCAGCCCCACTAAGGACTCGTACAACGGCTCTACAACAACAAGATTTTGTGGGAGAATATTATCACAAGGTATGGATTCCCTTTGACTCTCAACAGCAATAGGGGTGCATATTTCTTGAATGAGACTATGAGGATCCTGTTGGCAAAGTTCATGGTGGCTCATCACAAAACCACTCCCTATCACCCTCGGGAAAATGGAACTATTGAGGCATTTAATAAAATACTTAGTGACACATTTACTAAGATTTGTGATGTTGGGAGGTAGGATTGGGATGACAAGGTATCAACTATATGATGGGCGTATAGGAAAACTTATAAGAGGCTAAACAAGGCCACACTTGTTTCAATTGGTGTTTAGTGAGGAAGTCATCCCTGTCGATTGAATTCATGTTACCTTCTATGCATATAGCGTGTGCGGAGGGATGGATAATGAGAAAGTGCTAGAAGAAAGGATTGATGAATTGATGAAGTTGGATGAAAGATGATCACTTTCCAGGTGGATCCAAACCATAGAGAAAGCAAAGTAGAAATCATGGCATGGTCGCCACATCAGAAACAAGTTTGAGGTTGGGCAGATGGTCTTACTATATGATTCTAAATTTTTGTGCCATCCTAGGAAGTTAAAATTGCATTGGTTGGTTCCTTACACCATCTCATACATCCTTACACCATCTCATACATCCTTGATTTGGGCACGTGCCAGCTATAAGCACTAGATGGGACAAGATTGCCGGGACACTTCAATGGGAGTAGGCTGAAGCCCTACTATAAATAAGTCTTCTTGGTGTTTGTCAATAAGGCTATATTGTTAGTTATTTTAGGGCTTTATCTTATCACTTTCCTTGTGTGTTTACATTTCTCATCACTATTTTTGTTGTGCCTTGGCGCCGGTTGTAACATTCCCAATTTAAGACTTTAGAAACAAGGGAAAAAAAAAAATATTTTTATCATAGTTCTAAATAAAACATTATTTAGAACACACATTCAATGCCAATCAATCTCATAATAGATAACCATATGCAGCTATGAATGACTTGGTGTTACACTGATCTATTCATTCCATGACTCGGTTACCTACCGATTTATTCGTGTTTAACTTTAGTATTAAATACTTTTCGTATACTACGTATACTTGGTTTTCTTACCCTATTCCAAGTCTTGAGTAATTTTTTTAAGAACCTATCTGAATATTTGTTACCAATATTCATCTAAAATCACATTACTTTAAACTAGGTGACATAGGACAACACAACCAACAACTTGCGATACTTTGGCCAAATATTTATAACATAATGTGTATGTCACTATTCCTAGATGGCATACTCGTCATATTAGAATACATCCTTCACCTCACTCCTCTATTATCATTATTGGTCTTTACTGACTACCGTTAGTCCACTTGTTCTAGGTTTAACCCTAGCCCTAGATAGAAACATAACCTATTATAGGAAGACGCTCACAATGGCTTAGGGTAAATGGGCATACTCGGTTGACCTAAGTCGATTTGGATGTGCCAACGTGCCCTGAGATATTGGAAGCTAATTCCTATCCTAAATATGCTCCTATCCAGACCTAGAGAGAAACTAAGTTCAAGTCCGAGTTCCTATTATGTGTAGATCTAGATGATCAATGTAGAAGGGTGATGCCACATGTCAACTACAACATTGTATTCTCAAGAAGACCCAAGCCTTCTCGAAAGTACAGCCCTGTAGTTGGCGTGTGCCAACATCCTACAGAAACTACCTCATCAAGATGTACATACCCCCAAGGAGATTGTTAATACTTTGTTAGTTTAGATTATTTCTTGATTACAGCAACCCTGCCAAACCCTAATCCAACACTCAATAAGTTCTTTCCTAAATTTTATTCATTTAGTCCATGAATAACTTCATTATACTTATGGTTGCTTTTAATGTTTGATTTCTCAGTTAAACTACCAATTAACCACAACAAAACAGCGTTATCATAAGTTTCATTTAAAAGTACCATAACTTTTAGAAAGGTTCAACGTCTGAATATATCATGTTGGTACCCAAACTTAATCTCCTTCACAACTCAAGTAGCATCATGGATCTCACAAGACACTCAAGGGAAGATAAATTATTTGTGTGTCATTTGTAGCCATGGAACACATCTATCTGACTTGTTAGGACTCAATATTTTAAACTAGTGGGTAACACCTCAAAAGGATTTTGATCTGATCCTCACTATTTTAGGTTGTGCCTATCAACCAAGGCAAGAGAGCTTGTATTGCAGCCTTTGTTTGATGAAGGAGGTGGAGATATCCTTATGCTTTACACATTGTATGGAGATGGCCTTGGGAAAACATGATCAATTATCCATTATTCAAACTCAAAAGAGTTGTCACTACTAAATGATGGAAATGCTTTCAAGACAAGGCTAAGGCTACTAGAGACATGATAAAATCGTGATATGCTTTGTGCATTTTTCTGAATGGATTGTATTCTTTTGTTGACACATAGTGCAATGCAGGGGTAGTATGGGTAGGATGGATTAGTTTGAATGAAATTTTTTGAGAGATGTTTAGACAAGACTAGATAGGAATTACCAACTTCTTTGAGAACCTTTGTAAGAGATTTGCAACACCTAAACAACAGAGATGTTTCAATGGGTTTAAAATACTCCTTCAACTAGGATATGTGCACCAAATGGAGGCCCAGATCTGCACTCTTCCACACAACCTTTGATAACCTACCACAAAATATTGAAGCAAAATACCAACAAAGTATCCAGGAATCCCTATTTGATCATGACCTAAGGTGCACCCAAAGGTTTACAAACAATCTCAATATTCAAGGATAGTAAAATGATTTTAAATTTGTTTATCTTCTATCAGATGAAGGCTCTTTTGAATATAAGATTGCAAATGCCATTAAACCATCAACAAGAAATGAGACCCTGTATAATCAAAGAGATCCTAAACATAAGATTGCAACATGAGTAAGAAACACAAATTGAAATCATTCTAAAACATAAGCATATGTAAATTTTGCCAAGAGATAACACCAAATAATCAAAATTTGATCAAATACATCAGCAAGGGAATGTTATAAGAACAATCTCAGAGCCTGTTGATGGCTTTACAACTGAAACCAACTCAACATGATGAAATATAATACAAAAATGGAATTGAAAATGGCTCTTAGGTAGTTTTCTTAGAGAAAAATGGGCTTCTTCCTATTTTTTCCTTGAAAAATTCTACATCCTTTTTCTCCTCTTTTAAAAATTCTCCCAAAATGCATGATATATCTCATGCCATCATGGAGTATTCCTTCCCAAGCAAAGAATATGCTTAAGGGATCAATTTTTTTACAATAACTCTTCATGATTCCATGAAAATGACATCAAACTGGAAAACAGTTCGCAGGTTGCCAGGGATGCATAAAACTTTTAAAATATTACACAAATTTGGATCCTTATTCATCCTGGTGGTCATGTTTTTGTCATTGGGCATGCCAGAATGCTTTACTTATAATTTTTACCTTTTCCCCTCATCATTTCACCTCTGCAACTTTTGATTTTCATTTTTCACATTTTTACATCGGGCCCAAGAAAAAATGTATTAAAAACACCACAGATCACCGAATTAGGTCATAAAAATGTCACCAATGTTCTCAAAAGGCCGAGGCAACCCAAAATCATATAAGGTTCGATGCAATTTGATGAAGAAATGATGAATCCAAGCTTCTTGGAGCTCCCATGGTGGCCAAAATGAACAAATGCACAGTATCCATTGATTTTGATCAACTTTTAATATCAACCCTCCACGTGGACAATGTCATTTAAAAATATAAGCTCAAAGATACCTTTTTGACCTTTGAATGGGTAGACACGTGTCAAAACATGATTAGATCAGACTCCCATCCTTTAGGAATGCATTTGTGACCTTTTTTTAATTTTGGAAAATTTTGCAAAAATTTCCGCTTCTCCCCTGGACCCGCCACATGTCCACTGGGGCCCCACTAAAAACCGCGGGCCGATTTTATGAATTTTGCCATTTTTAGATTTTGGAAAAAAATTACATTTTTTCCCACGGGCCCGCACTCCGGTTTTCCTCTTTGCCACGTGTCCATCCTCTATTTGCTATGGGTTCAACCTTTCAAATTTTGCCTTCAATCCTCCCTGCCAAATTTGTAAAATTTCAAAAATTTCCCGGGCCCGCACTTCCCCATTTTTCCATTTGGGACATGTGTTGGCTCTGGATTGGAGTGGCACAAATTTCATAAAATTTTCCATCAGTCCCCCTGCTTGACTTTTTACATTTCTAGACACATGTCCACTTCTTATTGGTCGGGGACCTTCGGCCCAAAACTTGACTTTATACCATTTGAAGTTAAAACTTCAAAACCATCACAAAACCCGCCAACCCCTCATATTGACTTCTTCTGGCCATGTGTCACCTTGTGATTTGTTGCAGAGCTTTGGCTCAAATTTTAACTTTAAAGTTTTGAAGTTAAAAACTTCAAATTCATCAAAACCTCTACCCTCCCATGTTGACCTTTCTTTGGACACGTGCCCACCATGGATTGGTCGGGGCTCTCGGGCCAAAATTTCACCTTAATACCTTGAGTCAAGAAACAAAAAAATTTACCAACACCTTCCGCCACCCGCATGTCCCCCAAGCCACATGTCCTCTTCCCATTTGCTGTGGGCTTTTGGGCCTAGAATTGACTTTGAGAATTTTCCAAAATGAAAGCCAAAATTCTTAAGGTAAATCCGCCACTCCTCGACCAATCAACATGTGCCACGTAGGCACCCTTTATAAAAGGTGGAGCCACGGACCAAATTTTTCCTTTTAGCCAAAATTTCAAAAATGACAAGTTTGGAAAACATCTCCATCCACCCCGCCAATAGGAACCCGCCATGTTGCAATAATGTTATGATGATGAATTTGATGGGTATAATATGCCCGTATGACCGTCAAAATGTCAAAAATATAGAGGATGCCCTAGAAATCAAATTTTTAACAAGGAAGGTAGATTTCTTGATCTTAAACCAATTGAATCATTTTTGACATTAATTTTGACCTTGGGATTGGGAAAATACTTGCACAAATTTGGGATTTGATCAGACTCAAATTTTTCACGATTTGGTGAAGGAGAAACAACACAACCTAAAAATTGAAAAAACTAAGGCATGAAAAGGGGCACACATGGATTTTGTTTCAAATTAGGGAAAAACAATAATATTATGGGCATTTTCGAAGCATTCAAATAGGAGGGAGAAATTGCAGACCACCAAATCAACCAATGAAACGTTTGTGAGAAAATTTGGACATGAAAAATTAGGGCACATTATGAAACTCAATAATGGGACCAACATATCAATTAAGGTAGACTTCATACAAAATGAAGTCTAATAAATTATAATCATATTTCCAAACCTTTTTGGTTTATATTCAATTAAGAAAGAGAAAGAGTCTTTCTCTACATATTTTAAGTGTTAGGGTATATCCTACCCAATATCCATATTTCTTAATGTATGTTCATCACACATTACATTACTATGTTAAATAGTTTAGATAAAGAACATCATATTCTGCAACTTAACAAATTGCATCTTAATTAGGGAAATTGAACTAAATCCCTTTATCCAACTTATCAAAGGATAACCTGTTTGTACCCAAATTTTCTCTCCTTTTCAGTCTGAGCAGCATCAGAGATATAGCATGAAGACTGAAAGTTAGGTAGATCTTGATATATGTCATTTTGTAGCTAGGGATGTGATCTAACTAACA
Organism: Taxus wallichiana var. yunnanensis; assembly: GCA_018340775.1. NCBI lineage: Eukaryota > Viridiplantae > Streptophyta > Pinopsida > Cupressales > Taxaceae > Taxus > Taxus wallichiana. The sequence goes on along the minus strand of CM031243.1, from coordinate 168,678,919 downwards.
CTCAGATTGGTGGAGAGATGGATAGCACCTTGAAAGGATCTGATCTGATCCTCACTATTCTAGGTTGTGCCTTTCAACCAAGGTAAGAGAACCTATATTGTAACCCCCAAATGGTGAAGGAGATGAAGATATCCCTCAATATATGCAAATAGTATGAAAAGGCCTTGGGAAAATATGATCAACACTCTAAATCTGACTTTCACAAGTTGTCACTCCCAGATTATGGAGATATTTTCAATGCAAGGCAAGGGTTACTGAAGACATTATATAATCTTGATTTGCCTTGTGCATTTTTGTAGATGGGTTAGATCCTTTGGTTGACACACAATGCAATGTAGGGATAGTATGGGTAGGATTAATTTGTTTGAATGAATTTTTGGTGGGGTGTTGACAAGACAAACTGGGATATATCAGATCTTTGACAACCTCTACAATACTTGAACAACTATCGATAAAATGCTTCAAATAATCAGGATATTCTTTCAACCAGAAGAGGCATAAATGGAAGCCCATGTTGCACTCTTCACACAATCTTTGAGAATTCACCACAAAATCTTGAAGTAAAGAACTCAATTAAACACAAAAATCCATGATCAAACCACACCTAATGTACCCCTAAAGGCTCACAAGAAATCTCTATAGTCAAGGAAGGTAAAGTGATTTTAAATTTGTTTATCTCTTTATCAGATGAAGGCTCTTCTGAACATGATATTGCAAATGCCACTAAACTATCAACAAGAAATGGAGATTCTGTGTGATTTCTAAAGACTTTCAATGCAAGATTACAACAAGAACAATGAAAACTATTTACAGGCATTTAAAAATGATAACAGACATCATATTGACCAAAAAAACACAGATTAACTCAAAATCTTGTTAGATTCATCAGCAGGGGAGAGTTTTATGAACAATCTCAGAGCTGTGTGATGGCTATACACTTGTAACCAACTCACATACATGAATATCCAACACAGAAGAAATTATCCTAGTTCTTTGGTGGGTTTCTCAGAAAATGAGCCTTTTCTCAGAATTTTCTCGTGATTTTCAATTTTCCCAACCCTTTACAATTTCTCCAAAATGCATTATATACCTCATGCCATATTGGAGCCTTCTTTCCCAAGCAAATAATATGCCATGGGATCAATTTTGTTACAACAATTCTTCATGATTCAATGAAAATGACATCAAACAAAAAAACATTCACATGTTGCCAGGTGTGCCCAAAAAGATTAAATCATTACAAATATCTAGATCATTATCCATCCTGGAGGCATGTTTTTCATCATTGAGGCATGAAAACACCTTTTACTCATCATTTTCACCTTTTTACCTTTTAAAATTACCTCTGTAACTTTTAATTTTGACATTTCACATGTTTTCTCGGGTGGGAAAAAATTACTTCAAAAACATCTCAAATCAAAACATTGAGCCATCAAACGGATGCCAATGATCTTGGAAGGACAAGAAAAAACAAAATTACTATAAATTTGATGAATTTTGATGCAAAAATCATGATTCCAAGCTTCTTGGAGCTCTCATGGTGGTCAAAACAAATAAATGCACAAAGAACCATCAATATTATCCATCTTTTAATCCTAGCCCTCCACATGGAAGATGTGGACTTAGAAATAATCTTAAGTTACCCTTTTAAATCTTTGGATAAGGCCGGACACGTGTCAAAAAATGATTGGAAACAAATTTGGCCTCATTTTTACTTTTCCACATTTTTGGAAAAGATGGAAAATTTTGAATTTTTTCTCCGCCCCTCCACTTTTGAATTTTGGAGCTGACACGTGGCACATGGTGGGTACCATTGAAATCACACTTCAATTTTGTGCATTTTGACCTTTTTTGAATATTGGGAAAATTTTTACTTTTTTCCCCAGAACCCGCACCTCCGATTTTTCCCTCACCACGTGTCTCCTTGTGATTCGCTAGTGGGCCAAGTGCATCAAATTTAGATTTTGAATCCTTTTAGCAAAAGGGAAAATTTCCTTCCTACCTCCGTCCCTTGCCGACCCACCTTGTCCTCTGGCACGTGTCACTCAATGATTCACTTGCGAGCTTGCGGCTTAAATTTTGATTTTAAGCCTTTTTGCCAAAAAAGGGGGAAAAATCCCCATTTCCCTCCGTGGACTCACCGACCCGCCTCTTGCAAATTGTGGACACATGTCCTCTTATTATTGGCCACAGGCTTTCGGGCATAAAATTTACTTTAACTTTTTTGTGAAAAAGGGAAAAATCCCATTTTCCCTCCATCGTCTCGCTAATCCACTCTATGCTGCCATGTTGCCAAATGTCCTCCTCTGATTGGAGCAGGGGAAAAACTAGTTTTGAAAACTTATAGAATTAGAGCCAAAAACTCTAAGTCCCCCTCGGCCCGCACTTCCATTTTGAAATTTTTAGGACACGTGTCCTCTCCCATTGGTGTGGGGCTTCGGAAAAATTTTGTCTTTAAAATTTTGTAAAATAAGGTCGAAAAATCTTAAGGGAACCTAACCACCCGCCATTCCATCGCCAATCAAAACATGCCACATAGGCAAATTGGAAAAAATAGAGCCCCGGGCCCGAAAATGCCCCATTTGCTTGAAAAGGTGAAAAATGAAAAATTAGAGTGCCTCCCCACCTTTCCTTAGCCAATTAGAAGCCACCACATACCCTCTAATATCTCAGCCATAATTTGACAGCTAAAATATGCCTGTCTTCCCATCAAAACATAAAAAATTCCAGGGATGCCCTAGAATTCAATTTTTTCACCAAGGATGGCAGATTTTTCAATTTTGAATCAACTAAAGGATGATTTTACAACATTTTTGACCTTGGGATTGGATTTTCAAATACAAACAAGTATGAATTGATCAAATTTGATTTTTCCATGATCTGGCAAAGGGAAAAATGACATAGCCCATGAAATTGGAAAAACTAGGGCACGAAAAAGGCAAACTTGGATTATTCTTTCAAATTAGGGAAAAACAACAAGTTTGTGAGCATTTTTAAAGCATTCAATTAGAGGGGAAGAATTTCAAACCATCAATTCAAAGGGTAAAACATTTTGAGCACATATAGATTTGAAAAATTAGGGCAACAAGGTGCAAGCTCAAAAATGGCACCAACATCAGCTCTTTCTTGGGGATGGGCACTCCCAGTGAGTGCCACAAGGAAAAAACGTAGACCAAGTGCCAAAATATCCATTGGACAGAAAAGTCAAGAGCCAAAATCACCAAAAACTAACTGAGAACCCGATAAAAATGGCTACCACACAAGCAAGGCAAACCACAAAATTGACAAAACACCAAAAATATAGCAAAAAACCAAACACTATACACTGTACAAGCTGGTGCATACCTCAAATTTGGGTTTTAATACAATAAATGCTTTAGATGCCTACCATTAACAGGTAGCTCCAGCAATTCCCCATCTAAATCCTTGAGAAAGAAGGTATGTTCACCAATTCTAATATCAATGGCATAAGGGCCCATCCATAATGCATCAAATTTTCCATGATTGCCCTTGTCTTCATGCCTATTATCCCACAACAAGACCATATCTCCAACATTGAAGGCTCTAAGAGTGACCTTCTTGTCAAACAATCTCTTCAATTTTTCCTAAATCGACATGCCTTTGATGGGATGCTCTTCTTTCCTCATCAAGCTCAATAATATGATTGATCCTTGATTCATATGGGCCAAGCTTATGATCTTCCAACTATTGGGAAAACTAAAATGAAGATAATTACAAGTGCAAGGGAAGAAAAGCCTGAGTTCCATACACCAATTCAAATGGGATTTTACCAGTAGCTCTTTTGGGAGTTATCCTATCAGCCCAAACTACAAATTTCAATTGTTCACCCCACTTTCTCTTCTTCAACTCCAAGGTTCTCCTAATGATCTTCAACAAGTTCTTATTGTTGGACTCAACTTGTCCATTTCCTTGGGGGTTATAGTTTGAAGAATAATTCATATTGATTCCATATTCATTGCACATTTCCATTAAAGGTTTGGCTCTAAAGAACATGGTATTATTAGCTACAATCTTGACTGGGACTCCAAATCTGCATATGATTTGATTCAACAAGAAGTCCATAACTATTTGGTGTGTTACTTTCTTGGTGGGGATTGCCTCTACCCACTTTGTAAAATAATCAGTGGCTACAAGGATCCACTTATGGCCAGCACTAGAAGGATCTGAAATCTCACCAATGAAGTCCATCCCCATTGCTTGAAAGGAGCTTCAATTGATATAGGCTACAAAGGAAGGAGCCTAAAGCTTTCAGTCTTCAGAGAAATGTTGGCAACTATCACATTTTCTAATTAGTGGGTTACATATTTGAAGAGGGTAGGCCACCAATAACCAGCTCTCAAAATCTTATGTGTTGTTACTCTTCTAGAAAAGTTTCCTCCACAAACTCCCCATGGAAATCAGCAACTATCTTGGGAGCTTCATCTTAGTTATGCATTTCAAGAGGACACCTTCCGGTTCTTCCAAGCCAACCCAAGGTCGTGATGATATATTTTGAGAAGCCGGCTTGAGGGCTCTTTTCTAATTTTTATTTAAGTGATCAAGACAACAAAGGTGTTTGAGGTAAAATATTATATCCTTGTACCACTCAAAACTTACCAATTTCCCAGAACATTTGTCCTTTCTTCTTCTAGCTGATTCACTTCCATATTTTGCAAGTTTCTCTCACCATGAACTTAGCAAGACCCAAACCTCTTACTAACATTGTGGTTTGAATGTCCTTATTATACTCCTATAGTTTGTTCACCCATATACATCTTTTACTTGACATCTCCATCTCGATAAGATGTCTTTCACCATGGTGGGGGAACATAAGCAACAACTTTTGAACTCAATATATAAGGCACGAAAACTTTTGTTGCTTTCACCAAGGAAAATATTTTTTTCTCCATGATTGTATACTTCAGCTCAGCTTCTTGTAAATCCTTACTAAAGAAGGCAATAGGCCTTTCAGCCCCATCTTCATCCTTTTGGAGAAAAACAGATGCAATAGTATTTTCAGAAGTAAAGGAGAATATTTAGAAAGGCTTCTTGTAATTGAGCTGCCAAAATAGGTACATGTTTGAGTGCCTCTTTGATTCCTTCAAAATCATTAATGATAGCCTACTCCCACTTGATAAATTGTTCCTTCTTTAGCATGCTTGTGATTGGAATATTCAACTCAGAAAAGTTGGAAACAAACCTTATAATAAAATCAATTTGACCAAAGAAATATTGGATGCTTTTCTTGGTTCTTGGGATGGGTACTTTGTTGATTGCTTCCACTCTCTCGGGGTCTATCATAAAACATCTTTTGACACAATGTGACCAATAATATTGTCCTTTTTCATTCCAAAATGAAACTTATTTGGATTAAGAGAAATGCCATACTCCCTACATCTAATCAGCATCTTCTCCAAGTTCGCAAATGATCACCTCTCTGACTTGAAAACACAGTCACATCATCTTGGTAAACTGCAATGAACTCATTGATGTAACTAGAAAAATAAACATCCATTTCTCTTTAAAAAGTGGCACTAACATTCATCAAACCAAAGGGCATCCTAACAAAAATGTATGTTCCTAAGGAGTAGTGAATGTTGTCTTAAGTATTTATGATTCTTTGACAACCACTTGATTGTATCTGGAGAAACCATCCAATGTAGAAAGTAACTTAGACCCTATCACAAGCTGCAACATATTTTCCATATTTGGCAAGGGATAGTTGTCCTTCATGGATGCTTTTTTTAGATTTCTAAAATCCACACAAAGTCTGATGTCTCCATTCTTCTTTCTGACTAGCACTAGTTTTGCAACCTAAGATGAATACCTTGTGGGTTGAATGATACCTCCATATCTCAACTTCTTTAACTCCTCTTGCATTTTCATGGAGAGAAGTGGATTAATTTGCCTTTTCCTATGTCTAAATGGCTTAGTCTTGGCCTCAAGAGGGATCTCATGTCTGAAACAAGTATTCTCTATATGCTTTCAGCTCTAAATATGACCAAGAAAGGCAGTCTTGATATTGTTTCAGCAATTGAAGATAGGATTGTTTTTCTTCCTTGTTTAGACTGCTACCCAACCAAAATTTTCTTGGTTTGTATTTTGTTCCCAAGTCATTCTCTTCCATTTCCCTTGAGGTAGACATGTTTCTATTGATGATGCAATCATCATTATTAAAATTAGACTCAAGAGCAATAAGGCCTCTAGGAATGGTGTTGGTTTTCAATTGGATAATATCTTTTCCAAACAAAGTCTCTCTTCCTTCAGTCATACACACCATTGGTTCCCAATCAATATGCTGATCTAAAAAATCACCTTGATTTTTCAAGAACCTTTACACTTGAGAATCATCATCAAATACTTGCCAATGCTTGATGTTGTCAGGGACAGCTGGCCTAGTCAACACTTCAACATTGTACTCACAATAAGGTGAAACGATGCAAACTCCAAATCTTGACCCTAACACTACCAACTTGTTTGCAGTATCATTCAAACTTCTTTCATGGTGCATAATATTAAAGGAATCAAACATTTCAATTAGATCCCAAACCGCATGTTTACCTTTGCTTCATCCATTTGATTTTTGTAGCATACAATTTCTTATTTATTTGAAAAATAATTCTAAATCTCCCTTTACGATGATGTCCTTGACACCATACTTCCATGCAATTCTCAGACCCAACAACAAGGCTTCATACTCAGCAATGTTGTTAGTACATTCAAAATTAAGCTTGAAGGAAAAAACAAATTCTTCCAAGCTAGGAGAAATCAGAATTACACCAGCACCATTTCCAAATTTGGAGCAAGCTCCATCAAATAGCAAGGTCCAAGGAGAACATACCTATTCAAGGCACTTTAACTGATCCATTTTGTGTTCTTTTCCATCAGCAAAACCAATGAAATTATCAACATCAACATCAGCAAACAACACCTCATAGGAAGCATTATTTGGATCCTTAATTAGATGTAACATTTTATTTTCTCCATAGAGCTTGACAAGGCTACCCTCAATGGGAATGGTGGAAAAAACATCCATTTGGACACTCCCTCCAACACTTTCAGCCCAATTTCTTGACAAAATCATGCCCCATTTGGCAGTGGCAACCAAAATTACATCAAGTTTCAAATTCTTACCCGGATAGGCTACAAGTTGCACTACCAAAGCTTTCACACAACCAACCACTAGCACTTCCCTCAAATCCATGGTAGTACACTTCCCATAGGCAGGTGTCACTTTGATATCCAACTCATTCATGATTTCTAGAGGCATGACATTACATGATGCACTAGAATCAAACATACAATTATGAACTAGCCTATCTTTTATGAGAAAAGTTGTAAATAATGGATCAACATTCAATTGGGAATCAACCAAGGATGTCCCCAAATATACTTCAAGTGTTTCTCCAAAATATTCTACTATTGGTGGTGTTTCAAGGTTAGAAATGATTTGAGGAGGAGTCTCAACAACATTTACATTTCTTACCTGGAGTCATCTTCTCTTCTTTCAATCCCAAGTACTCAAATTCTCTCTTCTTATGCTCAAGAATTCTAATCAACTCAATGATTGGAACACTCACTTTAATTTGGCTCAATACTTTGGCTATGTCATAGGGGACACTCTTTGGAAAAATAGCATTGGAAGGGAGATAAGAATATTCATCAGATGGCAATGGATTCTTGACAGCTTGCATGCATGAGGAGGACTATAATTTTTGCATGGGACAGTGGAATTCTTGTAAAGTGTTTCTTTCCTAAGAGATTATTTTGGAATGCTAGTGAGCAAGGGTGTTTTAGGTTTGGCTTGAGGCCCAAATACCTTAACAAATTTGTTTCTAGTGTTATAGTCTTTCTCTTGATCTACTGATAGCATTCATCAACAATTGTCTATCTTCCTCCAAAGGGATACCACCATCATACTTCTTAATCCTCAACACTCTTAAGTTTTCAAAGTCATTGTTAGGAATTTCAAAATATTGCACGACATCAACTTCAAGAGCATGAGGGGGAAGAAATACTTCTACCCATTTGATGGAATCCCAAAAATTTGCAATAGTCCTAGCACTTATCACTTCAGTAGATGTTGCTCCTCCTTGTGAGCTTGAAGAACAGCCCATCATGCAAATATCATCATCAGGACCATCCTCATTATCATCCTCACCAACTTTCTGGTCCACTTCACATGGAGGATGGGGAAGAAAACATCTATCACACCAATCCATATCAGCAACTTCATCAATAGCAGCAACCCTGATAGTTAGAGGGTCAGGAACCAATATACTTTCACGTGCTTGGGGTTGTCTATTTCCCCCTCCCATAGGTCCTTTTCCTCTATCATCTTGTCTTTGATCACCCCTAGGATGATTGTCAAATCTATCTTGTGCTTCTTTACCTAGGATGACCTTGTGAAGTCTGCCCCAATTCCCTTCTCGGCTCTTGCCAACTTGTACGATATTTTCTTAATAGTCCCTGCCAAAGTCTTCACAACCTCTTCTAAATCAGCACCTTTACTAGCTTGAGGTTTTTCAGGGTTTATCAATTTTACACCATCTCTCTTAAGAGATTTCCCAACAGCCTTGATATTGTTCTCAATTTGAAGTGCCATTGTGAAATCTTGTCTTAGATTGGTATGGTTATTCTCTCTTAGGTAATAGGTTTCATTTTTATCAAATTCATCTACATATTTGATTAGACAAGATTCATCACAAGGCCTCAAATTAACAGGAAATCTTCTAAAAGTTTTGTTAAACCTTGTATTGAATTCATGGACTTATTCATTAGGTTTCTTGATATTCTCAAACTCGAGACAAAATAAATCTAGGATCAGTCTTGTCACCATATTATAACCTAAATGCATTTTTCATTTCAGTCCAAGAGTCAATAGAACTATCAGGTAGATCCTTGTACCAATCCCTAACATCCTCTTCTAGTGTATGAATAAAAAATTTGACATACACATCCTCAAACTCTATCTCAAAATATTCCATCATATTATCAAAGAGTTTGAGATGTTGATCTCTAGTCATAGCATTGTTACCTTGAAACTTTGGTAACCTATTTCTCACATCTTGTGGGACAGCATTTGGGTAACCATCCATTCCTCTAAAATTTATAGGACTAAAGGTGTTAACAACAAATGGAGGTCTAGGCTAAGCCATATTGTTTTGTGGTGGTGATCTTGGAGGAGAAACAAAATGATGAGGAGTGAGAGGTATTTGGGGAATGGGAATGAAATCTTCAAAACAGATCTCTCTTAAGGGCTCTCCTTCTTGATGATCTCTAGCAAATTTAGAAAATATAGGAGTAGATTTAGGAGCAAGCCTTTCAAATGCACAAGAAGGTCCCTCACCTGATGGGGAATTCAAATCAGCAATAGGATTGTCTGAATCAAATCCACTTGAAGAAGAATTGTAGTCCTCAATAATAGGTTGCTCACTTTCAAACTCAACAATAGGGATCTCCTTTCTTGTAGCCAAGTCTCAACAACCTTCCAAACCTTTCTCCCCTCTAGCTCGAGTTTTTGAATTTGTAAACAACTTCTTAGCAGATTCCTTGATGAAGAGAGATCTTCTTCCTTCCAGTTTTGTAGATTTGAGAAACAAATTATAAATGACAAAAAAGGTAAGACAACTAGTATTTTCAAGATCAAATCAGCATGGAGTCGCCACTAAGGAATTTCACCTTAGTTGTGCAAGAATGCACTAAAATAATTCTGTCAAATGTTTTCTAGTACTGAAACCTTTTCAAAGCTTTATAAATCAGACCTTCTTCTTCTTAGATCAATCAATCATAATGCAACCAAAGTGTATGAACTGCTAGGAAATGGAAAAAAGGGCATACAAAACTTGAAACCCTTGTTTAAAACTTACAGATCTGAAACATAGAATGATATTTTTAAAATGTGACAACTCAAAAAAATTGAATACACAAATGCTCAAACTCTTCAATTACTCCACAAACATGAAGAAATTCCAAAAACTCCCAGCAATGGTGCATGAAAGGTGTTAATACCCAAATTTTCTCTTCTTTTCAATCTCGAGCAACATCAATGATATAGCATGAAAAATGAAATTCAGGTAGATCTTGATATATATCATTTTGTAGCTAGGGATATGATCTAACCGACACTCAAATTGGTGGAGAGATGGATATCACCTTGAAAGGATCTGATTTGATCCTCACTATTCTAGGTTCTACCTTTCAACCAAGGTAAGAGAACCTATATTATAACCCCCAAATGGTGAAGGAGATGAAGATATCCCTCAATATATGTAAATAGTATGAAAAGGCCTTGGGAAAATATGATTAACACTCCAAATCTAACTTTCACAAGTTGTCACTCCTAAATTATGGAGATATTTTCAATGCAAGGCAAGGGTTACTGAAGATATTGTATAATCCTAATTTTCCTTGTGCATTTTTTTAGATGGGTTAGATCCTTTGGTTGACACACAATGCAATGCGGGGATAGTATGGGTAGGGTTAATTTGTTTGAATGAATTTTTGGTGGGGTGTTGACATGACAAACTCAAAATTTGTTAGATTCATCAGCAGGGGAGAGTTTCATGAACAATCTTAGATCTGTGTGATGGCTATACACTTGTAACCAGCTCACATACATGAAGATCCAACACAGAAGAAATTATCCTAGTTCTTTGGTGGGTTTCTCAGAAAATGAGCCTTTTCTCAGAATTTGCTTGTGATTTTCAAATTTTTCCCAACCCTTTACAATTTCTCCAAAATGCATTATATACCTCATGCCACATTGGAGCCTTCTTTCCCAAGCAAAGAATATGCCATGGGATCAATTTTTTTACAACAATTTTTCATGATCAATGAAAATGACATCAAACAAAAAAACATTCACGAGTTGCCAGGTGTGCCCAAAAAGATTAAATCATTACATATATCTTGATCATTATCCATCCTAGAGGCATGTTTTTCATCATTAAGGCATGCAAACACCTTTTACTCATCATTTTCACCTTTTTACCTTTTCAAATTACCTCTGTAACTTTTAATTTTGACATTTCACATGTTTGCTCAGGCTGGGAAAAATTACTTCAAAAACATCTCAAATCAAAACATTAAGCCATGAAATGGATGCCAATGATCCTAGAAGGCCAAGACAACACAAAATTACTATAAATTTGATGAATTTTGATGCAAAAATCATGATTCCAAGCTTCCTGGAGCTCCCATGGTGGTCAAAACAAATGAATGCACAACAACCATCGATCTTATCCATCTTTTAATCCTGGCCCTCCACGTGGAAGATGTGGACTTAGAAATAAGCTTGAGTTACCCTTTTAAATTTTTGGATAAGGTTGGACATGTGTCAAAAAATGATTGGAAACAAATTCGGGCTCATTTTTACTTTTCCACATTTTTTGGAAAAATGGAAAATTTTGATTTTTTCTCTACCCCTCCACCTTTGAATTTTGGAGTTGACACATGGCACATGGTGGGTCCCATTGAAATCACACTTCAATTCTACGCATTTTGACCTTTTTTGAATATTGGGAAAATTTTCACTTTTTGCCCATGGGCCCACACCTCTGATTTTTCCCTCGCCACGTGTCTCCTTGTGATTCGCTAGCGGGCCAACACATCAAATTTTTATTTTGAGTCCTTTTGGAAAAAGGGAAAAATTTCCTTCCTACCTCCACAGCCCGCCGACCCACCTTTTCCTCTACCACGTGTCACTCGATGATTCACTTGCGGGCCCGTGGCTTAAATTTTGATTTTAAGCCTTTTTGCCAAAAAAGGGGAAAATCCCCATTTCCCTCCATGGACCCGCCAACCTACCTCTTGCAAATTGTGGACACGTGTCCTCTTGTTATTGGCCATGGGATTTTGGGCCAAAAATTTACTTTAACTTTTTTGTGAAAAAGGGAAAAAATCCCCTTTTTCCTCCGTCACCCCTACCGATCCGCTCGTGCGCCACGTGTCCTCATCTGATTGGAATGGGGGAAAACTAGTTTTGAAACTTTATAGAATTAGAGCCAAAAAACTCTAAGTCCCCCCTTGGCCCGCACTTCCATTTTTAAATTTTTAGGACACGTGTCCTCTCTCTCGATTGGCTGTGGAGCTACAGACAAATTTTTGACTTTAGAATTTTGTAAAATAATGTCAAAAAACCTTAAGGGAACCCGACCACCCACCATTCCACCTACCAATCAAAACATGTCACATAGGCAAATTGGAAAAAAGAGCCCAGGCCTGAAAATGCCCCATTTGCTTAAAAAGGTGAAAAATGAAAAATTAGAGCGCCTCCCCACCTTTCCTTAGCGAATTAGAAGCCTCCACGTACCCTCTAATATCTCAGCCATAATTTGTGACTAAAATACACTGTCTTCCCGTCAAAATGTAAAAAATCCCAGGGATGCCCTAGAATTCAATTTTTTCACCAAGGATGTCAGATTTTTAGTTTTGAATCAACTAAAGGATGATTTTACAACATTTTCAACCTTGGGATTGGATTTTGAAATAAAAACAAGTATGAATTGATCAAATTTGATTTTTCCATGATCTAGCAAAGGGAAAAATGACATATCCCATGAAATTGGAAAAACTAGGGCATAGAAAAGGGAAAACTTGGATTATTCTTTCAAATTAGGGCAAAACAACAAGTTTGCAAGCATTTTTAAGGCATTCAATTGGAGGGGAAGAATTTCAGACCATCAATTCAAAGGGTAAAACATTTTTTATCACATATAGATTTGAAAAATTAGGGCAACAAGGTGCAATCTCAAAAAATGGCACCAACATAACCAATTAAGCATATAAATAATATGAAGAATATCAACAAGATAGAAATCCATCCCCTTCATACAAGTACAAGATAATTTACACAACCAATATAAGTAAATTCTTAACTTTCTATTCATCTTTATAACATATACATTTACAAGCCTTATGTATTTTAGGCATCTTGCATAATAAACTACCTTCATTCTAAGGAGAATACAACTTTTCTTTTTCAATACAATATCAAGAATGAATCAGAATTCTTCACAAAGAATCAGACTTAAATCAGCCAATGCATCATAGAAGTTTTGCCTTCTTTTATCACTTACGAAGTCCATCTGCAAAAATTGCTAGCACGGGTCAGTTCCATGAACTAAGCATGATAAGCACTAAGCCTTAAAACGAAGTGCATTCCACTAATTGTTCCATTAAAACAAATATTCTTTAATGAAACAATTAATATATCAATAAGTAGTAATAATCAAAAAGAAGTACATTAACCCATCTAAATTCACTTCTAAGAGAAGAAAAAAATTTAATCCACAACATCTACCTCATAAATTAAAGTTTAATTGATCCTATCAATTACCTTTAAACAAACAACAGATCATAACATCATATTATTCCCAATTCTATCATAATGGAATACAACATTTAACTTTACTATAAGACATAGAAAGGGTTTACAGCATAGTTCTCATTAGGATGATTCATCTAGCTCCTAAGCATGGAAGAAGAATATTCATTCCAAACTATGCTCCATAAAAATATCTTAAACCAGAACAGGTTCATAACATGAATTTAACTATTTTGTTTAAAGGACAACTACCTTTAAATACAACATTTAAGATTTTAAACAAAACAAAATCCCTTTTCAATCTAAGAAGGAATATAGAATTTAAACAGTCTTCCAACTAGATTATATTTTTTATTTAACAAAACCGAAACATCAAATCTCCTCCTACATCACTTAAATAATGATATGAACAAAGAAGACTAAAAAATTATAATAAATCTCCATTTCACAAGAGAACTAATAACGGAAGGGTTCAATCAAATGAACTAATCCCTATAGGTTAGAAAAGGAATCTTATCAGCATTTGATTCAATCCTTAATCATTTCTCTACACTTAACAACAAAATTCCCTTTTCTAATCCAAACGATAAGCTCATATACTAGTTCCCAGAAGAGAGAACAAACCAACACATTGTAAGGAAAATGTACTGCAAGTCTCCCTTACAGTCCTTATCAATAAAAAGCATGAGTTCCAATTTCAGTTAAGATCAACATAAACAGTAAAGTTCAAAAACGCACTCTGTCCCTAAGGATTCTCAATTTTCTTTTTCTTTTAAGAGACTCAAGTATTCACTTATTGATCCCAACAAGAATAGAAGACCTAATACCTTAAACTAAACCAGTTCGGGAGTATACTCGAACTCAAAATTGAAGTTCCTTTAAAATGCCCCCACAACTTTGTACTTAAGAGTAAGTGGGTCATAATTCCTTTAGAACTAAAAATCAAACTGAACAGAGTTAAGTAATCCTTCCACTACAATCTCTAAGCACTAGTACAAAACTCATTTATAAAAGAAGTTCTAATCCAATATCAAATGAAAGCATTTCTAGTTAAATCTCCAAGAGATATTCAAATAGCTCATTCATACTACTTACCCAGAATTACCTGGAGTAAGCATTTTGCATTAAAGGAGTTATAATCTTTCAACTAGAATACAATTTAAAACCAACTCACAAATACCAGAATAGAGCTAACACGTCGTTCAACTAAAAATTCCAAATACTATGTATCGGATTACATGCACAAAGTGCCAAATCACAAAGTCTTAAACATAAGCACAAATATATACAAATATCATGATACAAGTCAGAATATAACACGAATAACCTTAACCAGTTTATAGCATAAACAAGAAACCCTATTTCCAACTCAAAATGAAACACAAGTTTCTCACAAAAGAGTTTAGAACCATTGAAGTATATATTCGCGGAGTTCAAGGCAACCACAAATTCCCATTCTAGTTTGTAAAGAAAACTCATACCAGCTCAAAACAAAACATGAGCTCCTAACCAGAGTTCATAACTACTCATAAAATATGATTACTGTGTAAATTATGAACTTCCATTAACTTGAGTCAGAATAACAAAAGAATAAACATGAGTACAGAGGTACATACGGACTTCAACAATAGTCCAAGATTACTCAAGAATCCAAACATGGTTACAAAGTAACAAGAACCTCCAACACAATTCTTATAAAAACACTAACCCTGAATCAAGCTTTAACTAATCACGAACTTGCATACAAGCTCAAATGAAACACGAGCTCAAATACAAGTTCAAGCTCAAACAAAACACGAACCTGAATACATGCTCAAGCTCAAACAACCATGAGCTAAAATATAAGTTCAAGTTTAAAAAAACACAATCTCCAATGAAATATCAGATGGGGCTCAAGGTTACCAAAAACTCATAACCAAGTAAACAGTGATGAAGGTCAGTCATAAACACAACTCTTCGCATACCAGTTCAAGAAATGTCAAGTAGAGCCATAGAAACAAGTTTCTCATGCATGCTTCATTATTTAACCCATACAAAGAAATTTTCCAAGACATACACTAATTTTTCCATGGATTCATACCCCAAATTTACCAGAGATTACAAAAACCCAGCAAGCAAATAACCAGATAAAACATGCAAGCCAAGAATCTCAAAAGAGCTAGAGTCATTTTAATGAAACATTTAGAAGAAAGAAAGAGATATTAATGGTTAGAGCCTATCATTCTTGATAGCATTTTTCCAAATCAAAGGATACTTCTGACAAGCTTCCAACTCCTTTTCTCCTCCATGAAAGATCAACCAACCAACAACTTTCCTCAGCATGCCTCATATACCTTCCCATGATCGAAAATAGAGCGAGATGAGTTAAAAAATAGCAATGAAGTGCAAGTCGAAGCTGTTGGTTCGAAGAACCAATTTGCTTCATGCAGAGAAAAATCTGAAAAGCATGCAAAAACCAACAACCTCCCATAAACTTGCCTTCCAAGTTTCCTAGACGGTTTGTGAACAAAACCCGAGGCCAATTAATTTCATTAATTCTAATTTTCTGCTCAACTCTCCTTAGCACTACCTCCCAAATCTAGTGAATGCCAATTCACATTTAACATACACATTCATCTTTAGTGGATCTTCCACATAATCCTCTGCCAATTCAACTAGCCCCTGCCAAAACTGGCAGTACTTAATTCCTTTAAGAACCTTATCAACAATTCAATGCCATTGGAACCGTCACCTTAGAGGTATGTGACCCATTTAGGTTCCCATTTAAATAGCTTAGGATAGATCCCTTAAAACTTAGGTTAGTTTAGGAATAATTACCTTAGGCCTTAACACATTACCTTAGGTAATTCCAACATTAGGTTAGATCATCTCATAACCTTATAGCATTAGGTTTTAGGTTAATTTAGATAGCCTAGCAACCTTTCCATATTCTCTTAGCACAGGGCTTAGGTTTGGATGCCAACCCAACAAAGTAGAATAGGAAGCTTAGGTTAGAATAAAAATTCAATTAAGTAACATAGCTAGGTGGTAA
This sequence comes from Taxus wallichiana var. yunnanensis, assembly GCA_018340775.1. Taxonomy (NCBI): domain Eukaryota; kingdom Viridiplantae; phylum Streptophyta; class Pinopsida; order Cupressales; family Taxaceae; genus Taxus; species Taxus wallichiana. The sequence goes on along the minus strand of CM031243.1, from coordinate 168,662,561 downwards.
ATATTCTTACCCAGCTTAGGATTCCATAGGATAATCCTTTAGTTTTAGGATTCTGAATCCTTCCTATGTCATGAAGCAAAGCTGCATTTCATTTACATCTACAATGTAATACCAAGATTGATCTTCAAGGACCTAAGCACAACATACAACTGAATGGAAACATGTTCACACAAGATTAAAGAACTTGTAATAACAAATTTCAGTCCACCATGTCCCTCAATTATGGAATGTCAATTTACCATTCATTCAACTGAGAAGGTTTAAAACATTCCTTGGATCACTAAAATTGATCCAAGGATGAGTCAAATAAAGAGATATGTTTACAACTCTTAAACCAGATTACAACTCACCTACTAGTAGTGAAAAATGGATTCAAGGAAGCCATTCCATTCTATTCTAATGATCTTAAGAATAGAAAATATTTATCCATATCCAGCATGATCTCCAACAATAAAAATAACACATCTTTAGAAGAAAATCACATGTCAACACTTGAAATGCAAAAGAGGAATATAAAAATTGTCAAGGCTATTACACCGGTGATCTCATTATTTTCTAGTGTAGGTGTCTATGCACATAGGACCACATGTCATTTTAAGTGTGTGTGGAGTAAGGTGGAAGAAATTGAAGTATGAAGCGCCAGGAAGGATTGGATTGTAGAGCTCGGTTGAATGGCCCTATGAAGAAATTACATGGAGGAAAGGTGAAAAATAATGGTGGGTGTTAGGAAAAGGCTACATTGGGGATCCACGTACAAAGGAAGAAGAAGCGCATGAACAACACAAGGTAGGTGAAAGAAAAAATCATGACAGAAGAAGTACATTCACCGCGGGGTATGCGCATACAAGAGTCTCCTGTCTAGATGATTTGGTTGTGTGCCAGAAGGTTGGAAAATGGTCCACACAAGGATGGGCACATGAGTCAAGGCATGAAGGTTTTGTAAGGTTGTGGAGCTTGTTTCATGTGAGAAAGTGTTGAAAATTGTACACTAAGAGTATTGTGCACTTTCCACAATTGTCTTGCCAAGGTTTGGGGTCGGGTCGGGCCCTGAGAGTGAGGGTCTAAGGGCGGTAGCCCCTAGTAGCAGGGTTCGAGGCACATCCCGAAAAATAAAATTGGCCTTAAAATGTTCTTGATATATTAGGAAGCGTGCTTTTCTCATATGGGCAGGATTTTTGACCCATATGTTTATGGGATGGTTTTCCCATGGTTTAAATATCCATGGTTTTGTAAAATTACTTAAGCATTTGTCTACTTATATGGTTTTATGCATATGGTAGGTATAATGTAACATTGCAGATGTGTTTTGAATTCGGGTGTGAATTCTGTAGAGTTTGTTGAGCATAGCTCCAAATAGATCTGGGTATTATATTGAGAGAGCGGTGGCTTGTAATAAAATTTGAGCAAGTGATTCTTGGTGGACGTAGCCCAAATTAGGTGAACCACGTTAAATACTATCTCTTTGTGTTGTGTTATTTTATTCTACACTTTTATTTGAGATCTGTAATAATTTATGCATATTAGTTTCTATTGTTGTGATTATGTGAGGGATTATTCCGCATATTTTATCCCTTATTTCCTAACAATTGGTATTAGAGCTGGTTTGGTTTTTCTTGAAGTTTTGAATCATAGGGAAATTTTTATCTTGAGTGGGAGCTATGGCAAGATGATGGAAGATCTAGGGTTGATAAATTCAATGGGAAGAATTTAGTCTTTGGAAGATGTAGATGAAAGATTACCTTTATCAGAAGGATCTTTATATTTCGATGTACGAGAAGGTAAACAAACCCTCGAGCATGATGGATGTGGAATGGGATTTTTTGGATAGGAAGGCACTTGGAACAATCCAATTGTGTCTTGCATCTTTGGTATTATTTAATGTTTCAAAGGAAAAGACTACAAAAGAACTGATGGATGTATTAGGGAAGTTGTATGAAAAACCCTCTGCCTCTAATAAGATATTTTTAATGAAAAATTTATTTAATATGAAGATGTATGAGAATGGTTTAGTATCATATCATTTAAATGATTTTAATATGGTTGTAAATATGCTATTTGGTTCTGATAGAATTTGATGAAGAATTTAGGGCTTTATTAGTTACGTGCTCTTTACGAGAGTTGGAATAGCACAGTAATGGCGAGTAAGCAACTCGGTTCTAGCTAACTCAAAGTTAAAGTTTGAGGATATTGTAGGGGTGATTCTAAGTGAGGAAATGTGAAGAAAATAATCTAGTGAATCTTCTACTTCAGGGAATTCTTTGACAGTGGAAACTAGAGGGAGAAAGAAGAATAGAGGAAGCTGTGGAAAATCAAAGGATCGGGAAAGGTCAAAATCCAAAAGCAAGATAGTATGTTGGCATTATGGAAAGTTTGGGCATGCAAAAAGGATTGTTGGGAGCTTCAGGAAAAGAAGAAACAATAGGAAGAAAACAAGGAGGCAAATGTGGCAATGGGTAATGTATGTCAGGATGATTTCATTCTTTCTTTGCACAATATTATTGAATCTTGGGTTTTAGATTCGGGGGCTTCTTTCCATGCTACTCCACATAGGCATTATTTTGTTGATTATGTTCAAAGAGATTTTGGGCATGTTTTTCTTGATGATGATGAGCCTTGCAGCATAGTTAGAAAAGGTTTTGTTCAAGTTAAGATGCAGAATGGGAATACTTGGCTATTGAAGGATGTCAGACATGTGCCTACATTAAGATGAAATTTGATATCGGACAAGGCAGTTGGGAAGTGATGGTTGTCTTCTTGATATTTATAGTAGACTCTTGGAATGTTATCAAGGGTTCTCTTGTGGTGGCAAGAGGTAAGAAGGTTGGAACCTTGTATTTAACCACTTATAGCACTAATGTTTGTAATCTTGTGGCTTCAGAAGTAGATACAACATTGTGGCACTATAGGCTCGGTCATATGAGCCATAAGGGCATGGAGATCATAAAGAAGGATTTTCCTGGATATATAGAAACAAGTTTGGAGTTCTATGAGGACTGCATATATGGGAAACAAAAGTGAGTAAGGTTTCTCAAGGTTGGACCTACAAAGAAAGAGAGTAAGTTAGAGTTGGTACACTCTTGATGTGTGGGGACGGCTCAAGTATCATCTCTTGGGGGTTCAAGTTATTATGTTACTTTTATTGATGATACAACAAGAAAAGTTTGGGTTTATTATATTAGAAACAAATCTGATGTATTTGACACTATTGTTAAATGGAAAGCCTTAGTAGAGAATGAAATAGGTCTTAAGCTAAAATGTCTCGGAGTCGAGATAATGGAGGGAATATTGCAGCAATGAATTTGATGATTATTGTTCTAAGAATGGAATCCGTAGGCAAAAAACAATTCTAGGAACTCCGCGGAAGAATGGGGTGTTAGAAAGGATGAACAGAACAATAATGGAACGTCTTTAGGAGCATGAGGTTACATGCAGGACTACCTCTTTCTTTTTGGGCGAACGGTGATCACGGTTGTGTACTTAATAAATAGAGGACCCTCAAGTGCCTTGGATGGAGGCATACCTAAGGAGGATTGGTATGGTAAGAAATTTGATTATTCATTTCTTAAAGTCTTTGGATGTGAGGTGTTTGTTCATATAGAAAAGGATAATAGGAATAAGCTAGAGGCTAAATAAGAAAAATGTACTTTCATTGGTTATGGTGGTGATGACTTTGGATATAAATGTTGGATTATTAAGGACAAGAAAATCATTTGATCTAGGGATGTGGTCTTTAATGATAAATTTGTGTATAAGTAGCTTGATTGTTGTAAGAAAATAGAGAAGAATCCAAGAAAGAATATGTAGCGATAGAGGATCTTCCGGATGTAAAAGTGACACATGAATCAATTCAGGAACCTCCTCAATAGGAACCCCAAACTCCTATATTGAGGAGGTCTTCTAGGGTAAGAAGAGAACTGAACATTTTCTCCTTCTCTTTATTATTTATTACTCACTGATAGTGGAGAGAGCCAAAGAGATTTGATGAAGTAATGCAGGTAGATGTCGGGAAGAAGTGGGAGCAAGCCATGGATGAGGAGCATCAAGCTCTCATGGAGAACCAAACATAGGATTTGGTAAAGCTACCTAAAGGCAAAAGAGCATTCTGAGAACAAGTGGGTGTTTAGAGTCAAAGAGGAACAAGGAGGCAAGAATAATATACAAGGTACATTTGGTGGTCAAGGGGTTTGCACTGAGAAAAAAGGTATAGATTTTGATGAGATTTTTTCTCCTATAGTAAAAATGACTTCTATTAGAACTATTCTTGGAATAGTTTAGAATAAGACTTGCACTTATAGTAGCTTAATGTAAAAACTACATTTCTCCATGGTGATTTGGAGGAGGAACTATATATGCAGCAACCATAGAGATATGAGGTCAAAGGTAAAGAGGAGATGGTGTGCAAACTGAACAAGAGCTTGTATGGCTTGAAACAAGATCCACGTCAATGGTATAAGAAATTTGATAGCTTCATGATGGATCAAGGTTATATTAGATGTCATTCGACCATTACGTGTATCTGAAAAAATTTGGGGATGGCGGTTATATTATCCTATATGTACGTATGTGGATGACATGTTGGTTGCGAGTAAAAACATGTAGGAAATTAAAGTACTCAAGAAGTAACTAAGTGAATCCTTTGTTATGAAGGATTTGGGGGTAGCCAAACAAATCCTTGATATGAGGATATCTTGGGATAGGAAGGAAGGGAAGCTGAATTTATCTTAGGAAGAGTACATTAAGAAGGTCTTAGAGAGGTTTAATATGTAGGATACTAAACCGGTTGGGAATCCTTTGGCAAGCCATTTCAAGTTATCAAAGGAGAAGTGTCCCAAGACAGAGTAGGAGAGAAACCAGATGTCCAAGGTACCTTACTCATCAGTAGTTGGTAGTTTGATGTATGCCATGGTGTGCACTAGGCCTGATATTTCCCATGCAGTGGGAGCGGTGAGTAGATTTATGAGTGATCAGGTAGAGATCACTGGCAGGTAGTAAAGTGGATCCTTCGGTATTTGAGAGGGACCATGAGAACAATTTTGTGCTACAGTGGATTAGACACCACTTTGTGTGGTTATGTAGATTTAGATATGGTTGGAGATGTAGACAAGTAAGAGGAGTAAGACAAGTTATGATTACACTGTAGGTGGGACAGTAGTGAGCTAGATTTCACGACTATAGAAGTTGGTGGCTTTGTTAACCACAGAGTCTGAGTATGTTGCTGCCACAGAGGCAAGAAAAGAAATGATTTGGTTACAAAAATTTCTTAAGGAGTTGGGGCATAAGCAGGAGGAAGGAAATTTGCATAGTGATAGTCAGAGTGTTATACACCTAGCTAAGAACTCTTCTTTCCACTCTAGGATGAACCATATACAATTAAGGTACCATTTCATCATGACAACTTTGGAGGAAGAGAAGTTGAAGCTAGAGAAGATCCATACCAATCAAAATCCTGCAGACATGATGACCAAGGTGGTCATAAGGGAAAAACTGAAGTTGTGTTTAGCTTTGGTTGGTCTTCATGGAAACTAGTGAAGAGTTGAGAAGCTTGCTCAGAGGAAAACTAGTCTCTAAGTGGGAGATTGTTAGGTTGTGGAGCCTATTTTCATGTGATAAAGTGTTGAAGACTATACACTAAGAGTATTGTACACTTTCCACAATTTTCTCACCGGGGTTTGTGGTCGGGCTAGGCCCGGCGGGAGTGCTGGGGGCGACCCAGTAGCGAGGGGTTTGGTAGCGTAGCCCTCGAATTTTTAATTTTTTGGCCTTAAAACATGCCCGATATATTGGGAAATGTGATTTTCTCATATGGGTGGGATTTTTGACCCATAGGTTTATGGGATGGTTTTGGCCCATGGTTTTAATACCCACGGTTTTGTAAAATTGCTTAAGTAGTTGTCTACTTATATGGTTTTATGCATATGGTAGGTATAATGTAACATTGCAGATGTGTTTTGAATTTGGGTGTGAATTATGTAGAGTTTGTTGAGCATAGCTCCAAATAGATCTAGGTATTGTATTAAGAGAGAAGTTGGCTTGTAATAAACTATGAGCAAGTGATTCTTGGTGGACGTAGCCAAAATTGGGTGAACCACATTAAATACTATCTTTTTGTGTTGTGTTATTTTATTATGCACTTTTATTTGAGATATGTAATAATTTATACAAATTAGTTTCTCTTGTTGCGATTCTATGAGGGATTATTCCACATATTTTGATATTTATGAACCAAGAAGAAGGGATTTCATGGGTGTGAGAAAGTGGGAAGAAGGCATCATCTTGTGAAAGGAGTATCCCAGTTAGGGTTTGAGAAACTAGGGCATGGGTTTAAGAGATTTTCTTCACAAGTCTGATATATGAGGTTGGAAGAAGTGGAAGAGCAGAGTAACAAGGAGAAGTTTAAGGACCTAGACAATTTAACCCAAGAAACTAATTGTATCACCCAAGAAACCAAGAGGAAAGGGAAATGACAAGGGAAGAGATCTAGCGACAAGTTTAACAAGCATGAATGAATAATGGTATGTAGAAATGGAGTACCCAGGATGGAGTTTTCTTAGGATGGAGTGGGAATCCCATTTGAGAAAGATGGAAGTGAGTGATTATAAAAATCATACAATTGTGTGAGAGAAGGAAATGGTGTTGGAGCTAGTACGGCCAATGAACAAGAGGACACCATAGGGTTTTCCCATCTACAATGATGAGATAAAAGTGATGTTGGAAAAGTCAAGGTTATTTGACAACTCTATGATTTTCCCTATTTTGGAAAGCTAGGGTGCCTCTATCAGTGGCTGATGTCGTGGGTGCACGAGAATCACTTTTACTTCGTAGGGCATAAGATGTGCATCACTCCTCGGCTAATTTCAAAGTCTACATGCCTCATCTATGAGGGAGATAACATAGATGATGACCTAAGTGACAAGGAGGCCATCAAAGAAACCGTTGATGTGTATGATTACAATAAGGGATCCAAAACTTTGATGTTACAGATATCCTAAATCTTGTCATGAGAATGGTCGTACACCTAGTCACAATGCTAAATGATCAAGAGAGGTGGACACATGTAAATAAGCCTTGGTTACACATATGCAGAAAAATATCAGAGGGCATGATCTACAATTTATTGGCCTTCATTACATATGAGATAATCAATAGTGCCCGGGAAGGAGACAAGATACTCTTTGGAAATATACTTCTAACAATCATTTTTTCAGAGATAGAAGTGCTTAACGTGGCGAGACAAGTTTTTTTGGAGTATCTAGCTAAAGATCACTTACCGGTAAAGAGATTTACAAAGTATACATTTGAAACAATGATATCCCCCACAATGCACACATGGACAAATGTTATAAGTGCTTAAGAGATTCGTTCGGGGTAGAGTGGAGAATCCTAGAGCAACTTTTGGCACGTATAATAGGTGAAGTAGAGTTTGTGTGTATCAACACTTCTGCATAGGAAGATTCATGATGGTAGATGAGACCATGAGCCCTTGGTGTAAACTCCCATTTTCCTTCACCACCCAATATTTCCAAGTGGGAGTTAACAGGTTCAAAGAAGTAAAGAAGCTAAGATTGGAACTTGGTGAAATTGATCAAGACCACAGGGAGTTTTGTAAGACATTGGTCTATCCCAATAAGTGCACATACATGGAGAAGTATGTGGTGCATGAAGTCAGGATGATGAAACCCATGACCATACCAATTGTAGGAAAATCCACACAGTAGCGTGTGTATATCTTTGCATTAGGCCAAAATTTGAGAAAGGTGCATACCTGGAGAATGATGTCTCCATACCTAAAGATCCCAAGGGTAGAAATAATTCCATGCTCAAGAAGAGGGGAAGAGAAGAAGAAGAAGAAGCACCAAGTGTGCAGACTGCTCAGATAGTAAGCGTGCGGTGACAAGTGCCAAACCTAGCACCTACACATGTAGGAAGAAATCACGGTAAAGGAGAAGACAGGAAGAAGAGGCACTAGAGCAACCCCTCACCAAAGAGAAGTCACCAAAGGAAGTAGAGAAGGTTGAATCCCCTGCCAAAGAGTCACCTCTCAGGAAAAAGCAGAGGATAGAAGAGGAAGCTGACTCAGAGGAGACCGATAGCTTGGAGAAATACATAGGTGGAAAGGATGATGAAAGTGAAGAAGATGATAGCAAGGAGGATGAGCCTGAAAGGGATCAGGAGCCACCAGTATTCAACATGTATGATTCAAGAGAAGAGAGTGGAGAAGATAAATAGGAGTTCATGTTCATGCGGCGCAAGGGCACCCAGGGTGAAGAAGGCACCCAAGACATGGGAAGGAGTGAGGAGGTTGGCATGGAGAAGTAGGAACCCATAAGCTTTATGGAGGAGTAGGTAACTGAGGTGGAAGAGAGAGAGAGGAAATGAAAATAACTGAACCCTTGGTAGAATAAGAATTGGAGTACAATGCTGACCTAGTATTGGAGGAAGGTAAGGAGGAAAATATCAAGAAGGAGCAAGCCAGTATGGGAGGAGGTCCCAGTCTAACCATGAGTTTTCATAGAGGCATGTACTTGGGAAGAATGACCCTTGATGTAGAATGAGGATAAGTCATGGACTACTGGCTGATGACCTAAATAAGGTGTTACGATTGCATTTACGGTGTATTATACCCATGGAAAGGCTTCTAGTCATGGGGTCATTTGATAAGAAGGGTGCACACCCCAAGAAAAGGAAGATGATCTCTTGGGAATTTGAGTCCCATATCAATGAGCAGACTTCAAAGTTTACTGAGGGGTAATCATGTGAGTACAGAATGTAATGGAGCCAATCCCTTGGTAAATGCTCAGTAACTCTCAGATGAGCAGCTCTATAATGTGCTCAACAAGGTTTTAGATTGAGACTAAGGCTAGGCTCTTTACGCGAAATGATAGAATAAAGGTTCTAGAGGAGAAGCTAGAAAATAAAGAAGAGGAGCTGGATGAGAAGGCCAAGATCTTAAAGCAAGAAGATTTGATCAGTAGCGTAGCTAAATCATGATCTACAAGATGAGAAGGAAAAGGTGTAAGAGGTATAAAAAATATGGAGTCTATCAAGAGTTTCATTATATTGAAGCATCCAGGACCTAGCATCACCGCTAGAAGTATGGATCCACTCTGGAATGTTTAGAAGATCGATGCACATCCTCACCATGGAGATACAACCATTGGCCCTAGAGTCAGCCAGAGGAAGTGGCGGTGCACTCGAGAGAAAAGGGAAAAGCTGAAGGTGATAGAACTCATTCTTGAGTATAACAATGTTATTTGCGGATGTTAAGATTCTTGCCCAATCTGTTGAGACCACATATGAAAATTACACAAACAAGGAAAGGGTAGCAAGCACCTTGGTCACCACTCATGAAGCGAGCTAAAGGATTTCTAGGAGAATAATAAAGGAAATATGGTGGAGAGGGACAAAGTTCTTGCGAGGTTGAAAAGAAAATCCAAGGACATTGAAATATTAAGGGGTTCAATCAAGAACCATTTGAAGGAACAATACCCTCAAATCACCAGGAGGATGGACATGTTTGAAGACATGGGAAAGGAATTGGAGAATATTGTTGACACTTTGGATGCCCAGGGAATTTGACTAAGTTTTGAGGAGGTGAGCACTCTAGTCGATGACCTCTGTCGGAAAGCGCGAGTAAGGTCGCGCATGGAACAAGTCGAGGCTGATTTGTAGAGGGATTTTCCTAGCTTGTTCGGTTAATGCCTTCCCTTCCCATTTCTTTCTTCTCTCCCACATCCTCATTCCCTTATTCTTTTTGTAAAATATTAGACTACATTTTGTCCCCTTATCTAGTGAAAAAGTGTTCCCATGGATGGACAACGAGGCATAGTGTGGGGTGATTTTGAGCCCTAGACTATCGACTAAGTGCACCAAGGTGCGTAGGCATGCAAGTCCGAGATTGAAGGATGGCCATGTAAGAAGAAGGTGTGTAAGGCCTAGTAGAATAAGGGTGCGCAAGATAAGGCATGTATGAGACGAGCCGAGGTTTTAGGACTTAGTAGTATTTGACATCTCATGCGGGACACAAGGAAAACAAGACCCGACCATGCGTGTGAAGCGGACAAGGTGTTAGTCGGCAGCATGGGGCCCATAAGGAATATACTTAGTGATGGAGGAACACATGGCATACCATCATGACCGAACATGTAGGGCCTATGATGGAGAGCAGGTGCACTCGGGAGACCATCATGGTAGATTGTGGAAGATCCCATACTTGAAGGAACATGTTGCCATAGAGGGCCCATATGGATGTTTGGCAATGAGATCGAGGCCGTAGAAGGTGGCGGCTGGTACTACAGGATACCTATATATAGGAGCACTTGCAAAAGAGAAATATAGATGGATGGATGGTAGAAGGACAGAGCTAGTAAAAGAGAGACATATAGAGAGAGCGGAGTTCTCCAGATATACTACAAGGACTCTATGGGATCAAGTAGAGGCAATATGATGTATTGATGAACTAAGGGGTTGGGTTATAAATACTCTTTATATGAATGTAGGACATGATCCTTGCTTTATGATGTATGAATTTAGTTTGATCAAGTGAGGTAGTCTAAATGGATTCATTGATTTTAATGAGTATGAATGTAATGAGGACATGAACATGAATGAGCATGAGTATAGTTTATCAGATCCATATCTATATTGTTTCATTTCTGTTCATGGATGTTATGTAAAAAATGTAATCTCTCATGTGTTTTTCCTCTCTATTATAGTTTATCTATTATCTACAAGTACTTTCTTTTTAGAAAGAACACATTTTCTAGAGACCACTCTAATTCCTATGATGAATATATGTCTCATTGCCACCATTATCCATTAAATACCCGATCTAGATAATGGTTTCCTACTTAACTCACATAAAGAGAGACTCGATACCCATGTGTGCCTCAAGTGAGCACATAGTTCCCAGCAGGTGATAGGCCGGTGTGTATGGGATTCCCCTTGTTCTTCACGGTGGGTGTAAAAATGACTACAAATCATACAACATATCATCCTCATGACAAGTATTATGGCATTTGCAATTACATTATGAAGATATCTTTCATTTCATGATGTAATAAGTGATTTAAATTCACTTTACTTTCATTTCAGTGATACATATTGTTTGTCAGTTTATGAGTGTATCATGAGCATGATATAATAGGGGTTTTCTAAAGTTTAATTGAGTATTTAACATGAAGTTCTTGTGTTAAAACATTGAAGAATGTGTAAATCCATGTTTCTTTGAGCCTTCATAGATGCGGTATATGTTAACATTTGTTTAAAGTTCTCGGTATTTGGTATAATCAAATTTATCCTACTTAACTTTCGACCATAAAATACATATCCGAGAGATGAACCATACATGAACTACCCCTTGCTTTATGCATTCATAAATTCTGAGGGAATTCATTGATTTACCCATCCCTTACCTCAATATGTAGGAGCAATCAGTTTTTACCATTTCCTTTAGTAACCTAGATTTTGTTTAGAAGGTTTCTTCATCCTCTAAAGTGACAACTTGTGAGAGTTAGACTATGTTGTATTGACCATACCTTCTCAATATCTCCTCTTAATTTTTTGAAAGGAAATAAAAATACTATAAATTTATAGATGTTATCCACCAATACGGGTTACAAAATGGGTCCTCTCACCCTGGTTGAAGGCACAACCTAAAGTATTTAGGGTAGGTCAAACCCTTTACACGGTGTTATCCATTTCTTCCAGGCCTGAGTGAATGAAGAGTCAGTTGAATCCTTCCCCAGATATAAAACAACTCACACTCTGATTTATCTATCTCCAAGCATCTTGCTCAAACTATGGTGTTGCTTAGTTGCAAAGGGAGAATCAATTTGGATACTAAAACTGATATAGCACTATAACTAACCATATATATCTATTATATTAACCCATCATGCATTATAATAGCTTAATACATCGATACTATCATCATAAGATCATGTGCATAAACACAGTGGTAATATAACCTTACAAATAAAACCATGGTCTCCCTCTAATAGTGTGAATCATAATATATATAGGGGGTGGGGACTTTTACTTCACCATCCTTACACTCTCAAAATAGATTGCATTCCACAAATAGCCATGTGTGCACTATAAGGTAACTACAAAAGCATGCAATCTTTGCCTAATAATAGATTATCTTCTATTTTAAACTCTAGATCTAATCATATTATTAACCTGAACTTTGTATGAAACTCTATCTTCCTCTTGTATGAGATCCTTCCCAAAATAGAATTTTATTTAACTATGATTCTTCATGCTCAAACTTATCTTCAAAAAATTACATGTCCACCACTCCAACCATTCATCTTCCAATTTTGTACCATGGCTCAAAATGTGGCTAAGTCTTGAATGTGTTTATCCCAACACGAGCCTTCACGCATTATCTGCATTCTACTTCCACTCATACCTTTTTCCTACCTTCCACATGTCCAAAATTGTTGTGTCACTATACTTAATGTATTTTAGGGGTCCAATAGTGTGTAGGTTTGTGCGGAAGATCACGAGATAAAGGGCACGCCAAGGAAAGTTAGAGTTCGGGACTTAGCCATTTTACATAAATGAGCTAATAATATATGAGTGCATAGCACACATGGTATAAGGATGAGAATACTTGAAGCATACACCAAGTTATTTCAATAATAAGAGAAAGATGAAGAGTCATGAACAATTTGAGCTAATAATAGGATTAGATTTAGAGTTAATTTAGATACTCTATTATTAGGTGAACCTGCATACATTTCCTTAGTTGTGCATGCCTATTTTGGGCATGCATCTTATTTTGAGAGTGTATAGATGGTGAAGGTAAATTCCCACTACCTGTATATATATGTATGTATTGATTTACGGTTAAGGGAAACACACAGATTGGATTGTTATAGAGTTATGGTGTTGGTATGGTTTTGTGTGCATAAATTTGTGATTATAACTATGATGCATTCAAATATTTTGTTTTGTCATAAATTAATATAATGGATCTTTTAGGATGGATATTAATTGTTGATGTCTTTATTCTCGATTATCGTATGGTAAATTTGATCTTGATCCTTGTTTGATTCATTATGCACTCTGGTTTTGAGATGATTCTTGTTATGTTTTACCTTTAATTACTTGTTATGGATATGGAATACTTGTATGATTATGCTAACATATTGAAAAAACCAATATAAAAGAAGGACACAGTACCTTTTTGAACTTCAGGTGAGCACTCAAATCTATCTAAGTGATGGGCCAACACGTATATGGTTTGAGCAAGAAAAATAGACTACTGAGGTTAGATCTGAGAGGTATCTTTTTGTGAATATGCATCCTCTTTAGATGATGAATATGAGGAGTCTAGAGTGGATATGAATAGTCACTCTTGTGTTTTTTTCACTCAATTGAAGACCCTTGAGAAAGATAATTCCTCCAATAATAAAGATAAGGTGAGATATGATCCTCAATCGATGACTCTACGTCCTAAAAGATAATAAAAGAGAGGATCTCCACTCCCCATCTTTAGAATATTCCAAGAAGAATCTGAAGTTGTGCCCCATCCCAAGAGAATCCTCCAAGCAAGGTAATTCAAATACTACCACAAATGATGTTTCTACTTCGCAAAGCATAACAATGATGAGAAATCATAGATTACCTCATATAATTCAAACCAATCAATGTTATCCATGCACTTGAAAATCCTTCTTTAGACTTTGATATCATTGACCACGTAAAAAGGCTAAGGTCCAAATCTTAGATTCGAATACTTACAAACCAACCCCAAACAATTTGAAAAACTTGTTAAATTCATCAAGGGTGGAAGCTCTAAGTCCAAAGTTTCATCCTCTTCAAAAGTATCTTCCACTTTCAAATGGTTTTTCATACTCCCGAGCCTAGCCCAAGCCAAAAAAATAACTTAGCCTATACCCCTTACACCACTAGAAATATTGAACTATTATATGTTTCCTTGTTGATAAATGCATACCATATGAATAATTATATCATCCATTCTAGTGCCTTGGACAATGTCATGCTGCCAAGGTTCCTCAAGCCATCGGTTTGATTCTCTATCAGGAATTTGGCCTTTGTTACTTTAAGGACACCATGGAGGTTCTATTGGTTAGGAGTAGTAAAGACGTATTGATGGCCCTTGTGGCCTATCCAGAAAATTTGGTGAGGGAAATAATCCTAGTAGTTGTCATCCCATCTAAATATGGAATGTTCCTAAATAGAATCTTATACCAAGAGATGGGAGGTGAAATCCAAATGGACTAGTCTTCTACATTAGTACCCGAGTCGAGGTGAGATGAATAAACTCATTCTAGAGCCCAAAATGAAGTACACATTATACAAGTTAGATGACCCAGGGCTAACATCCTCTTCCAAACCGAGAGCTAGGAATATCCCTAGTTGAAGAATTGGAAAAAGTTCCATATGAAGAAATAGGTAATGGGAACTATTTCATGAGTTACGAATGGATGGAAGAACTTCCCATTATGGATGAAATGCCAAAAATATTGTTGATGAAGTTTGGAACATGGAGTTTGATAGTAGTTATTCTAAAATAGGCTCAAGAGCATGCATTTCCTTATCATCCGTATAGAGATACTTGTTTCCCTTGGCATACAAGTTACATTTCTCAAATAGAAACATTTACGAATAAGAATATTTGTTATTGTGATGGAAAGAAGATGAAGATATGGGGATTGAAAAATCTCATCATGTAGGGTGATCTAAAACTAATCATGAATCAAATGAGAGACATATTCCAAGTGAAAATTTCTCATCTCAAAAATTACAGGAATAGGGTGTTGGAATTCATTAAAACCTTTGATGTATTTGACATTAAATAATTCCATAGAGATCATAATTCCAGATCTAACTCATTTGCCATATCTGCACCATTGATTATTCTACATCCTTACTTTAAAGGAGAAAATTTCTCAGTGGAAATGGTCTTTCAAACAAGTGTTCCAGACAATTTGGAGAGTTGTTAAGTTTTTGATGATGACAATCATATTTTTCCTTCCTATAGAAAATAGGTGACTTCAAGTCCATCTATTTTGAGGGAAGAGACTCACTCCCATGTGAGCTCACCAAGAATGATAGTGACGATAATTCAAGTGATGAAATTGATGAGGATGGGATGATTTAGTTGAAAGGAAATACAATTTTGAATGGATTAGTATCACTAGATGAATTACTCAACAAACATGACCAGTTCATCCATGGTAAAGCCAAGGATCAACCAATATCCTCATCCGAGTATGAATAGGTAAATATTATGACAAGTGGGTGACCGAGGATGGTGAAGATCGGAAAAAAATTTCTGAGTAGAGGACTTTCACAAATTTATTTAAAATGTAATTTTATGTGCTTGCTTATTCATATGGTGATTTGAATTCTTTCCAACCGTAATCCATGCATAATTCTATACAATTGAATCTTGATGAAAAATCATTCTAGGAGAAGAAAAGGTAGTACAATCCTAAAATTATAGGGAATATCAAAGATAAGGTCAAGAAGTTTCTTAATACTTGCATCATCTTTCCTATCCACCACTTGACGTGGATAGAAAATGTTGTACCAGTAATGAAGAAGAGTGGTGAAATACGCATCTACATGGATTTTCAGAACCTAAACCAAGATTCTTTCAAAGACAACTATCCGCTACTAGTCATGGACCATATTTTCCATGCGATTAATGGTTGAGAGATGATATCTATACTCAATGGGTTTTAAGGTACAACTAGATTGATGTGGACAAAGAAGATCAGTTCAAGATTGCCTTCACCACACCATGGGGAAACTTTTCTACCAAAGATATGCCACTTGGCTTGATTAATGGGTCCTACATTTCAGTGGCCATGGATTGGCTTTCAATGATTTGAAGGGAAATTACATAGTGGTGTACCTTGATGACTTAACATTATACTCAAATAAAATAGGAGAACATCTACAATAACTTGAATAAGTTTTGATCCATCAAAGAAAACATCACATATCCCTACATCCGAAGAAGTTAATATTTGGGTTTACTAAGGGAAATATCCTTGGGCACATCATGAAAAGTAGGGCACCAAGATTGATCCCTAGATTTTGGAGGCTATTGAAATACTATCTCTACCTACCATCAAGCCATTTGTTCATTCTTTCTTGATGAGTTCAACTTCTTAAGAAGGTTTGTCCCAGAATTCATCAAACTCATGAAGGATATTGTAAACATGATGAATCCTAAATAATCCTTAAAGTGGAGAAAGTAGGGTAAATAATCCTTTGAATCTATCAAATGTGTCATTGCAAAGACACCCACTCTGGTATGCCCCAATTTTGGTAAGGAATTCATTCTCTAATATTATTCCTACGATCATACTATCTCTACGATGTTCTTATGCGATAAAATGGAGATAAATTTTAGTCACCCATCACATTTATTATTTCCCCTCGAAGGAACATGATGTCAATTACTCATAACACAAAAACATGTTTATTTTGTGGTGAGAGCATTCAAAAATGTCATATTATATCCTCTAAATTATTGTGTTGTTGTTATCATCCCAAGCTTGGCGGTAAAATCTATTCATATGTAGAAATACCTACGTGAAAAGAGAAAAATTTGGTTTTGAAGGTGTGGGAATATAATCTTGAAATAAAACCCTCCAAGCTAGTGTGAGAAACAAGTTATATGAGATTCTTTCTGAGAAGAATGGTAGGTTTGCTCTAATTATAACAACTTCTTCATCAAAGATCGTCCTCTCATACTTTTTATGACTACAACTAATCCATAGTAAGCTGATATAGCTTATTTCTTCACCTATGGATATTTCCTCTTGGAATTGATTAGAAGAAAAATATAACTTTGTGCTTTAGAGTAGAAAATTGTGTGATCTAGGAGAATTTTCTGTATAAGAAATAGTTGGATGGAACATTCTTAAGGAGACTAAAATAATAACTACAAAAGAAAAATTTTAAGGCATACCATGATCAAGCATGTGGAGTTAACTTCTTTGCAATGCTTATGTTAGTCCTTAAAGCTACACCCCATGTTGGGTTGATAGTAATTCACTATAAAGAAGAGGAAATTTGTTTAGGAATGATGATAGACTAGATTGTATGGTCATTTTGTAGCCGGGAGGGGTCTAACACATTCCTTAGGGATCATGCCTTGGGATGATTGAGGGGCACATACAAAAGAGATGGCCTTTTCCTTCTACTTTTGGTCCTACCTTGAACCAGGGTGAGAGGACCCACGGTGTAACCTGAAATGTAGAGGGGGAGATGGAGCCTTTATTCCCTCTTATTTATTTTCAAATGATGGGCTGATTTGGGATAAGCATGGCCAAGGACACAATATTTTACTTTCACAAGTTGTCACACAAATTATTGCATATGCTTATTACACCAGAGGAAGGTTATTAAAGACAATTAAGTTTAATTTCTCTTGGATTCTCTTAGTAATGAAATTAAGGCTAAAATTCACCTTCATTGATGTTCGAGCAATTAGGTAGTATAATACAACAAATGTACACTATAAATGGGGGATGGGGTCAATTATGGAAATTATGACTTCACAGAGGGGGAATAATAAGTAGAAAAATTATTATGACAGAGCATTTAACACTATAAGTATCTTGTAATCATGCAAAATGCATAGAACTAGATCAACCAGGTGGAAATCTCAACTAAGATCTATTTTTATTTTTGACAATTATCCTCACGGATGAACCATCAAAGTCATAGGAAACCTTAGGTTAGTGGGACGTGCACCCTAAGGTGACCTCTAGATTTTAAAGAAGTTGTCTCTTCTCTATAATGTGAGATGAGGGTCAGAGAAAATGAAACAAAATGTAAAACTTAATGGGAGTGATACACCAAAAAGTGAAGGAGTTAACTCATAATGCAACTGCTTGAAATAGAGAAAAGGTGAGAAATGAAAAGGGTGGACAAGATGCACCACAGACCAGAGGAAATTCACATAGAACACTACTCGAACTACTTAAGCACAACTTTTGAAGATAGTAATAACATAAAAACATGCACAGATTACCCACATTGAAATAAAGGCTATCAGAGAAAATATAGATTATGCAAAGGATGGACAAATTACACCACAGGGCATATTATATTACTCCAAAAATATGCACAGTATTACAATAGATAAGAGGCAAAGTGTTATTACAAAACTCAGAAAGAAGGCGAGCCCAACCCCTACCTTTCAAGAAGAGTAACTTAGATAAAAATAATCGCTAACTCTCGATGTCATTTTTAAAACCTTCCCTTTACAATATATATCATGGGAAGAAGATAAGAAGATCATTTTTAACTATTTCCCAATTACTTGTTCATTATGGTAAATGGTGTGAAGTGATAGAAGTAGATTGCTTGAGATCTATCTCACACTTCCCTATGATTTGTTTTTTAAGGGGTGAGAGCCATACTCATTTAATACATCTCTTAACTATCTTGCAACCGACTCCCTTGGAGCGGACTTATTCTTTCAAATCTTTATTACATATTTGGATCTTTTAATTGCTTATGCATTGGGTCCTGGGCTCATGATTCAAGTGGCACCTATTTTTTCATTCTATTAAAATGACCTTTTGAATGTAAGTGAACAAATTAAGTATTCACATGGGTTCACACTCTTCACATGGAACTATGCATTAATTTCATCATTGAAAAGACTAGCCGAATGACCCTTTGTCTTTGACCTTTTAAAAGATCGAGCATTTAAAACTTTAGATAGGCTTCATAATTTCCCTTACGTGGTATTTGGCTTATCACCAATATTTCACAACCTACTTTGAACTCAGAGAAAATTTATTGTGAGATCCACGTGGAGGCCAAGCGCTTCTATATGGTTTGTGTTCATATTGTAGCTTTTGGAAGCGCGTCAGGTTGACACCTAGCATCGTTTTTGATTGGGCCACTTTCCTTTGAGTAATTAATGAGCCTGTCACATATTACTATGAAAAAAATTGCCTTGGATGGGACACTTATAGTTGACTCCACGTATAAGTCCCAAGGGATTTGAGGCCCTCGATCCTTTTACTTTTTGTAACTCATCACCAAGTTGACACTTGGCACTTTCCATGAGATCGTTACTTCCCTTTGAGTTGACTTGTCCCAACTTAGTTTTAATCATTGATTTGGCTAAGTCTTCCTTCCATTTTCCAAAGGCTTGACCCTCAGTGGGATTTGAATATATAGGAGCCTTAAAGCTTACTTTGGTGAGTTAGGAATTTTCTTGTTATCTAATCTTAGTGGGAAGTAGAATTTAGATAATAGTTTGGTGACTCACGGGGACCATTATCCTGCTAAATGGAAAGAACCCACAATCTCTCACTATCCATTGGGTCCAAGACTATGTTATGAGCTAATTTGAACCTAGTCCATAGTATCTGAAGGGTTTTGAGCCTCTGCAGCCACTAGTTGATCCTTGCACTTTCCTACTCTCATAAAGAAAACTCTGCAACTTGTTTTGTGAGAGTATAAAATTGAAGAATCCACA
The DNA here is from genome assembly GCA_018340775.1 of Taxus wallichiana var. yunnanensis. Taxonomy (NCBI): domain Eukaryota; kingdom Viridiplantae; phylum Streptophyta; class Pinopsida; order Cupressales; family Taxaceae; genus Taxus; species Taxus wallichiana. Next base: position 168,643,072 of record CM031243.1, on the reverse strand, counting down.
AGGTCACTCCCTTGACTAATTTTAGTTTCTTTGTATTTTCTTGAAGTGAAGTTTACAACCATTACAGAAACTACAAATTCCCTTACTGTGGACATTGGAGAGTCTGGTGCATTTTATGGAGTAATATAGACACAAGCTATATACAAAAGAGACAAATCATACATGCCTCAAATGAGTCATGCAGAGTGTGCACAAGCATTTATTCTGTAGAAAGCAATCTACTCCTACTCCTATGCTAACCAAACTTGGTAGAAGCTAAACAAATCTGAAACAAGTAGGGAGAAATAGCTTCCCTTCCTTATAAAGTGTGGCCATACAATTAATTTAGCAATAGATATGGCCTGTAATAAGAGTGAAAATTTACCTTTCACCCTTTCCACCCTGCGGTATCAACAAACAAAAAGAATACCTCCTCAAGATGTTCATCTTTTAGTTGGAGGCATCTTAGCTGACCCATGGGGCTTTGAAGATCATCCTCATGCTTTGAAGTGAGCATGACTGGCATTGGCTTTTTCTGTTGGCTCTGGTGTGGCCAAAATCTTGGTGGGGCAAGTTTTGACCTTCTGCATTTTCCCGTCGCTCTAAATTTCATATTTTGGGATGAGGATCTTTTGCAGACCTTCCTTAATGGTGCCATCCTTATTTTCTTCCTCCTCTTTTTAGAATCTTGCCGGAAAATCCAAGATATTTTATTGAAATAAAAATCTTTCAATGATACTTCTTTCTAGAGCCCTTGGATTTGATCTAGAGGAACTATCGTGAGCAACAAGCTATTTTGTTGTGGGGTTGATGAAGCAAAGTAAAGGTTGTGATTTCCATGGGCTCTTCTTCATCAAGGCATTCCCCCAAATCTGATAAGTAATCCATCTTATCTTCTTCCTACTCTGTCAAGTTTCCCCCTCTTGTATGATGGTTTTTGAGTTTGCAAATTTTCCATCATGTGTAGCTTCATCTTGTAATATGAATCCCGTTGGCCCAAACTCTTCCAAGAGCTCTTCTTTGTATGGAATTAAAATGGAGGCAACATATACATCTCCTTATAGACTCTCATCTCTTGATACGAACCCCTTGAGTTCATATCACTTCTCACCATATGCTCCTCTTATTTTTGATTTGGAGTCGTTATTACGTTTTTGTATGGGAGGCATAGTTGTTTGAAAGAAGGGGAGGGTGGAATGGATGGCTTGGAGATGGAGAAGGGAACTTAGCATTTGGAGTGGTATGATATGGTGAAACCTGAGGTGGGATGGGAGATGAATAAAGAGTTGGTGATTGAATCTCCCATTGAAAAGTTTGTCTCATGCTTCACCCATATATTTTAATACCCTCGATCCACTGCGAAGTGGAGGTAGTGTTTCTTCTAAAAATATAAGCTTCTCCTACAAGCTATAATGTCTAGGAATAGGACCAACCCATGGACAAGGTGCCCTACATCCTATTCTGAATGCCTCCATTTGTGCTATAGCCCAAGATTGAACCATGCCTGCCTCTATTTGTGTTATCTTCTCAAGTAGACCAACATCTTCTAATCGATCATAGTCATCAAATGTGCACTCGTGTTTTTGATTGCTCTCAAAGCCAAACTAGTCTTGGCTTTGCTCATCTGGGTTACCATAGTGACTTTGAAACTGGTTATGTTGTTAGTTTAGAGAAGGCATGGAGCTCATTAGATACTGATGATACTACTAAAAATGTGAATTCCATTGTGGGAATGAATTCATGACTACACAACTTCCTGGAATGGAGGAAACTGAGGGACGTGGAAAGAAAGATGAATGGAGGTGGATAAAAGAAGGGTCTGCAGTTTTAGGGAAGGGGTCATTTGGGCCAAATGGAGTCATCGAATGTGCTTATACATGCCTCCAAAGGATGAATTTCACCAAGAACACACTAACTAGATGAAATGCAATAATAATATCCTTCGAGTCCCACCAGGCATGCTAAGAAAACTGTTGACAATTATCCTTGTGGATGAACCATCAGATTCATAGGAAACCTTAGGTTAGTGGGATGTGCACCCTAAGGTGACCTCTAGATTTTAAAGAAGTTGGATCTTCTCTATAATGTGAGATGAGGGGAGAAAATGAAACAAAATGTAAAACTTAACGGGAGCGATATGCCAAAAAGTGAAGGAGTTAACTCATAGTACAACTTCCTGAAATAGAGAAAAGGTGAGAAATGAAAAGGGTGGAAAAGATGCACCATATACCAGAGGAAATTCACATAGAACACTACTCGAACTACTTAAGCATAGCTTCGAAGATAGTAATAACATAAAAACATGCACAATTATCCACGTCAAAATAAAGGCTATCAAAGAAAATACAGATTACGCAAAGGATGGATGAATTACACCACAGGGCATATTATATTACTCCAAAAATGTGCACAGTATTATAATAGATAAGAGGAAAAGTGCTATTACAAAACTTAGAAAGAAGGCTAGAGCTCCGCCCCTTACCTTTCACAGAAGAGGAACTGAGACAAAAAGAATCACTAACTCCCGATTTTTTTTTAAACCTTCCCTTTACAATATATATGATGGGAAGAAGATAAGAAGATCATTTTTAACTATTTCCCAATTGCTTGCTCATTATGGTAAATGGTGTGAAGTGACAAAAGTAGATTGCTTGAGATCTGTCTCACACTTCCCTATGATTTTTTTTAAGGGGTGATCGTCATACTCATTTAATACATCTCTTAACTATCTTGCAACTGACTCCCTTGGAGCAAACTTATTCTTTCAAATATTTATTACATATTTGGATCTTTTAATCACTTATGCATTGGGTCCTGTGCTCATGATTCAAGTGGCACCTATTTTTGTCATTCTATTAAAATGACCTTTTGAATGTAGGTGAACAAATTAAGTATTCACAGGTTCGCACTCTTCACACGGAACTATGCATTAACTTCATCACTGAAAAGACCAGCCAAATGACCCTTTGTCTTTGATCTTTTTAAAAGATCTGAGCATTTTAAACTTTTAGATAGGCTTCATAATTTCCCTTACGTGGTATTTGTCTTATCACCAATCTTTTGCAACATGCTTGAAATCATAGTTGAGTTATTGTGAGATCCACATGGAGGCCAAGCGCTTCTCTAGGGTCTTTGTTCCCATTGTAGCTTTTGGAAGCATGTCGGGTTGACACCTGACATCATTTGTGATTGGGTCACTTTCCTTTGAGTAAGTAATGAGCCTTCCACATATTAGTTTGAAAAAAAAATCCTTGGACAAGTCACTTATAGTTGACTCTAAATGTAATTCCCATGGGGCTTTGAGGCCTCCACTCCTTTGCTTTCTGGAACTCGTACTAGGTTGACACTTGGCACTTTCCATGAGATCATTGCTTCCCTTTGATTTGGCTTATACTAGCTTAGTTTTAATCATTGATTCGGCTAAGTCTTCCTTCCATGTTGCCAAAGGCTTGACCCCTAGTGGGATTCGAATCTACAGGAACCTTAAATCTTACTTGGTCAATTCAGCAGGAATATGCTTGTTATCTAATCTTAGTGGGTAGTAGAATGTGGATAATGAGTATTTATTGAAGCTCAATAGATGTAAAGGATTCAATACAATCTCTAAAATATCTAACACAAGATCTTGTGCAAGTATTTTAGCAAAGTGTTTACTGCTTCATCCCTCATACGCCTAAGATACACTCAAAGGATTACAAAAATTTATCAGCACAAAATGTTTATGATAAGGATTTTACAATTCGGTCCAATATTGCAGAGGAAAATCTCACAACACAATATCAGACTTAATAACCAAAGCATAAACATCAAGGATAGATTTAGTGTATGGAAAATAGAAATAGTAAACCTAAGATTTTAACCAAAGAATATCACTCATTCATGGACAATTCTACAACACAAAACCTAGAAGAAAATTTTAAAACTTAAAGTAGACATACTTTATTCAATTCTTGAATTTCTTAACAAGGAACATCAAATAAATTCTCTCAAATCCTATCAATTGTTGTACATTTGCAACCAACGTGACATATAATTTTTGAAAGCGATATTAGTATGAATTTCATGATGAAAAATATGGTGTTCACAATTATATCACTAACCTTTCCATAATTCAAAATACTAATCCCCTATGATCTAAATACCAAAAATTAACTCTCTCAACTATGAGGAAAAACCCCATATTTATACAATTTTATGCCTTCTTAGAACCGAATTACCCCCAAAAAACTTTAACGAACCATCCGAAAAGACGTGGCATATGAGCTCCATTTTTGGAAAATATCTTGTAACGATAAAGATACCTTCTTATTTCTTAATTTGATTCTACTTCTAGATGTTGACATGGATATATGTGGGATTTTTACTTTTATTGTTTAATCCCTTTTTATCTTATTCATTTTGTCTTCATCCTTCATGCACCCCATCACTGTTTATTCCCTCATGCCATTATTTTTAATTGATTTAACACCTACCCTTTTGGGAATATTCCTTGGGAAATAGATAATCATTTATAATCCCTTATTTTTGACATTTGATTTGTGTGAATTACCACTTAAATTGAAAATAACCTTTTGGAAGATATCAATATGCTCTGACACATGCAAGTTTTTTAGAATGGATTTCACATTCAATTCTGAAATGATACCTTACATAATTACTCCCAAATTTCATCCTCTTATAAACTCCCATTTTTCTCTCATAAGATCATATCTCCCTTCAAACATTTTGAGTGAAAATATAATTTGTGTCCATTCTTCTCAAGCCATGGCGGAAATAGAGCTAGGAACCAGCTTGAAAGAACTTTCTTCAAATACTTGCACTTAATATACAACCTTTACGGTCGGATAGAGGCCTTTGTGAGGATGCTCTTCGAGATTGAGGATAAGGTGGAGACCGGTGGGTCATTAACACCTCGTGTGGTTCGGGTAGCACTAATAAGAAGGCTCATCAAGATTACTCCCTTCTTTTTTGTATTTCATTTAATGTATTATCATTTCTTTCATGTGGAGAACCAAAAGATCTTGAAGCTAGCTGAAGAATTTTGGCTCCATTTTCAGCCCATCATTAACATAAACATCATTTATATATCTCCTTTATTCTTCAATGAATAATTTGTAGAGAAATAAATTCTTGATTCTACATATGAAGGATCTGTTGATGATCCTGCGGAGGATATATCATTGATTTCTGCTTTGAATATCCATGATGGAGCAAATACTTTCTCTTCTTGAAAAATAACCTATGAAATATTCTTACGGGAAGGCCGTTGAAGTGTAATCACCATATATGAGAAGATGCGGATAGGGTTCACCTAATCCAACTTGTGTAATTCATCCCATTCCTATGGATGAACTGAATCTTCCTCACAGTGTAAAGTGATATTCTGGGTCTTCCTCATCTTCAAAATCTACTACTCGGTGAGGTACCAAGGCCTACCTTAAAGGCGGTATAACCTCCTTGAATGGGTCTCCTCCTATAGGAGGAAATTGGAATTAATCAAAATCTTGGAGGGTCCCAAAACCAATATTTCAAAGCTCCTGGAACTAGGCATGTCTCACAACCTTGCGAGGAAATCATGCACATTCATGGTGCTCAAGACCATAAATAATTGGTGTTTAAGAAGAAGAGGTTGTTGAATCGGATTCCTCCTTTTACATAGGAATGTGCATCCATTAATTAATATTATACCTCTTTTGTAATATATTCTCTTTTTGTATATGCATATTATCGGCTATGTGAATTTCAAGGGTTGGGGCCCCTATAGAATCCCCATTCTGCTCATATTACACAATATGCTTCTTTTTCTTTTATTTTTCATCTTAACAATTACTTTCCATAATTTTGAATTTATATTTATATAGAACAGAAATCATCTCTAAACTCATATTGCATAGTTTGAATATCCATTGTAAATATTTTTCTTCTCTCCGAGTGCCACTGTAGATATTTTAGAATCCGTTGAGTACTAACTTTTGTGATAAAACCATCATTCTATTTTTACTTGTACTTCTCTAATGTTTCACAAACCTTCGGCTAAATCTTGAGTGTCACGTGGCCTTCTACGGAATCCATGGAGTATTGATTCCTTTGTTAAACCCATCAAACACTACTTCAGTGTGTCACAACTTTTGTGATACAACCACCTTTTCTTATCTCTTGTGACTAGTGGTCTCATGGCATCCCTTCTTACCTTTATCTTGTGTTGTAACCCATGGAACATTGAATTCTCCATTCTCGGAATACCAAGTTAATGTATTGCGGCTTCCTTAGAGTTGAATAGTTATGTCCATCCTTTAATTTTTTAAGCTTCTAGGGGAAGGGATGATCATGGAGATTCAAAAATCCATTAGTGATAAGGTGACATATGTAAATTTGGGTCTTTTAACAATATGAAGAGCTCTCTAGAAAAATTGACTTGGGAGGGCTCAAAATGAGAACCAACAAGTTATAATCCATAATATTTTGATGGGTGGCTGCTACTAGCCTACTCTTTTCTATGATGCATACAAATGGGTTGGGAAATGTGATCCATGCTAATAGTTCATGGGAATACCAAGGCTTGTATCTCTACCCCTCGATCCTTTAATCATTGAAGAACATTTTCAACGGTGGGGTCTTTATTTTATAGGTATACTAAACCCACTTTCTAGTGAGGGACACATGTATGTCCTTACTACCATGGAATACTTCACAAAATGGGTAGAATCCATTCCAAAAAAGCATGTAAATTATAATAGTGTGTGTAACTTTTTGAAAGAAAACATTATTATCAAATTCGAGTTCCTAGAAAGATCGTAATGTAAAATTCCACCTACTTCTCTTCAAGTGATCTGATGGAATTCTTATATAACCATGGTATATTTGTTTCACACCTCTTATTATTACCCACAAGAAATTGTCTAAGTGAAATCTAGCAACAAAAATATTGTCATTATCATTTGCAAGATTTCTTGAATGTCAATCAAATGGATTGTCATAATAAGATCTATGATGCCCTATGAGTTGATTGAATCACACCTAAACATTTATTCCTTTCCAATTGTTGTAAGGTATTGAGGCTCAAATCCCTATTTTTAGGAGTTTCTGCCATGCAACTTGTGAAGGTAGTAGAAAATAGAGAGTATTCAGAATTTCTTGATAAGTGGATTTGTTATCTATAAAAGCTAAATGAAGATAGGTTGGTAGCAGTTGACACATTGAAAAGACATCAATCTAAGGTGAAAATGATATTTTATCAAAAGACACAAGATAGAAGCTTCCAAATTGGATATCTTTTCCTACTTTGGGACAAAAGGAGAGAACCCAAGGAAGACATGAGAAATTTGATTATCTCTTTCTCATACCATTCAAGATCAAACATTTTACGGAGAGAATAAATACTACGGCTTACCTTGATGAAACACAATTGGAGTTTCCTCACAGTAGGAAACACCTAAAACTCTATAGGTAGCAAGGTTGGTCATCCCAATAATTTGTACCAAAATTTCCTTTTTGTTGTGTGTTACTTTCCTTTCCAAATTTTTTGTGTCTTTCCTTTCAATTTTGTGTTTGTTTTTTCGGTTGTATCTATTTCTTGTAATAAGGACTATATTGCCCAATTGATATCGAATTGATCTTATCACCCAAGATAAATCTAAGGTTTTCTATTACCCCTTATGGTCTAATGTCCCCAAGTTAGAGCCAACTTTTTCATGTGAATTAACTATCTAAAAAATGTAAAATTTACATCATGACAACTAAGCCACCATATGAAAACATGCTTCAAAATCCTCCTAAATCCCTCTCTCATTCATCTTACCTCTCTGTGTCATGGTCACATTTTTCTTGAAACTACACTTAATTCGTTAGAATAACATGTAAAAAAATTTAAAATAGTGTGTTAAGGTCAATTCTTCGATTAGGTGAAGTCCAGTGAGAAGACTAGCTCTTGGCAGAGTCTAGAAAAGGCCAATTTTGGCCATTTTTATGGCATGTGTACATCCTCCATGTGGGGATATGAAAATTTATTAAACATATAGAGATATAATTTGAGATCCTTTAAGTTGTTAGAAGTATTTTAGGAATATTTATGAAATATTTTATTGTTTGGTGACAGTTTTACAAGAGTAGGTTTTCAGTGCAAGGAGTGAGCTGCACAAATTATGAACTTGGACTTATCTGAATGATTTTGGGAGCTATGTAAGGAGTTACAAGGGAAAAAAATATCCATTGTAACTCTTCATATTATTTACATGTTTAAATCATCAAATTTGATCTAAGGTGTGATAATTTCTTTGCAGTTCAAACATTACAGAGGCCCCTCATGGTTCCAAACAAAAAGGGGGAATTTTTTTATTTTTAGGAATATTGAAGGTCTAATACTTGTTCCATTAGTATTAGAATTGATTTTGGAGTCTAATTCATATAAATTTAATCCCAAAGACCATTTTAAGCCTCCGAGGTGGAGAATTTATGTTTCTAGGCTATTTAGTAAGGTAGTGTAAAACATGTCTTTCCAAAAGCGAAAATGTGCATGTTTCACCTCCCCTTGTCCTCATTTACCCATATGGTACATGGGGACATTAGTTCCAATAAATTACACCCTCATCCTCCTCCCATAGGTTCACTTTGGAACACTGGCATCCCAAGTGTCTCGTATGTCTCGTTTGTCCCGACACAAGGGAGACGAACCTAGCACAAAATTACACCCTCACTCCCTCTCCTTGGGTGAAATTGTGTGTACCTTGTGTTCCCTATATTACAAAGGGTATGTATGGGACAATAAATTTTTCCCCATGCCCATTCTTATCCTCCTGGACACTCGCATGACCCTCCTTAGGCTTCACAAGCTCATTTTTCAGCTCTCACACTTAACCACTGAGTACCCTTTTTTCCCACTTGCACTTATCCATCTCCTTGTGTGTAATTTTTTTCCATATTTTCTCCACTATCCATGGGGATATAGGGGAAAATAAAGTGTGCCTATTCGCAAGCTTGACTCCTGATCACTCATGTGACCTATCCCGAGATCAACATGTTGTTTTCCTAGCTCCTCCATCTCACTCACCTTCACTCATGTGTTCTACTTGTTTTAATATTTCTTCAAGGAACACTTGGGATACCATGATTTCCCTTGTGTCTCTAATTCACCATGTAAACAAAATTTAATCCTCATATTAACTCACGTTTAACCTGGGTTTTTGTTAGAGTAGGTATTTACCTTAGCTCATGTTCACCTAGGTACATTATTGTATTTATTCTCACCCACTTATGTGTGTGGATATTTATTTTTATTTATTTAGATATTAGAAGATATTATCTAGTTGTTAGGTATAGTTCTTTCCTTGATCTATGCTATTGACTAGTTCTTTCCTAGATCTATGGTATTGACTAGATCCTTGATGTCTAATTCTGTCATAAATCTATGGACTTGACTAGTTCTTTGATGACTAGTTATTTCCATGATTTATGGCTTGATCTACGACCTTGACTGGTTCTTAGATTTTTATTCCTTGCCTATATAAGCAAGGCTCATTCTTATTGTATTTAATTGAGTTTCATAATAATATATGATATAGTTGCTCATTTGTTTGCAAAGGTTTATGTAAAGTTATTACGCGAATTACTTTCATCTTATTGATCGTGATGTTTGATTATCATCTGTGTTTTTGGCTTGGTACGATCGGTTATCGTTAATTTTATGGTATCGTAGTAGGATATTGTTATTGACATTCATTTGTAAGTTTTATTTTGCAAATAAATTCTTTATATATTCATATATTTAGGATTTTCTCTTATTTTGTTGCTACGTGCATTTTTATGAAAACGAGAGGCTTCATTAGATCTGGAAGGTAGAAAAACCTAATATTGGTACGTAAACTCAACCATTTCAGGAGGTATTCATATTTTTGGTAGCCCCTGGTCATATGAGGGCTTAAAGCTTGTGATTCCTACTAGTAGGTGCTTAACTCTAGCCCCCTTTCATTTTATTTGTGTGGTGAAGGCAAGAGCATTTTATTCTATTTTAGTGGAAACTAAAATAAATAGTAGAGCATATTATTGAAAAACTTGTATCTTTTGATCGGTAACTCCGTTTTGAGTGTCATTTTTTGCAAAAGTACATGTTTTTTATGCTCTTTCCATTGGAAATATTTATTTTCAGAATTGCACTATAATTATAAAGTGTCATATTATAACACGCACTCATTATAAAGTGCCAAAATCTGGGGGGCTCTTGTTGCATTGTTTGGGGGTCTTGTTGCATTGCTTGGTTCTTGCATTTATTTTGTGATTTTTTAGGATGGCATCTTTATCTACTTCTGCATTAGATCATGTTGAGCCATTAAAAACACATAATTACCACACATGGAAACCAAGAATGGAAACAATAATTAAGCGGAAAGGATTATGGGCTTTAACTTCTTCAAAACAACTAGTGTTCACTAGAGAATATGAGAAATTTCAGTACCAGTGAAAATTTGATGAGTGTATGGGTTTGATAGGAACTTATGTAAGTGATAGTATTTTATTTCATTTGGAAAAGTGTGACTCTCCTTTCAAAATATGGGAGAAATTGGAGGATTTATTTGGTAAGGTGGATCATATGAGAGCCATGCAACTTGAAATTGAGATCACCTCTCTTAATCCTGAAGATTTTTTGAAAATTATAGACTATCTTACCAAGTTCAAGCATTTGTTGACACAATTGAAGGGGAGTGGAAGAGATAAGAAAGATGAAGAGTGTGTTTACTTGATTCTATCCAAGTTGAGAGGACCATTCCAAATTTTTGCTTCTACCTTTTTCTCTAGCATGGATGCCTTAGGTGACACCTTCAAAATGCCTAACTTAGAAACATTTTGTGAAAGACTTACTAGGGAAGAATCCAAATTATCTCACCTTGAGTCTTCCACCTCTCAAAAGGCATTAGTTGCATCTAATCCTAAGGGCAAGGGAAAACCAAATAGTAAAACCAAATCCACACCTTCTCCATCTCAAAATGCTCCTAAACCCAAAGAAAACAACTCAAAACCCAAGGAGTCTTCTAAATCCAAGAATAAGTCTAGTCGTTCATGCTCTTTTTGTGGGGGTAGTAATCATGAAGAAAATAGGTGTTATAAGCAAATGCAATCCTTAGAGGATGCAGTCAAGAAACACAAAATTTCTATCTCCACTCCACCTCCTTCTAATCAACATGGAAAAGCACTTAATGTTGTTGGAAGATCTCATTCACCACTTGCAGACAATTGGGTTATAGATTCTGGTGCTTCTCATCACATGACTTCTTCTAAGGAGTATTTTGTTTCTCTAGGTTTGAGTTCTACTTCCAAAATTGAGGTTGGAGATTATTCCTTTCTTTTTGTTGAGGGAAAAGGTGATATACAACTTGATGGTGGCAATATCCAAGATGCACTATATGTTCCTAACATCACTAAAAATTTTCTTTCTGTATATCAAATTTGTCATTTTGGTCAAGGAAAATAGTGAATTTTACACCACATGGGGCAAAAGTAAGAACTTTGTTGGAGCCTTATTCACTTGTTGCTCAGGGTATTTTTATCATAGTTCTAGACTATATCACTTTGAGGGTTTTGATGACACTTCTTCTATAGGGACAGGATTGGTTTCTCATTCAAATTCAGAGAGTAAGCTTTGGCATGAAAGATTTGGACATCTCAATTACAGATATTTGAAGGAGTTGAGCACTCATGGTATGGTAGATGGTCTTCCTAGAGTTTCTTGTCTTGAGAGAGTTTGTCATGGTTATGCATTAGGGAAACAACACCAAGATCCTTTTCCTAAGAATTTTTTTAAGAGAGCTTCTTCACCACTTGAGCTTGTGCATAGTGACTTGATGGTTTTTCCTACCCCATATTTTAATGGAGATAAGTATGCACTTATATTTATTGATAATTTCGAGGCGTACTTGGGTTTATTTTCTCAAGTACAAAAGTGATGTTTTTCACACTTCAAAGTCTTCGAGGCTTTGGTCGAGAAACAATCTTCTAGTAGCATAAAGAACCTTCACTGATAATGGGGGGGAGTACTTCAGCAATGAGTTTTCTAAATTTTTGGCAACTCAAGGCATTATTCACCAGCATTTTGTTCCTCATACTCCACAACAAAATGGATTAGCAGAAAGGAAGAATAGAAATTTGAAGGAAATGGCTAACTATATGATGCATTCTAGAGATATACCTCCTATCTATTGGGTAGAAGCAGTTAATTGTGCTAACTATATTCAAAATCACACACCACATAGAGCACTTGAGCATTTGACTCCAGAGGAAGCTTGGTCCAACACTAAGCCAGATGTCTCATTTTTTTGAGTATTTGGGAGCCATGCTTGGGCCTTTGTGTTAGAGAAGAAAAGGAAATCTTTGGATGAGAAGATTAAACCCTTGATATTTGTAGGTTATTTTGAGGACATGAGAGCTTATCATCTTTTAGATCCTGATACACATGATGTTATTTTTCAAACACATGTTCAGTTTGATGAGTGTTTCACTCCTCATGATTCTTCATATTCTTCCATTCCTTCTTCTTCTTCATCTCATCTTGAGGATCCTTTCTTTGAGGAGATTCATGAGGAGGTTATAGATTCCATTGAGGATCATGTTCCCACTGATGTTGTCACTATGCCTAAGTGGGCTCGTACTACAGTTTCTGAGGTAGAACCTTTCATAGAGAATCTTCCACCCACTAGGCATCATCACACACATTCTATAGGTTCTAGAATTTTGTGTCAGATAGTTTCTAAGGATCCATAGTATTTTTCAAAGGCTCATGGGATACAGAGTGGGATGATGTGATGACAGCTGAGTATTCTTCTTTGATGAAGAATCATACTTGGGATTTGGTATCTCTTCCTAAAGGAAGAAATATGGTTAGGTATAAGTGGGTATACCGAACCAAATACGCAGTTGATGGTTCCATTGAAAAGTATAAGGCTCTTCTTGTTGCAAATGGTTATTCACAAGTTGAATGTATTGATTACTCTAAGACTTTTGCACCCATTTCCAAGATGGATTTTTACGCCTTGTACTTGTTATTGTTACATCACAGGGGTGTCTCGTATACCAAATGGACGTGAAGAGTGCCTTCTTACATGGAGATCTACAAGAGGAAATATATATGGAGTAGCCGGCTAGATTTGTTTAGGATTCTTCTCTTGTTTTTCAGCTCCGAAGGTCTCTCTACGGTCTCAAACAAGCCCCTCAGGCTTGGTATGAGAAGATGGATTCTTTTATTCTATCTACTGGTTTTGTTCATTGCCACTGAACACGGTGACGATATTTTCATCACAATCCGACACAAGTATGTCAAATGTCTAAAAATAGCACATAATTTAAAGTGTAGTTCTAAAAATAGAAATTTCCCCAAAATTGCAAAACCTCAACATTTAAAACATCCAAAATAGTGAGAAACCCCAAACGAGGTAAATCGAGCAACGTTTTAAAAATAGTAGGTTTCAAAAATGTAGATGCTCCAAAATAGAAAATTTCTAAAAATAGAAGAAGTATCATAAATGGAATTATTATAAGTGTATTAGGAGCTTCAAATAACAAGGATTGTGTAAAATTTTCAAAAATTCTAAAAATAATAGCTCGACCCCACTTGTTAAAAATAGAAAGTCTCATATTTTGGTGCGAAAAGTTCTTGGTAGCTCGTTTTCACTCATCTTATTGATTTTTAGAAACATGAAGTTCAAATTATTAGGTATGGAATCTATTTCAACATTATTCACTAAGTATCTGGTATGTGTGACAGTGATGTCACCCATATGGATCTAGAGGACCTAAAAAATAGGATTTTTTGAGGACCAAGATATTTTGTCAATGAAAATATTTTCATGAGTGGGTTGTTTTCGCAAGAGTCCATCCTTTGTAAGTGCAAAGTAAAAATTTGTACTAGCATATGCTCAGCACTATAAACTAGATTCTAAAATAGTAAGGGTGGATGACAACTCCATCCTCGCAATGCTCACCCCTAAGGGCATCTCACAATGTATGCAGATTCCAACTAGAAACAACATGGTCATAATCTCAAAAGGGTTTTCATCTCATGAGTGGTCGAATCTTTGAATCATATCTCCAAGTTCTCATACTATGATCATGGTATAAATAAGGAAAGAAACCCTCTCATGTGCCAAATATTTTTCAAGAAGTGAGTTTCATGAGGGTTACTCAAATGCGATTATTTTGTTGAGCATAATAAATAATAAGTGAAAACATTCACCATCATTTTCTCTAATTTCTTGCTACAAGGAAATTCATGATGACCTTGTACCTAGTGTATTCTCTTGTCAAGATGAGACCGTTCAAAGGCCTAACTCTTTCTCAAAAACATTCTCGAAATAATCGACTACAAAAGGTATCCTTAGCTCACTCTCAAGGAAATCAATCATCATTTTTCTAGGTTGAATGACACATTCACCATGTTCATCATCTAATTACTAGAAGGCAACCTTAGGCGAGGTTATATTCTCAATACGTAACATTGATTGAGAGAAAAGGATGTTATTTCACTCGGTTCTCTAGCTTTTCCTATATCAAGGTTTCATGATTTGACATCGCTCCTCACAATCTCCCAAGGTACCTCATTGAAAAAAATAGTGATGTTCAAGTTATGAAAGTAGCTTGTTCAATTCCACAATAGGTGTAAGAACCACAAGAAAAAAAGGTGTGTCCTTCCCCATTTCTATTGGTATTTATTCATGTAAGAGTGTTGATTCCTCAAATCTTGAAGCTTTATTTTCCTCCCTTAGCCTCTATTGATACACATCCAAGGCTGATTTTGACATCCAAATCAATCTTAAAACATTCAATCTCCCTGAATTACACCATAGTCCCCAGATTGAAGATTATTGGGTCAATTTCCTAGATGATTTTGAGGTAAGAAAAATGGATCATATGTGAATAATTGTTGGCCAAATGAAGAGGTTAAATTTTCACCGGTTCTTTGAAGGTGTGGAAGAAAATGGAACTAATTTTTTGATCCAAAGTATCAAGTGGTGAAGTCTTCACATCTTCCATTGATCTTGTGGACTATTTTTGAATCGGGTGATATCAATGAGAGAACCGCAAAGGTGGTGATCTAGAGGTCTTAAGAGTGGTTCGGAAGAAAGATGATTAATTTCATTTAATATGGTGGTCTTCACACCCTCTCGAGGAAATAATATCATCTCTCATATTTGAAGGCATACGAGAGAACCACGAGCTCCGCTCACTCAAAGGAGCCTGCAAAAAGGAAAACATTAGGTACATAATGATCTCACTATAGGAGATTACACAAGAAATAAAAATTCACCAAGGATATCTTTGAGGATATTAAGAAAGGGAAAATTAACCCTTCACAACCTCCTATTTCACATCAATTTCCAAGTATCTCTTATTTTTCTATCGAGTTAATTCATTAAGTACAAGATGTGGTCCCTCATCATTAACTCCGAGAATGTAATCATACCTAGTGTTGAACTGTCACATTGGATATCTTCCCGTGGATCCAATAATTTATTGAGAGTAAACATAGAATAGTGAAACAAGAATTGATACTAGATTTTGAATCCATTTCAAATATTGTGAAAGAAAAATGAGGTAATAAATCCCAAGTGACTTCTCACTTTTCAGCGGTGTGTCTGGTAACCAATATGTAGAAGTTTCTCAATAAAAAGTGATAAATCCTAGCAATTAGATGACTCGAGTGGATTACAATATATGACAAAAATTCCATTAGGGCCAAAAACACATGAAGGGGATGCACATTTTATTAAGGATTATGTTTCTCTTTTTCTTGTAAGAAACAAAGAGTGTAAGGGTAAAATGTAACATTTGGAAGAACATGTGAAAACCCTCACTTCCTACATTTAATTGTTCATGGATATAGGTTTCATTCCATCTCTCCTATTGAATATGTTACCCCTATTAATAGTATTAACCCCCAATGATGATGAGAAAAGCTCAAGGTCATATCATGCAGGAAGGGCCAATGATAGGTGGGTTGACAAGATCCTTGAGAAAGGTAAATTTATGTTTCTTGATATCCTTTCATTTTTGTGTTTTCTCTTTCCACTACAGTGAAGGTAAAAATTTCAGGATTAAATTGAGAAAGAAAAGTCACATTGGGACAAAGTGCTTCCAAGTTGGTAATAGTGATGTGTAACTTTGATTCTTTTGTGTTGGTAGGAAAAAATGTGTTTAATTCTATAGTTGAGAATATGTCTCTGATTTGGTCTTAAACATTGGTTAGACTGTGACACGAAATGTTTAACAATGCTCTTCAAGAACTTGATACTTGCAATGAGCTCACTTAAAATTCAAGAAAACATAAGCAATGGAGTGCAAAAGATTGAAGAAACTCCAATGAATGATAATTCCTCCATGGAAGATCTTCTAAATCCATTTGAATATATGTTCAAGAAATATGTTGGAGATCCCTTCTCCTCAATGAGGATGCCTTGGAGTCTCTCACAAAAATTAGGTGTGTTATATGTAACATTGCAAAGGAGCATAAAAATTGGTTCATGTAATGCAAAAACATCAACATTACTTCACGAGACTTGGATAAATGCATTGAGCTTCATGCACATCCCTCAAGTGGAGAAAGTGGCACTTACAATAGCTTGCTTCAGCTAGGAGTTCAAAGATGAATAAATTTTCCTTGTGCATTCCCACAAAGCTCATCAAAAGGTGGTTTTGTTATTTCTAAAATTTTAACACCCCCTTTTTCAAAAAAATTAAATTTTATATTCATATAATTACTTGTTTTCCATTACATTCATATAAATCTAGCGGGGGCCACTAGGTATTAATTGCATTATTTAATTATTTACACTAAGTGGTTTCGGGAATTATTTAAAATTTCATGTTGTCATCTTATTTTGATATAAATATGCATCATCAATTTTATTATTGATATCGATAGTGAATAGCTGATATGGAGATAAAATTCCATTTTGTGATTTCATTATTTTTATTCAAGACTCATATTCGATCTTTTTGTTCTTTCTATTCTAGAAATGAGTATTAAAATACAACGATGATCGAAATAGATGTTCTATGTTGATCGGTTTATCATCAATGCATGCTTTTATGGAAAATACCTAGTTTACATAGAATGATGTTTTCAGGAATGCAATAGGTGATTATTTCATGAATACAATGGGTGATCAATGTTAATGTTATGTTTGAAATATGGTTCAATTTTTGTCTTGCACATATTTGATGAACTATATAGTTTATAGATTCAAATAAAATATGGGATAAGGTATAAGGTTTGGGTTTAAATAAAATCAAAGTAAAAATTGACCAAACCACCATTTGTGAGCTCCAATTCCCTAGGCATGAGGTGGTAATAGGTAGTGGGGAAGTAATGACGATGGAGTTATTTGAATTTAATACGGAGGTAAGGGCATCGATCAAGGTGAGGATTTTCAGTTTTGGGGTCATTCTAGTTTTGTGTTACAAGAATTTGGAGCTTGAAGGTGTTCTAGTTTTGTGCAAGGTGTTCACGGTTTTAAGCTCTCAACGTGTCAACAAGAAATATGTATGAGATTTTTAGTTTGACATTTGTGCCTAGTTATGATTAAGCTCTGGTTTTAGAGTTTCTTTTTTGAAGAAATGGGGAGTTATTTGATTCTTCCTATGAATAATTTTTGAGTTATTCAACTCAACTGGACTTTTCACATACCCATTTTCTTTTTTAAGACTTGCATGCAAATGATATACCCTCTACATTTTTTCTGTTGATATTATCATTGATATCCTAAGATAAAGATGGAAATTTCTCGAGTGGGTTGCATAGGAAGTTATTGTGCTTCCCTATAGATTCTCAAGCTCACTCGGTCAAGATTTGCATTACGAGTTGTGTCTTTTAATAAAAGTATGCTTAAAAATATGTGGGTATCACTGTAGTTGGAAAATAAAGATGGTGTTACAGTCATTGTTTGTATTCACAAAGCATTGTTTGAATATTATTTTACTCGAGTTGTATAAATAAGAAAAACATGTATAAGTTATAGTGACTTATTTAGAACCATTCATGTGGATATTTTTTTTGAATAAGGTAAAAAGAGTTTGGTTTTAAGGGGACCAAGAAAAACCCATATATAAAGATACCATTTTTAGCAAAAAAACCAACAAGAAGCCATGAAGGAAGAGTCAAAAAGACTTGACCGCAGACCACCACAAAACAGAGCCATACTATAAAAAGTTTGCATATTAAACATTACATTTTTTTATTAAAAACATAAAAGAGCAACCAATAGGACAAAGGGAAAATGGCATCCAAAGGCCAGTCATTAGCTCTTTGTAAGGATTTGGTGCTCATTTGCCATCCATCATGCCTACAACTTCATGTGGATATTTCAAAGAAGGCTCAAATGGATGATATATATTTGTTTTCGGGTTTTGGGTGAAGGAATATTATTATGTTTGAATGAAAAGGGACATTTTTCAGTCATCTGGTTGTAGTAGTGTTTAAATGATCAAATTATAAACAAATGTTGATGAGGATGGCTCGAAATCTTCTGTGAACTCATTGTTGAATGGCTTAATTGGTTTTTGAAGTTCTATGTGGTTTCTAATGAAGATATCAAATACATGCATTCGTTTAAGCAAGATGTGATATAGTTGATAGTGATAATCCTTTGGCTTCGGAGATAGAGATGAAATAAAGTTACAAAATATTGTCATTTAATCGATTTCTTATTCTGAACATGCATATTTTTGGGGCTTTAATTTCAGGGATTATGGTGTAAAATTTTCAAAGGGTACGAGACATGTGAATAAATTTTTATATAGTTTATCATTTGGCTGTTTGTAAATTTTATGGGTATGACATGGATAGAATGAGAAGAGATGATAATATGAATGGTTTATCAGTCAAAAGCCACTGTACATGCATATTTTATAGATTTATTTCATTTCAGTCTTCAATGCAGAGGTTCAAAATGATATGGGCATGTGTTTTATTTTACACAGAAATGACATCATGATATTGGGCAGTTTTATAGTTTCAAAAATGACATAAAATAAGTTAAGATGACTTTGCAAGAAAATAAAAGCATTTTTATTTTCAAATTATATGCCATTTGTTTTATTGATTATCAATCATGATTTTGGATTGACAAGTTTAGTTCTGAGAGGAACCTACATGTTAAGACCTAGTAACTATTTTTTGCCTTTACATTTCACCATGTCATGATGGGATTGTTGGGAGTCTAGAAGGTCTAAGTCACATCATTCTTGGGAAGAAAATAGTTTCCATGATCAATCATGGCAGAGGGGTTCACCTAGGGGTGGCCGAAGGGGTAGTCCACTTTGAGGAGGCATACCTTTTTCGGGCATGGTCCTACACTTGTATCTATACATTTAAATGCCAATGATCCTTGTCTTCATGATGTGATATAATTAATTGAGTCCTATCCATGCAATCCACATTATCGTAACAACAATAATGTGCCTCTACAAAATCTTAAGCATGTACACGCTGAAAATAATCTAGTCTCTTCTAACAAATCTATTCATTTTTCCCTTTCTCGTGTACTTTCGTAGCATAATTCACATGTTAATTCTACCACTCTTTCTTGGAAGGAATCAAATTTCCCCTTCTCATGAGTCCCCACATACCTCTAAGTGTGCTAGGTCCTCTTCCGTTTTTCCTAAGGTGACATGTGCAATGAAAAGACCTGAAATTGGCGGTAGATGAGGAATCCAAAGTTTTCACTCACACTATACTTCTGTGGAGCCATATGAGTATGTAGAAATGGTTCGAGATAAGCACGCCACTATTAAACTTGACAGAGATGATTGAATATAATATTTTTGTTTGATACACTTGATTAGATACATTTGGCACTTTGCATACATTTCACATTTTGAGATATCATATTTTATATTTTGGGATAGATTCAAATGACTTAATGGTGATGGTATTTTATTAATATATAGATGAAATTATGGATATTTTATTGGATGATTTTATCATGATGAGGTGTTATTTATTAAAAGGATGAATGTTTTATGGATTGTGTTTACTTTTATTTAGTGTATGCAATACTTATGTGGCCCCTATTTTGATAATGTATACCTCATTTCATTTATAAAAATGGAAACTAAATATATGTGTCCTTAATTTATATAGTTCACTTAAGTTATAAAGTGAAACTTTATTGTTATAAACTTTAAAACATTATTTTAAATCATTAAAATAAAACAATCGGTTATAATTGATTCTATTCATGAGGATGTTATAAAAGGACATGGAGGATTCAATTACAAAGGATGAAAAATCAGGTATTTTATAGCTATTTGAAAGTTATTTCATTCTAAAATTAATTATGTGCAATGCATTTATGAGGCAAGTGATCTTACAGGAGTTATGACAACATTGTTTTGAGGTTTGAGTGTGAATTTTGAATACAACAGGTATATCCAAATTTAATATTATTATTTTGATTATCTAATTAAATATTTTGTATTCTTATCTAACTGATTGTAGATTTTGTCTTGTATATCTAGAGCAAGCTTGATGATATCTTCACTTCTATCCTGAAATGATGTAATATGTGGCCATGTTGGCTTTGATATTTGATCATGACCTTGTCAAGACATTGTTTTAGCGATCATTGTACTTCATTTCATTAATGAAAATTTGTTTTCTTCATCATGTCTATATCAAAAATTTTTTCATTAATGATGTAAATATGTTTATATGTTGATATTTATGTTTTGTCTTTTTGTTGATGTCTATTTGTTTATGAGATCATTATGATATTGGAAATAATTTTGAAGAAGATATTATAAATATCACTCAGATTTCACCTTTTCAAGAGGTTACCTAGTTTATAGGTTTCACTCTGTCAGATAAAGGTTGATAATATTTACTTTGATTCAGAAAATATACATATGACTTTCATAAAGTATGACTTATATATTTCCATCATGGTTCTAAAGTCCATTGAATTATTGCATCAGTGGTATGTTAATTTGTGTATGAACTCAATTAAATGCTTCTAGTTATTTTAAAGCACA
This sequence comes from Taxus wallichiana var. yunnanensis, assembly GCA_018340775.1. NCBI lineage: Eukaryota > Viridiplantae > Streptophyta > Pinopsida > Cupressales > Taxaceae > Taxus > Taxus wallichiana. Next base: position 168,622,084 of record CM031243.1, on the reverse strand, counting down.
TGGCATCCACTTAATGTCAATTTCATGAAACATGGTCTTTATAGAACTTTTTTTCCCTTTTTTCCCTTTTGGTTTTCTCTAAGTAATATTCTTTCGTTAAATTTAACCTATGAACACTATGGAGACAAATATGGTGAAAAAAATTTAGGGTGTGGCACTAAAAGGATTTTCAAATTCCAACAAAACATCCTTTTTTATCTCAAAGTTCAATGCCCTGTAAATCATGCATCGATTCACTTGACTCTAAAATGAAGAGGACGTAAGATCCTTTCATTTCCTTCTTTTTAGTGCATATTTAATATGGATCAACAAGAACTACATCTTTCCCTATATTGATTGGGATATATAAGTGGCTTTAGATGAGCAACTTTTCATGCCCACTTGACTAAAAATCAAGGTGTGTCCTCAAATTCTCACAAGATGAAAACCCTTAAACCATATGTGTGGTATATATTTCTTGATGTTTTAGCATTACACGTATGATTGATTTGTAGGTTCTCACACTTGTCCTAAGAAACACATTGAAAATTGTATGTTTTGTTTCAATAAAACTATAATTATTTTAATTGGTTACTGAAAATAATTTTGAGTGAAAAATTTGGCGTTGATAATATCACATTATTCTTGGATAATGTGGGTGGCCCAAAGGAAATTGTAAATGTAGATAGGTTTAGGGTACATCGTTTAAAGTGGGTTGTGATTTTAAAAACTTATGCTTGAAGGAATGACACTTCTTATGAAAATTATACCATAAGAAACCAAAATCCAACTTGTTTTCTTTGGAGTTTCTAACCTCTCAAATTATTTATTTGATTTCTTTATGGTTTTGTTTCTCTTAAGGACCTCTACCATGATTTTTCATGAAGCTTTTGGCTTGGTTGTTTTTCATTGTTTCTCATTTTTACCATGACTGGTTCCTATTTGGATATGTATATATCATTTGAGGCTTTTTGTACAAGAAATTTTGGCTAGTGTTTGGCCTTATTTGGTAGGTGTTATTTTTTATTTTCTTGTTTCCATTTTCTTCTCAACTTTTATAAAGGAGTAATTTTTGTATGAAATAATAAGATGGATCCATACCTAGGTTTTAAAAAATTTAGGATCAAGTATAGGCCTAAACACAAGATATAGATACTAAAGGTTTGCAAGGAGCGCTAGTGTCATAATTCTAGAGGATATAGTCATAACTCTAAGGTATTTATTCATTTTCAAGGCGTATACCTAAGCTAAAGATAGGTATTATAATAATATTAAGAATAAAATTATATAAGAGATGGATAAAACCAAGGGGCATAACATAACAAGACAATTCAATAGATCAAATCAAACATACATGTAGTAATTTTTATGTGCCCTTAGAATAACACTCTAATCCCATGCATGTCGGCCTATCACCCAACAAGTGTTGGGTGCTCACCTGAGGCACGCATGGGTGTCGAGCCCCTCCTTTATGTGAGCATTGTGAGAAGATGATGTCATTGATAATAGATTAAATGTAGAAAAGTAAATGATCATGCATACATTTTAAAGGCATAAGATGAGTTATTATATCAATATACCCATTCAGATAAGAGAAACATCATACAGAGAGTAGATTTGAGTCATGACATAAAGAAAAGATACTAGGGTTTGCACCCATGAAAAATATATTTAGAATAGAGACATATATTTATATTGATCATAGTTCCAATAACCACATTACATTCAAAAGGGTCATAACAGACCAAATGTATCAAGACAGACATGACTCATGTATCAGAGACCCTAGCTATGCTTCCCATATTACATAAATTTTCACAAACCCATCCCTCTAGATATGATATCATTCCTACAGACCCTCTAATGGTAACCCCAACCCTTAGAACCTCTTATTCTTTTCTGCAAGGCTTCACCTTTCATCCTCTCTATGATAATCATGAATCTTCTCCTCATCGACTGCCCATGTGTGTATGTTCTTTACTCTAGAGAATCCCTATAAATAGGCTTAGCACCCACTATCATGCCGTTCTCCAAGATCATATTGAATGCCAAGTTTCTATGTGGTCCTCCAATGGAGCATGCTTGTTTCGATCCGAGCTCTCCACTTTCTAAAATGATGTCTTCCTTGGAACATTCCATGCATGGAATTATTTTTCTTTGACCACCAAGTCTCCAGGCTTGCACCATATCCACTTAGCACACCTAGTCAGGTCATGTTTTTCCTCAAGTGCTTCTTGGAGATATAGATATGGTTAACTCATGAGATCTTTTGTTATGCCTTGCGCACATTCCATGGTTTCTATTAAACCCTTGTCCTTCACATTTTTTCCCACACACCCTTCTTCTTTACTAGACCGCGCGCACACGCACCCTTTGGTACTTAGCCAATATTTTAAGGCCCAACATCACCCCACACTAAGCTTGTTCTCCATCCTCAGAAACATCCTCTCTCTAAAGAATAAATAATGGTGGGACTTTGAATGGTTGGAATAAAGAATGAAGGAATGAAGAATGAGAAATGGAAGAAATAAAGAATGGAGGAATGGAGAAGAATATGTTTATTCTTTGAAGAATGAGAAATGGAAGAAATAAAGAATGGAGGAATGAAGAAGAATATGTTTATTCTTTGAAGAATGAGTGGGAAATCCTTCCTTATATTTTCCTCAATATTCTCCCAGGCATCCACTTCACCCTACACTTGTTGATAGAGGTCACCTACTAGGGCACTTACCTCATCAAAACTTAGTTCATCATCCTTAGCATTCAACGTGCTCACAATTTTTTCCAACTACTTGCCAAGGTCATCTAATGCATCCATCCTATGGGTGATCTGGGGATATAATTCCTTAAGTCATTTTTTGATCGAGCCCCATAAGGTATTGATGGCTTCTGACTTCTTCTCTACTTTGGCCAGGATTTTATCCCACTCTACCTTATTTCCCTTATTCTTCTCCTGAAACTCCTTGAGATCTACCTCATGTGTAGCAACTAGAATTCTTTCTACTCTATCTCTGTTAGCACAATTGTCATACACAACTTCAACCATCTATGTGGTGGCCTTTATAGTGGTAATGAGCTTAGTGTATCGAGCGACTATCTCCACAACCTTCTAATTTTCCTCTTTCTCCTAGTGCATCAGTGCCTCTTTCTTGACTCTAAGGCAAGTGGCCACCTTTCCATCATAAGGATGCAAGTCAAATATTCCAAGAATTGCAAGGTTGACTCGTATTTTTGTTCAGGTAGGTTTAGATCTAGATGCTTCAAGACAATAGCATATGTAATCATCTCAATTTTCTTGTATACCTCACACACCTTTTCCTTTTCCTCCCTCAGCTTGCACCTTAACTATGCGCTGATCAACTCTTCCTACTTCAGATCCTTTCTCTTTTCAATGAGCTCCTCATTTTTCTTCTCCAATTCTCCTTCTAGGAATCTCACCTTGTCATTCCTCCCAAAGAGTCTTGCCTCCACCTCAACCGACACCTTATTGAGTGCATTATAGACCTACTCATCGGCAATTGTTGAGAATTCACTAATGGGTTTATTCCTTTGTTCTATGGTACCTTCATCAGTGCCCCTTGGCTTACTTTGAACTCAAGTTCATCGACGTGGGACTCAAACACCCAAGATAGCATTTTCCTAGTTTAGGGTTACGCACCCTCTTCCTCGAATGAATACCATGCAATGAGTTGGTCTACATGTATAGTACTCTAGAAACACACATGTAATACCTTATTCAAGTCATTGATGTAGCTCATCCCTTTCCCTTGCGCCACTACCACACCTTTTCCTCTCGTGTGTGCTACTTTTGGAAAGCTCACTGCTAGGTTGGGATCTCCACCCATGCTTCCATAATCCTTCCCTATGCTTTCCTCCTCTATTTCCTTGAGTATCTCATCAGTGCTTCACTCCACTTCCTGCTCCACTAACTTCTCTATTATGCCCACTACTTCTCTTTCCACGGCCTCTTCTATCTGCTCCTTGGTGAGGCTGGGGGTCCTCGATCCTTAGTATTTACTTCTTCACTCTCCCCTTTTCCTTGAGTGCCTTCCTCTTCTCCACCCTTTTCTTCACTTCTTTATTCATCTGAGTCATGTATATTGTACATGGGATGATCCTGAACTTCTTCATCCTCATCATTGTCTCTTTTGCCCTTATAGGCCTCTAAGCTCTCCATCTCTTTGAGTCTTCCTTCTCCAATATCTTCTACTTCTTCTTAATTGGGGATTCTTCCTTTTCTTCCTCTCCAGCAAGTGATTTCTTCCTTGGAAAATCTTATTTCTCTAGCACCTCTTCCACATGTGTCTTTTCCTTCTCCTTGATGGGATACTTCTTCCTATGTGTGTATGTGATTGTCTTGGCGCCGACTCCAGTGCGCCCATGATTGTTTTGTCTGCACACTTGGGGATTTCTTATTTAGTACATCTTCCCTCTCCCTTTTTCCTTGGTGTGGCTTTCTTCCTACCATTGGGATCCTCTGGGATGGAGACATCATTCTCTAAGTAAGCACCCTTTTCATACTTGGGCCTAATGCACAAGTATACTCTTGTTGCAGTTCTTCTAGAAATTGCCAGTGTTATGGGTTATGTCATGCACACATCATGACAAATATACTTCTCCACATAATCATGATTTTTGGGGTATACAAGCTTTCTCCATAATTCGTGGTGGTCTGGTCCACCTCACTAAGGTCGAACCTTAGTATTTTATCTTCCTTGAAGTGGTTGACCCCTGCTTGGAAATATTGTGCAGTGAAAGAGAAGGGTAATTTACACCATGGGCTCTTGGTCCCATCTGACAGAGTGAACCTACTAATGTAAAAGTGTTAATAGATAGTGAACTTGAATTCAAAATCTACTAGTATTGGAAACTATTCAGGTCTCCTCCACTCAACCCTAAATGTCATGCATTCGCTTGTACCATTTCTCCAGTGCACCTTGTGGGTGGCCGTCATGGTGTCACATGTGTATTTTTCAAACCTCTTTGCGGGGGAGGAGTCTTCATTCGGATACTCCTATACAAACTTATTTGACTCATCGGGAACTCCAATTTATGATAGGACGATGGTGAGAAGAACATTACCAAACATAATCGTATCTCCTTCTTGCATGTTGTTGATGATCTCTTTTGTAATATGGATGAACAGGTTATAGATGGTTCCTTCTAAAATTTTTTGACACAAATTCAACCAGATTTGTTTACCTGTGTCCACCTCTCTTGACCATTCATCTTGGTTACTAGGCATGCATTCATCCTCATCACTAGGTTGGAGATATCAAGGATGTCGAAGTAGTAAGACCCCTTATTATAGTCATACTCCTCCACGATATTCTTAATAGCCTCTTTATCCTCTAGGTCATCATCTAATGAATATCCTTCATATATCATGCTAGTAAAATTAGAGATGAGTTGGGGAGTTATGTGCATTCTGCAGCCCACAAAGTAGAAGTGGTCCTCATACACGTGTGACATCAACCATTGGTATAGCCGCTCAAGCTTGCCAAAATAGGGCAACTCGTAAAGTTGTAGTAACTCAACCTTCTCCAATTTTACCTTCACCTCATCATTGTAGATTGGCATCCCTTCTAGTGTCCTCTTATCTATTGGATGAACCAGCTCTAACACCATTTCCTTCTCTATGGTACTTGTGCGATGGTTGTAGTCACTCACGGCCATCTTCCTCACATGGGATACCCATTATTTCCTAAGTAACACTCCATATGGGTATTGCATCTCCGCATACCACTCCTCATTGAAACTGGTGGTGGTAGTTTGTTTTTCCTTTTCCCTTTCCCTTCTTAGGTGAAATGGTTGCCTTCTTTGGTGTCATTTTCATGTACTCCAATGAAACCTCCCTACACCCATGTACTCCTTCCACTTTGGTTCATAGATCACCCTAGTCACGCATTCGATTATTATGATTCTTCCTTCACACAAATATTTCTTCGCAGATGCCCTAGTTTGCAAGAGCTTCTTCAATATCATGATAGCAAGGTAAATAATAGTGTTCTTGATCCTCTACTTATAGATTTTTCTTATTTCCTGTAATAAATGTTATGCCACCTACCAATGTACTTAGTATTGAATGCAGATTTTTCCACTAAATCTGATCTTAAGCGCTCTTTCCCACGTGCCCAATCATGTGCAAAAATCCTTACAACCTTATGGCGCACAAAATTACTTAATGACCGAAGACTCTTATGTGCACGTTTATAGCCGAAGACACTTCTTTTGCCCTTGACCTGATTTTTTCCCTCACCTACCTCATGTTTTTCATGCGTTTCTTATCCCTAATTCATGGTATTTTATCCACCTTTTTCCATGTGCGCTCTCCTACCTTACACACTTTTGATCTTTTAACCCGGGCCATTAAAACACAACTTTCACTTCTAGCCTCTATTTCACTTCGCTCTACTCCACCCCACACTAAAACAAATGTGCAGCCCTCTACGCATACAAAACCCTTGAAAGTAATGTGGTTACCGGAACACAAAGTTCCCAAAACAACACAACAAAAAGGAACAAGTGACAAGAAATGGAAACACAAGGAAAAGAAATGCATTAAGGGAAATCCTAGGTTAACTAGCAAAACTTCCTTATTTACAAATAAAATACTTATTTATAGTAGGGCTTCACTTACTTCCATTAAAACATCACAGTAGTCTCTTCCGTCTAGCACTTGTAGAATCGGGAAATCTCCTAAAGCAAGGATGTATGAGATGATGTATGGTCCCAACCAATGGACTTTCAACTTCCCAGGATGGTGCAAAAATTTAGAGTCATATAACAAAACCATCTGCCCAACCTCAAATTGTTTGTTTTTTATATGACGATCATGCCATGTTTTTTTCTTGCCTTCTCTATCTTTTGACTCCATCTAGCAAGTGATCACCTTTCATCTAGCTGCATTAATTTATCAATCCTCTCTTCAAGAACTTTTCATCAGCCAATCCTCCTACACATGCTATACATAGTAATGGTAGCATAAATTCAACTGGTAAAATAGCCTCCGCATAAAAACTAATTGAAATAGTGTGGCCTTGTTCAATCTCTTGTAGGTTATCCTGTATGCCCATAGAATGGATGATACCTTGTCATCCCAATCTTGTCTTCCAATGTCACAAATTTTTGTTAATGTGTGACTTAGTATTTTGTTAAATGCCTCAAAGCAATTCCATTCTCTTGGGGATGATAAGGGGTGGTCTTGTGATGGGCCACCATAAACTCTTCCAATAGAATCCTAACCGTTTCATTTAGAAAATGTGTACCCCTGTCACTAGTCAGGCTTAAAGGACATCCATACCTACTGATTATGTTCTCCCATAAAAATCTAGTTGTCATTATAGTGCAGTCCTTTGTAGGTGTTACCTCTGCCCATATTGTCAAGTAGTCAATGCAAGTGATGATGTAACGTGAGTCAGTCCTTCGTGTGGTAGGTGAAATAGGTCCTATAAAGTCAATTACCCATTTTTCAAATGATTATGTGTTGGCTATTGGTCTTAAGGGAATCTCATCCCTCCTTCTAGGTTTTCCAAGGCATTGGAAATGGTCACAGGCCTTACAAAACTCAATACAATCTATGTAGATACTCTCCCACCAAATCCTGCAAGTAAAATCTTCCGTGCGGTTGCATTTCCTGCATAGTGTCCACTTGCAATCCCACCATGTCTTTATTCCATGATTAAAACGTGTTGGGCCCCCAAATTATTGGCTAAGTATAAAAGGTGTGTAGGCACGCAAGGCCTAAGTTAAAGAAATGTGCACAAGGACAAAGCACGTAGGGTAGGGTTTAAGAGAAGGGTTTAAGGAAACCTGTGGCATGTGTGGTGTGCACGGAAAGACCAGGATTCAAGACTTGGCCAAATTGGGTGTTCAGGGAAGAATACGTGAAAATCATGACCCGACTATGCATGCGGAGTTGATAAGGTGCCATCTGGCGACAGTTGGTCTAGGAAGGAGCATTCCTACGATAGAAGCTTCTAGAAGCACATCATGGTAAAAAGAGGAAATCTCATGCCTTAAGGAACATGCTCACATGGAGGACCACATTTAGACACTTGGCATTAGATCGAGGGTGTTGGAGGATGTGTTGGCAACCCATAAATTCTATATATATATAAGCACCTACTGAGCAAACATAGAGAGAACTAGAGAGAGGCGAAGATCTAAAAATACTGCAAGAACTCTGCTAGTGGTAAATTGTACTTGGGAAAGGATGTATAATGGGTATGGGGATTGTAATTTTTCTTTTGGATAGCCTAGCTACATTAGTCTAGTTATAATGCATGACTACAAACGCTTCTCTATGACATACCTCGTAATGGCTCCATGGATGTAATGAGGTTACCAGTTTACTTGAATATGAATATTGATGATCCTGATGCATATATATTTCTCATAGGTTCTCTTTCATTTATGCTTATGCTAAGTATGGATGCTTGTATAACTTCTTTTTGTTTTGGTACAAGTTATATCACCTATTAAGTACTTTCGATCCGAAATGACTGCAAGGATCTAGAGGCCGTTACGAGCTCTATGGTTCTAGTATGTCTTAACTCCTTTAAAATATCTTAATGTAACACCCCGTGCTTTTCTTACTATTTTCAAAGAAATGATAGGACAAATGGTATTATCCTATGTTGTTGGCACCCTTATGTATAAAAAATTAAATGGAACTTGATGTGAACATGTAATGTTGATCAGATAAAACACTTAGCAAACTTACACACAGTCCTGCGTGCGGAAAAATAAGATGGGATCAAAGGTGCGAAGGAATAGGAAGGCATCGCGTGCGGAGGTGCAGAGTCAGAATTTCGAGACTTAGCTGATTTTGTAGATCAAGTATATTTTCATAGGCTAGCATGCGAGAACACACAAAGTGATGCCAAGACTTGCACACCACACTTTGTCTATATTTCAAGGATCATATCGAAGCACTCTTGCATGGAAGTAATCCAAGAATAGATTCATCACTCTAGTTAACTGTAAGTGATCTATAGATAGCATACTTGCATGTATGGCTATAATTGTAAACGGTGTGTGGCTATTATTAGCATGTGACCTATTTTTGGCATAGTTAGTGGTGAAGGGAAAGTTCCCCACCCTATATATATTAGATGAATCACCTAGTTGATATACCATGTTGAAGGGTTAGAGATTCATGAGTGCATGAGACTAGATAATTGTAACAGATCCATACACGCATGACTATTATTGTATCAAGCCTTTGTATTGTTGTCATGTTTAATATATGAAGAATATTGGCAAACCAAAGTGTCTTATATGTGTTATCATTGCATGCTATTGATTTCTTGATGATTTATACTTAAATGCATGCCTTTATAGATCTGGTTCGGTATAACTATGTAATGATGGATTAGTTTCTAACTATATGTCCTTATCACTTCACCATGCTACCATCCTACTACAACAACCCTAAAGAGGAACTGGTACCTTGACGCACTTCAGGTGAGTGCTCATCCTATGTTAGGTGATGTGCCAACATGACTAGGTATTATTTGAGAATTCTATCTTTGCATCATTGGTTTTATTATCGGGACCTCTTTTTTAGTTATTTTCAGGATGGTTCACAATGAAGACATCTTGGCTAACTTTGGATAGTGTCAAGAGTGGATTCATGATCGGAGGAAGAATACTCATGAAGGTTTAGCACTAGATCCATATTTAACGCATGCACTTGGTTAGAGCAGAATTTTACGATAGTTTATATGAAAACTTGTTGGTTATCTTTGTTATAGAATTATACAAGTGGTTGAATGCATATGCGTCTAAAAATAATTGGAGGTATTGTATACTTTTTTTGGACAATGAGGGATTTCAAACACTATATGATGTTTACTTGATCTAGACTCGCATGGTAGATACAGTTTGGTTTCACCGTGTTCTAAACAACTATATTCTGGAGTATTCAATTTCAACTTATTCGTGCCTAGAGGTAGCTGAGTTCCAATTCCTACGGTATCCTAGAGGGACGTATTTGTAAGGTATTCCATTGGTGATCAAGATACTAATGGTAACGTTGAACTTAGAAGATAAGCCCATGGCAAGTTAAAAATCTCCACGCGAAGGTAGGATTGGTGAAAGATTGTAGACCTAGTGGAAGCATGGCAAAGGGAAGAGAGGTAGTTGAAGTATGATGAGGTGTGCGAGAGGGAATTATGGAAGAAGCAAGAAGTTACAGAATGGATGGCATTGTGGAGAGAGATGGCTCATGAAGGATTTGAGGCTCATGAGGATGAAGAAGAGCTAGAGCATCAAGAACTCCCCCATCTAGGAAAGCATGACAGAGAACCTGTTTTCGCATGCAATTTTTATTCAGAATAGAGTTATTTCTATCTTTTCATTCTCTTGAGAAATAGATAAGGGTTAGGGCTAGGAGGAATACCTATTGAGTGTTGGGAAGGTGTGTGCATACCGTAGAGAGATCAAACCGATTGTGAAGAGATCCTTTTTGTCTAGGAAGGACTACCTGTAAATAAGAATGCAAGACCACCAGATTTTCGTTAAACAATAAGTGAGGGAACTACCTTGGGCCTAGGAAATATTAGACTTCCTTTCGAAGGTGGTCAGTTCCCTTTTAATACAAATTAATGCAAATGATAATAAAGAAGCTATTGTGAAATCACGATTTAGGTACCTCGTTACTAAAAGCAATAGAGACTAAACTACCAATAATAAAATGTCATGTTGTTTGTTTGGTCACTAGTTATTGATACGTTTAGATCAAGTTATAGGGATAGACAAGGCTGGATATGAGATTGTTTGGAGGTAAATAGGTGAAAGGTTGGTTTTTGGTATAAGTCATAGTGACCGACGTCGGTCACTGGATAACCGACCACGGTTATAAAACCAATACCAGTAGGGGATAACCGATATCGGTAGGGAAATTATTTAGGGGATTTTAAATGGAGGTTAGTTACAAGGTGGTTATGGGGTTTAGAAGGTTGGTAGATGGTTGAGGGAAGTTGTAGGGTGATAGAGAAGACTCAGAGAGTGAGAAGGCTGTCTTTGGGGCAATATAGAGATGGATGAATGAAGGTTAGATGGGGTATCTGGGTGGTTAGATCTAGGAGTGAGCTTATAATCACTATGAATCAAAGTTCACAAAGTAGTGTCTAGAAGCATACAAGGTAATAAAAGAGACTACTTACTAGTTTTGATGCGGATCAGGTCAAGGAAATAGTGGCAAAGGTAAGGCTCAGTTGGGATGATCCAAAAATCAGAAGTGAGCTAATGAAGCTATCCTCTGACTCTCCCAATGTTTGGATGAGTGTGACAGTGATCTAGTTGCTCGATTCACTGATCTTGGGATCAATAATCCTCTTTGCAACCTCTTCTCTCTTCTCACTTGTCTCTCTCTTGCCAATGAAATCCCATCCTGTGGCTTTGGTTGGGGGAGGTCATTTACAGGGAACTGATGGCGGTTACCTAACCGACGCCGGTCGAGTAGGGACTAATGTCGGTTAAGTCAAAGTTGGCTATTTTTAGTAAAATAGCCAACTTTCCCTCCTTTTCTCCCGAGGGGTCAATTGTGGGCTTGGTCAAGTCATTATTAGGTTTTTTGGTGTGGGTGAGGGGTGATGAGTCATGGGTGTGGGTCTAGACCAAGTTATAGGTCTTAATTAGGTTAGTTTAGGGTTAGGGCTAGGTCATGGTGAGGTGGCGAGGTGAGGTGGCAGGGTTGGAGATGTGGATTTATTAATTATAAGGTAATTAATAAATAATTAAGTGTGTAAGGTTTAGGTGGTGAGGTAGGGTTAGGTTGCGAGATGAGATGCGGGGCACAGGGTGTCGTAAGACCCAAATTTGGTGTCTAAATTTTCCCCTTGTTGTCGTGTAGCTTGTCATGTAAAGCTGCACTAACAATAATAAGAAGTGGTTGCCCCAGTTAAGGGTATAGGTAATCCCCCTCAAATCTATCACAGATTGAGGCGACGTGAAATCAGGGATAGGGTTGATAAAGGGTGAATGATGATGAGATGATGGTAAGATGGTGGGGTAAGTTCAAGGAAGCAGACACACGTTGAAATGTAGTAGTGCGACCAGGGTACATGATTTGAAGAGAAAACAAGCAATTCATAGGCAAAGGTCGATAGTTTATCCAAACAAGGTTGATATAATCCTGGTATCCAAGGCATAGGAAGTAGCTCCAGGGGATATAACGGGTAAGGTACCGGAACATTTAGGCATGTTTGGTAGTACCAAATGGTTGGTTTGGTTGAGATAAACGTCACGGTCTCGGTCTAGGCAAAGCTGGTCGGCTGATCAATTCAAGTATCCTAGTCATGCTAAAACACAAATAGGTGAGCTTGATTGAACAAACAATGACATGATGGGTGGATAGAATCGTAATTTACGGGCCTCGGTTGAGGTACTTAATTGGTGCGGCCTTGGGTCGGGCCGATTGATTGGTTGTGGCCTTGGGTCGGGCCGATTGGTTAGTTGCGGCCTTGGGTCGGCCGATTGGTTGGTTGCGGCCTTGGGTCGGGGGCGATTGGTTGGTTACGCGCCTTGGGTCGGCCCGATTGATTGGTTGCGGCCTTGGGTCGGGCTGATTTGTTGGTTACGACCTTGGGTTGGGCGATTGGTTGGAATTCGACGGCCTTGGGTCGGGCCGATTGATTAGTTCGGCCTTGGGTCGGGCCGATTGGTTGGTCTGCGGCCTTAGGTCGGGCGATTCATTGGTTGCGGCCTTGATTAGGCCGATTGGTTGGTTCGGCCTTGGGTCGAAGCCAATTGGTTGGTTATGGCTTTGGGTCGGGCCGATTGATTAATTGCGGCCTTGGGTCGGGCGGTTGGTTGGTTGCGGCCTTGGGTTGGGCGATTGAATAGTGACTGTTATGCAGGAAAAGAGGCGGGCTCCACCAAAAATTTGTAAAAAACAAAAAAAGGCCTGAGGTATAAGCAAAGGAGAAGGTAAGGGCGATATTGGTTAGATTAAGATCACTATGTGACCGATACGATTAACCGATATCGGTTATGCTAAAGTGAGCTTTTTAAAAATAGAAAAGCTTGGGAGGTAACTTAAATTCATATTTTTAGAGTCATGCAACATGTTAAATACGAGGATGCGAGGTGGTTGTCATCCATACAGGTTAGTTGCATGGGATAATTGAGTGATAAGGAGGAAAGAGATAGGTAAAGTGATCATGGGCTTGGATTAAGAAGGTGTAAAGGTAAGTTATAGTGAAGAGGGTGGTGAACATGGTTGAACAAGGAGAAGCGTCCAGTGGGTAGAGAGGAGAGGGAAGACAGGTTCCACCTCAAGCTGCTGCATCCCAAGAGGTATAAGTTTTGGTTGGAATTAGATTTTTCATGGTTATGAATAGGATGTGGTAAGGTAAGTGGGTAGAGATGGAAATAAAGGTGATAGGCAAGGGTTTGGGATGGGGTGAGTGTTATGGGGTAGGTAATCAGGTGTTTCGGATATGTTTTTAGGTATAGAGAGGGGAAAACAAGCAAATAAGTTATCATAGGTGGTGTTTTTGAGTAGGGTGGATAGAATTGATGTGGACCGATATCATTTTAGGCCTAACCGATATCATTAGATAATTGATATTGGTTCTTGTGTAAAGTTGCAGACTTTGATAAAAAAACACTTGGGGATTGATTTGTTGTTTGTTGGTTTGATGTGTGTAGGCAGAGGTAGGGTTAAGGATGAATGATAGGGTGTCAGCTTTGTTGTCATGGGTCCAGCGGTGTAACACCAGCTGAGTGGGCATTAATAAACCATGTGGGGTTAAGCAAAATCTACTATTATTCACGAATCACACGCAATCATGCTATGTTGTAGGCGTTGATTGAGAGATGGAATCCAGAAAAGAATACCTTCCATCTACCAATAGGGGAGATGATAGTGACATTAGAAGATGTGTTTCAAATTTTGAGACTTCCAATTACAGGAAGACCAGTGTATCAGGCAGGGCCCAATGTGGCGTGGGCAGCGATAACGGTAGTATTTGGTCCAGCCGCACGAGATTTGACACAGTGAGGCTTGACATTTACTTATGGTATAATGTTTGTGGCACACCCTGAGGCAACAAGGTTGGCCGTGGTATTAATGATAGCGGTGGGGTATTATGCATTACCTAGAGCGGATGGGGAAGATTTCCAAAATCATTGATGTGTATTATTCGTGAGATGATAGAAGGTAGTATGACTTTCACATGGGCACCCACATATCTAGCGGAGCTATACAGGGGTTTATGGGCATGTAGGTGAAATCACAGGACTACACTAGATTGTGCATACTTATTACATAGTTGGGCCTATGAGCACATTGTGTGTGTGTGACCAATAGGCTGACCAATCCAGGTAGGAGAGACAGGATTGCAGAGGTTGGGATTCAAGCGATGGGTCCAGACAGAGCAAGAGGCAAGAGCCGAGACCGTGACAGATGATGCCGAGTATTATAGGTAGATGTTGGAGATAATGACGATTATAGATATCCATTGGAGGCCTGATGGGAACTACATGGTGATGGTGAACATAGCCGAGGATTTGAGGGGTGTAGAGTGATTGAGGTGGATTGCAGGACACAGGCAGGTGAGTACGAGAGGATTCCTCTAGATCGCGTGCGGCGATAATTTGGATTTGTTTAGGATATACCCATGGATCATAGACCATACAGAGGATCGACACCGAGGCACCATTCTCACCTCCATGGCCAACACTTCCAAAAGGACCAGAAGAGATAGCAGCTGATCGTAGGGTAATGGATGCAGGAGTGATAGAGTCTTATAGATTATGGTGGGCAGCAGAGCTATGAGGTACACATGAGAGGGTCGATCATCCTGACAGAGCTGTGATTATAGCGGAGAGAGACCACCTACAGGGTTTAGTTCACCAGCTTCAAACATAGGTGAATGAGACTACGGGATTGTTAGAGGCTTCACAGTCATGAGTGGAGAGACTAGAGGCAAGACTCCTCCACGCGAGAGGGCATATTTGTATGTTACAAGAGAGATTTGTGGATCAGTGGGAGGAACCAATAGCAGTGGTACCTTTGAGGATGGAGAGGCTAGGTGAGTGGCGTCGATGATCACCATCGCTACCTGGTTCGGGATGAGGCGTGGGGGCCTAAGTGAGTTTCATTCATAGGGGTAGAAGAATAAATAAGGACTCGACCTGCGCGTCGATGATAGAGAAGATGTATTTGTTTTAACATCTAAATAAAACTAAATATGTATGTTGATTTGAGTTATGATAATAATAAAAATGTTGGTGTTTTGAATGTTTGGATTGATAAAGGACAAAGGTGAGTGTTATCAATATAAATACATGAAACTATTTATATTTTTAAGGAAAACACAACACATGATAGGTTATGGTAGGGGATGGTCGAGCTAACCTTGGGAGACCCCATGTCTCCTAAGTGCTACCTACATAGCCCATTGCACAAAGCAAGGAGGGGCCTCAGACCGATGTAGTTCTCCCTTAGGACTAGGGAGAGGTGAATTCAGGCAATTTGGTTGTGGTTAGGCAATTTGTTGGTTGGTAAAAGTTTGATGTTGGTAGGGTAATGTTGTTGGTGTTGGTGTGGGTATAGGTGAAGCGAGGGTTAGCTTACCCAAGCATAGGAAACCGTGTCCTAATTAAGGTCAACACATAATCCTAGATTTGGGTAAAAGAGGCAAAAGTGTCCCATAGTTGGAAAGAGCTAAACAAACCACGTATTATCGTAGGATGAGCTTGAATCCCTAGGTACCTTGCATAGGCGAGAAGTCGATAGGTGAAAAGAGTTGTATAATCACAATATATCGGATATACGTCATGTCCCTTGAGTTTGGTTGTTTTGAAGAATGGTGAGGTGAGGTGGATGGTATAGCTGGGGCATAAAGAACTTGTTATAAGGTGATTATTTTAATGAAAAGAGAACCAAACCTAAATAGACAAGTCCATGACTCAAAAGTGCTTTTGAATACTGGTTTTATTTTTCTAGATATAGACTGATCAATGCGGGAAGTCTATATGGGATATGCATTTTGTTGTTCTTGAGATCTTCACAAAGCTGATCAATGTGAGAAGCTTTGATAGAGGCTGAATTTGTATAGTTGTCCTTCAAGGGAGCAGTCTACTTATAGTAGTAGATGTGGCTTTGCACATAGCTGTCCTTTGAGGGAGCAGTCTACTTATAGTAGCAGATGCGGCTTTGCACATAGCTGTCCTTTGAGGGAGTAGTCTAGTTTATAGCTTAGAGGTCTAGATGTCTATTTGGCATGAAGCATCTAGTTTTGCAGGAAGTTTGACTCAAGAATATCCCAGAATTGTATAATTGAGAACTTTTTATTTTGATACTTTTAAGTCATGGACCAGACTAAAAAGGGGAAGGCATCTTTAAGAGGAGGTGATGATCAAACCACGTGAGTTTGATTCTACTTTGAGATGCACGAAACAAGGTGTATGAGGTGGTAAATGAGCTCAAGGGATGAGCGCAAGGTAGATAAGAAGTGATGTAACACTAAATTCAATAGTAGAATGGTCGGAGATGCAAGGCATTAAGGGGTTTAGGCTCAGGTTTACCATTAAGTGAAGCTAAATGATAAGTACCTGATCCGTAAGTGTGAGTGATAATGTAAGGCCCAATCCAATTAGGAGAAAATTTTCCACGTTTTCTCTTTTCTAGTTTGGTTACGTGTTGATTCTCTTTGAGGACAAGATCACCAATCTTAAAGGTATGCTCATGAATTCACTTATCATAAGCATGCTTGATGCATTTTTGGTAAATTTGAAGGTGGTCAAGAGCTGTAAGACGACACTCATCAAGAAGCTCTAATTGGGCTAACCGCTCTTGGCGGAAGTCATCATTGGTAAGAATATCCTGGAGAGATATTCTAAGGGAAGGGATTTGTATTTCGAGAGGCAAGACAACATCGGTACCATACACCAAAGAGAATGGTGTGGCATTAGTGGAAGTATGAATTCTGGTACGATAAGCCCAAAGGGCAAAGGGGATGTGATCATGCCAATTTTTCCCAGAATCATCAACGACTTTCATGAGAATTTTGGTTAAGGTTTTGTTAGAAGATTCGGCTTGACCATTTGCTTATGGATAGTAGGGTGACGAGAAGCTAAGTTTGATACCAAAGTTGTCACAAAGGGCTCGTAACAGCTTATTTTTGAAAGATTTTCCATTATCTGTTATCAGGTGATGAGGAACACCAAAACGATAGATAATGTGATGATTGATGAACTCAACGATTTTCTCTTTTTTGGTTGAAATGAGTGGAACGGCCTCCACCCATTTAGTGTAATATTCGGTGGCTGTGATGATCCAATGGTGACGCTATGAAGAAGGTGGGTGAATCTCACTAATAAGGTCTAAACCCCATTGTGAGAAAGGCCAAAGACCTCGTGCGCACTGTAGCGGGTGACTGGGAGTATGTTGAAGGTTGGCATGCTGTTGACATATAACACAACACTTAACATATTCATAGCAGTCTTTATTAAGAGTAGGCCAATAATAACCTAGGTGAAGGATCCGCTTGGCCATGACAAGGCCACTAAAGTGCCCACCACAAATTCCATCATGGACTTGTTGGATGGTATGGGTGACTTCAAAGTGCGGTTAGACATCGAAGAAGGACACCATCAAAGCCATGTTTATATATGAGTCCCCCATGATTACATAATGAGAAACACTTTTAAGAAAAGCGTGTCATTTGCCATTACTAGTAAGGTCGGTGGGAGAACAAGAGGTTGTAAGGTAGTCATGAAATTGGTGATACCAAGTATCATGTGAATCGGAAGATACATTATTTACAATACAAACATCCGGGACTAAGTAAGATGGGGAAAAGTTGTTAGACTAAGACAAATATGTGAGAGTCGAGTTGGTGAGGAAGGAATTTATGAGCCAAGCAAGCCATAGTATCCGTAAATTTATTAGTTGAGCATGGAACGGTTTGGATAGAATAATGAGTAAATAAGGTCAAAAGTGAATCCATGTAACGTTTGTACTTTTGAAGTTCCTCATGTTTACATTGGTAGATACCAGTAACTTGATTTACTACCAATTGAGAGTCACTAAAAATGTTAATAGACTTCACACCTAAGTGTAATGCAATGTGGAGACCCAAAACAAGGACCTCGTATTCCGTTGTATTGTTAGTGCAGGGAAAATCGAGCCTAAATGAAAGGGGCATAGGTTCACCATCAAAAGGAATGAGAACAATTCCCCGCCCCTCCACCGTGCCGACATTTAGATCCATCGAAGAAGAGGGTCATCGGATAAGACGCATCACCTAAGTGAAAGGGTTGTGATGAGTTCATCAGGGAAAGTAAAATTAGTAAATTGTTCCCCAGGTAAAGGGGCTTCCGTAAGTTGATCCGTGATAGTTTGTCCTTTGACTGATTTCTGGTGTACAAACTCTAGATCGAGGTTGGCGAGGAGCATAAGCCATCGGGTGATGCGTTGGTTTAGGTGAGGTTTTGTGTACATATAATGTATGGGGTCAGTGTTGGTGATGACAAAGTTTTGTGTTTCATGAGGTAATGTCGGAGTTTGGTGGCCACGAATGATAGGGCTAGGCACAAATTTTCTACGTGTGTATAACGAGTCTCGTAATCCACAAGAGTATGGCTTATGTAATAAACTGCTTGCTCTCGATGCTCGGGGTCATGATGCGAGCATGGCTCCTACGGCATGGTCGGTGGCAGAAAGGTAAAGGTAGAAAGGGTGATCATCCGAGGTGGGATAAGCATGGGTGGCTGCAAGAGATAAGCTTTAAGAGCCTCAAAGGCTTGGTGGCACTCCCCACTCCATTGAAAGACAATGTCCTTTTAAGGAGATGATGGAAAGGTTGACATCGATCCGAGAGTTGTGAGATGAAATGCTGGATAGATTGGAGTTTTCCCTGCAAACTACGTAATTACTTTAGGTTAGTGGGTGGGGGCATTTCTAAGATAGCTTTGACTTTAGCTGGGTTGACCTCAATGCCACGCAAAGAGACGATAAAGCCAAGGAGTTTTCCTAAAAGGACACCAAAGACACATTTCTTTGGTTGAAGATGAACACAATATTGTAACAAGTGATCGAAAATAATGGTTAAAACATCGAGATGTTCACTGTGATGTTTGGATTTTCCAAGAAGATCATCGACATAATCCTCAAGGATAGTGTGCATAATGTCATGAAAAATGTAAGTCATAGCCCGTTGATAGGTCGCACCAGCATTCTTAAGGCCAAACGGCATGACACGATATAGAGAAGGTCCCCAGGGGGTAATGAAGGCGGTTTTATGTTGATTAGCCGGGGCTACTAAAATTTGATTGTATCTCGAGAAACCATCCATGAGAGAAAGCATCTCATGGCCCGCAGTGAGATCAACAAGTTGATCAATGCTAGGTAGGGGGAAGTCATCCTTTGGGAAAGCAAGGTTAAGGTCTCGGAAATCATACATATCCAAAGTCCCCCCGTCACTTTAGTGACAGGTATGACATTAGAAATCCATTGAGGATAGTCAATAGGTAAGATGAAAGAAACAGAAAGGAGTTGTTAAAGCTCTTCTTTAACCAAGAGGGCAACGCATGGATGCATTTTTCTCAGTTTCTATTTAAATGGTTTGGAGTTTGATTTCGAGTGATTTTATGGACAGCAATGTCAGGATCGATTCTGGCATGTTGGCGTAGAGACAAGCGAAGGCTTGATTGTGGGCACGGAGGAAGGTAGTGAAGGCGGCTTTTACGATGCATCGAGGATTGTCTAATCTTTACAATGTGAGGATCATCCTCCTGTGTGGATGTTGATTTCTATAGTCGACTCATTCAACATGATTTGGGTTTGAGATGGTAAAGCGCGTTGAATATAAGAGTTGTTCGCACCAAGGTAGGTGAGGATGGAGTCGTCATCCCTGGCACTCCACAACATTAATCGAAGGCGAGTCTTCTTTGATCATGTCTGGATACAAAAGGGGGAGAGAAGATGGGTCTTCACCATCACGTTGATAAGTGAGAGGACCTATGAAGATATCATTCACGAAAAAAAAAGTTAGGAGGGAGAGATTCGGGTCTATGACTCGACTCCGGGTGAAGATGGAAAAATGGGCGATGATGGTTCGAAGGGGTGACTTCATCATCCTCCTGGATATAATTGACACGAGGTTTCTTTGGTGTAGGTGGTTCAGAAAATCCAAGACCACTATGATCTTTGTGTTTGTGTGTAGTCATGGGAATGATCGTATGTCGGCCTTATTCATAAAGACCAAAACAAAACCTTTCCAAGCACGAGAGTCGGGAAGGTGAGGGCAAAATGATGGTTGGTTAGATATTGAAAATCAGATGGAAGGGAACCACACTAAGGGGAGGTTCAAGGGTGACATACGATGTGTCGACACCCTCATACGTTAGGTTGGTGCAGCAATTAGGTGGTCCATAGGAGATCACCTCCCCCACATGACGGTCGTAGGTAGGATGCACATGTAACTATCCATACTCTTGTGGGGTATGGAAGGTGCTAACATTGTATAGGCGGTACTCCCCCAGCATAAGGCATTGAAAAACACCTACCAAGGGATCTGAGGTTGGGATGTTGTCCGTAGGGAAGGAAGAGGTATTTGCGTCGGTGGTTTCATTGGTCGAAGGTGTGGGTGTGGCTAAGGTGGATGGTTGAGGCGTGGTTGAAGTAGATGGTTGGGTCGGATCAATGGGTGCCTTGACTAGTACAAGCACATCATTAGGGTGGTATAACATATTGTAGGTTTTGAAGGGGGAAGCATCAGTTGTGATGGTATATGACTTCCCCTCATACTCAAATTTTATGCATCTATGTAAGGTGGAGGGAATGCATCCCATAGCCTGGATCCAAGGGCGGCCTAACAACATGTTGTATTGGAACTCTCCCTCAAGGACATAGAAGAGTTTGGGAAAGGTACATGGCCCTACACGAATGTTAAGGATCACGGTGCCTAGGGTAGAAGTAATAGCATCGTTGAATGAATGCAACATGGTGGGGTTGGCACACATGCAGCTAGGAGGGATATTCATCTGTTGGAAGGCTTTGGAAGAGATGATGTTTAGGCTAGCACCCCCATCGATCATAACACAATGTACCTGGATGTCCCGGACGTAAGCCGAGATGAAAAGAGTGGGGTCAGGATCTTTTGCACCAAAGATGACAATTTCTTCTTAGAAAAACTGAAAGTGGCTTACTGTACAGGGACAGAGGTGGTTGTGGAGGTAGGTTGTTTGGTGAGAGAAGTGAGCTGGTTGGGTATTAAGATGGAGGCGATGGGTAGGGTTTCATTAGGTAGGACCTCTATCCCTTGAGGATCTCGATTAGACATTGTCGATGAGATTCATATGTTTGAATGAGATCATATAGCGTCATTTTTATAGGAGATTGGTGAAGTTGTTTGATCATGGTGCGATGGGTAACCCCATCAGAGACTGGATAAGCAGGTCCATGAATAACCACTTTAGGTGGTGGTGCGATCGGGATGGTGGAAGGAGAAAGAGAGGCTATAGGTGTGCTCTCTTTAGCTTTTCCATTGTTTTTCTGACCTCGAGTAGCAATGCTAATCATGTTGATCTCGTGAATACGAGATGAGGAAGATGGCAAGGATAAGTCATTGTTCTCGAGAGGTGGGGTTGCAATGATGATATATTTTGGTGAGGCGGGGACAGGTGGTATAGGAGAAGGGATCGAAGCTAAGGGCTTTTCCCTCCGTAAGTTGTCTTTCTTAGATTTTCCATCCGAGATAGGCAACTAGTGAAGGATGAATTTCAAAGTTTTGCATCCTTCTACATTGTGTCCTGGTGTGTGGTGGTAGGCATAGATTTTAGATTCATCATAACCTATAGGTTGAGGTTTAGATGGATCATAGGGTCTGAGTGGGGGTAAGGAAATGGTCGCATCCCTACCAACATATCCAGGATCTTGGCGTAAGATCCTTTGAGGGGGTCAAATTCAGATGAAGATGAGGCTCTTGGTGAGATAATTGATTGTTTTGGTAATGGTTGGGTACGAGTGGTTCATATGGGTGGTGGTTTAGGCAAAGGGATTTTGATGATTGGGTTTAACTAGGCATGGCTTCTTCTATGCAGAATTCATTTTTAACTGGTTAGATGATGAGGCCATAGATGACGTGGTGGCCAGAAACAACCATGGGGAAAGAGGAGTGACAACAAATAATTCCTTCGATGATCGAGTTTTCTTAAGGTTGGTAGGTAGGCAGGATACGTGGGGTGAAGGTGTTGAGACGCCCGTGGATTTTTGTATGGGTGCAGAAGGTAAAGGTCGTGTTAAAGAAGACGTGGGAGGCATGGTGTATTGAGGCAAGGTGGAGAGGTGAGGACCCAATATAGAAGGTAGGTGTGACGGCGAGGGTTGAAACCATGTCGATGTACTAGTGTGATTGGGGAAAGGGTTTTAGTTGTGGAGAGGCATAGATTGGACTTGAGGAGATTGGGTCTCTCTCAGGTGGATTGACGACTTTAGTTTTGGATAAATCTAATCATTTAGGTGGGTGCATCAGTGCTAGGTATTGGTGAATTCCCAAGTGTAGGGGAAGGTTTGGTTATGTTGATAGAGGTGGATGAGGTATTTGGTAGTAGAGATGAGGGGGTGAAGGTGAGGACATAGGCATTTTGAGCTTTTGTAAAAACTTGGGTATATGGTAGAGGTATCTGGATTAGTCATATGCATTTGAGTAGAGCATGGTGTACTCAAACGTTCCCATAAGACTCGTCATCTTTTGGGGATGACAATCTTCACGTGTGGATGGGAATTTTGGTATGGAAGAGAAGTGGGTTGTGATTCCGGTCCCTTTGTGGGTGTGATATAGGGGTGAATGAGGTCTTGTATCAATGAGTGTTCGAGAGGTCAACCAGGTTGTTGGAAAGATTTAGGCGATGAAGAACTAATAGGGAGTAAGGCATGTTCTAAAGGATCCATCATGGTTAAGGATTTTGGTGAAGTAGGCTCGAGGGGTTTCTCTTCTAAGGACGATAGAAAAAGTGGTGATCCTCCTTCTTTTGCAGTAAGAGTGGTGGAAGGAGATGTTTGGGAAATAGATAGGTTGGATAACATCCGCTCACAGTCTTGCAGGGATGTGGTGTAAGAAGGCTCTTCTGTGAGAAGATAACTCTAGGCGGTTGATTCCTTTATGGGTAAATGAATAGTAGGGCTGTCCTCTTGTCCTAATGAAGGAGAAGGGGGCGAGGACCCATGCGTTGGTGAAGAGGCTCGATTTAGAATTTCCTCAATGGAAGCCCTTAGTTGGGAGTTGAAAACCGCATGGATCTCATGCACACTCTTCTCCTCGGCTAAGGTTTCTTGGTTTGTGTTACTGATAGATGAATGGTTTGGAAATGGTTTGTTGAAGATTTTTAAATTTTGATTAGCAGGGGCATTAGGATTATCGAGGGTTATATCCCCTACATCAACCATTTCCTGCACTATGTTTTTCAACATCTTGCAATTTTCGTGGTTGTGTCCCTTCACGCGATGGAAGTTACAGAAGTCATTTTCTTTATACCAAGAAGGTATAGTGTGGGAAGAATCAAACCCAGAGTGAGGTTTAACAGGAGGCAAGGTGATAGCTCCTGCTTTAAGCAATTTTTCCAAGATCACATCATAAGTTTCTCCCAAGGGAGTGTACTTGATGGGCTCGGCTTTATACTTATAGGTGGATTTTGGCTGGGTATTAGACGGTGCTTGATATTTGACCATCACCGCACGTGTACGGATCCTTTTGATTTCAAAGCAGCCGATGTGTGAGAGTTGGTGGTGTTGGGTTTGTTGGTGGAGTCTTGGGTTGAAAATTTGAGTTTTTGTTGCGCAACTTCAATTTCTCCTCCTCTAAGGCTCGAATCTCTAGTTTCGAGCCATAGTAAAGGCCTCATCAAAGGTGTAGAAAGTTTGAATTTGGAGGGTGGGAGAAATGTCTTTAGCACAGGCCCGTGTAAAGAGTTCGATGAGCTCGGCCTAAGGTAAGGCATAAGTAAGTTGGTTGATGAGGCCCACCATCATCCAATGGAATCTGTGATAGACTTGTCTTCAAATTGTCGATGGCATAGAGGTCGGTAATGGATACTTTCTGGAAATATTGATGGAGAAGTGATCCAAGAAATATTGGGCTAATTGGTTAAAGGAGAAGATTAAGTGTTGGGCTAAAGCACTATACCACTCCAACATAGGTCCCGATAAGGACATGGGGAAGCTAATGAGTAGTAAGGCATCATCATGAGCAATCGAGATAGCAGGCATGTCTAAACGATCACAAGTGTTGTTGAGGTCATCCTTACTACTAAAGTGAGTAAATTTTGTAATTCCCATTGAGGAGGATATGTATGAAGGGGGACAGAAGGATGAATAGGCTCCCAAAAACTTTCTTGTATGTTAGGTGTTACGGCTTCCTAAAATAGAAGCCTCAAGATTTTGCATCTTGTCCATCATCTGTTTGATTAAATCATTGGTTGGGTTAGATGATGGTGTTGTCATCATAAACAGAGGAGGATTGGGCCAAGAGTCACTACTAGACAATGGTGGGGTTAAATGTTGATAAGGTATCGATGATGAATGTGTTGGGGCGGCTGAATAAGGGTGTCCTATATAAGATGTTGAGGCCACCGGATGAGTTTGTGGAAATGAAAAGGTGGGCGGAGCCTGAGAGGGAAAGCTCGTGTGGATAGGTGGTAGAGAACAAGTTATGAAAGAGGCAATCTGTGAGAGAGATGAGGTAGGGGCAAGTGGATGGTAGTGATATGTGGGGCCCCAGATTAACCAAAGGAAGGCCAATTGGTGCAGTATGAACCACCGAAGCCACTAAGCTGGGAGATGGGGCTAAATATGAAGACATTGAGGTGGATTTATTAGGTGGGGAAGGAGCTAAGTGAGTGGCTATACTAATAGGCATACCAAAAAGGAGCCGACTATGGGTATATGGGGGGTATGAGACAAATAATACTATACGGTGCAATATTAGCATCAAAAATGTAGCAAAATCTAGATCTCCTACAGAGATCTTGGGAAAAGCACTTAGTGTTCATAGGATTCCCATAGGATTTGAAGGGGGTGACTCAAGAAAAGACACGGAAAAAGCATGTGAAACCATGGTTCATGGCTTGTTTCAGGTGATAATAATCATGGACAAGAGGATACAAAAGGAATTAGTCAATTAGGAATAGAAACAACAACAAAATGTTGGAATTGGTAAGTTGTTGGTTTATCAGGAACTGTGAAACATAGTAACCAATATCGGTCAGTGCCGATGTCAATCGAGCGGTAGCGGCGTCGATCAAGTAACCAATGTCGGTAGAAGAGGACCGGTGTCGGTCACTATGAAGGCAAAGAGAGAATGTAAGAGGCTGCTGGTTTGGGGATAACAAGGCTTAGTATACCCACCAAACTGTTTGAAGTGATCACTAAGACAGGGTATAACTGAGAAACATGAAAGAAAGAAGAAAAAAAACAAGCAAGATACACAAGCAAATCAAGAGACTAACCCTAGGATTAGTTTTAATCACTTTGGGCTTATGCCTTAGACACAAGATGATGTCAATCCTAAACAAAATACCTAAGGGAGATGTCAAGTTTGTTTTGGCTTGTAAGGCTACCTCAATCGGGTGGAGGAATACCACGGAAAGGGGGATGTTTGAGATGTTGTGTAGATTATGATGTGATTTGGTATGTGTTGTGCAGTGAGAGTAAGATTAATTTCTCATCAATACCATGGATATCACCCCCACGTGTACGACCTATTACTTAATCTACGTTCACTAGAATTAAAAACAGAAAGCAAGAATGTGATGCACGTGTTTTAAACCCAAATCAAAAATGATATTCGATGAAGCAAAGAAAGAGAAGAGGTTAAGAAGATGACTTTCACTAATGCAAAGATGCGAAAGAAAGACAAGTTCTTTTACCAAAATGACAAAATATTTTGTGAATATTTAGAAGAAAGAAATAGCAAGTGTGCTCCCTATATGAAAACAAGCAAGAAAGAAAGAAACCCGAGAAGGGTCCCACCGGGCGTGCCAAAATGTTTCGCACAGAATTTTATTCCAGAATAGAGTTATTTCTATCTTTTCATTCTCTTGAGAAACAGATAAGGGTTAGGGCTAGGAGGAATACCTGTTGAGTGTTGGGAAGGTGTGCGCATACCATAGAGAGATCAGACCGATTGTGAAGAGCTCCTTTTTGTCTGGGAAGGACTACCTATAAATAAGAATGCAAGACCACTAGATTTTCATTAAACAATAAGTGAGGGAACTGCCTTGGGCCCAAGAAATATTAGACTTCCTTTCGAAGGTGGTCAGTTCCCTTTTAATACAAATTAATGCAAATGATAATAAAGAAGCTATTGCGAAATCACGATTTAGGTACCTCGTTACTAAAAGCAATAGAGACTAAACTACCAATAATAAAATGTCATGTTGTTTGTTTGGTCACTGGTTATTGATACATTCAGATCAAGTTACAGGGATAGACAAGGCTGGATATGAGATTGTTTGGAGGTAAATAGGTGAAAGGTTGGTTTTTGGTATAAGTCACAGTGACCGACGCCATGGTCAACTTTGAATAACTGAAGCATGTTATAAAACTGATACCGGTAGGGGATAACCGATATCGGTAGGGGCAGTGATTTAGGGGCTTTTAAATGGAGGTTGGTTATAAGGTGGTTATGGGGTTTAGAAGGTTGGTAGATGGTTGAGGGGAGTTGTAGGGTGATAGAGAAGACTCAGAGAGTGAGAAGGTTGTCTTTGGGGCAATATAGAGATGGATGAATGAAGGTTAGGTGCAGGGTACTGCCGGGTGGTAGATCCAGGAGTGAGCTTATAATCACTATGAATCAAAAGTTCACAAAGTAGTGTCTAGAAGCATACAAGGTAATAAAAGAGACTACTTACTAGTTTTTGATGCAGATGCAGGTCCAAGGAATGTAGTGGCAAAGGCAAGGCTCAGTTGGGATGATCTAGCAATTGGAAGTGAGCTGATGAAGCTATCCTCTCGACTCTCCCAATGTTTGGATGAGTGTGACAGTGATCTAGTTGCTCAGTTACAGTCTTGGGCTCAATACTCCTCTCTGCAACCTCTTCTCTCTTTCTCACTTGTCTCTCTCTTGCAATGAAATCCCATCTAGTGGCTTTGGTTGGGGAGGTCATTTACAGGAACCGATGGTGGTTGCCTAACTAACGATGGTTGAGTAAGGACCGGCGTCGGTTAAGTCAAAGTTGGCTATTTTAGTAAAATAGCCAACTTTCCCTCCTTTTTCTCTGAGGGTCAGTTGTGGGCTTGGTCAAGTCATTATTAGGTTCGTTTTGGTGTGGGTGAGGGGTGATGATTCATGGGTGTGGGTCTAGACCAAGTTATAGGTCTTAATTAGGTTAGTTTAGGGTTAGGGCTAGGTCATGGTGAGGTGGCGAGGTGAGGTGGTAGGGTTGGAGATGTGGATTTATTAATTATAAGGTAATTAATAAATAATTAAGTGTGTAAGGTTTAGGTGGTGAGGTAGGGTTAGATTGCGAGACGAGATGCGGGACACAGGGCATCGTAAGACCCAAATTTTGTGTCTACAAACCCTCTTCGATCTCACATGGAAGCATGCCAACAAATATGACCTAGGCCGTGGATGTGCATCTAAGCCAACCTATTAACCTAGCCCTTACGCTTGGTTTTCTAGTATCTAGTACAACAGGTAAACAAAGTTGTCATTTAGGAAGTGAAAGAGCATAAATAAGTTAGACAGCAAGTACATCAATAAAAGCATAGACAACT
Source organism: Taxus wallichiana var. yunnanensis (assembly GCA_018340775.1). Lineage (NCBI taxonomy): Eukaryota > Viridiplantae > Streptophyta > Pinopsida > Cupressales > Taxaceae > Taxus > Taxus wallichiana. Next base: position 168,594,369 of record CM031243.1, on the reverse strand, counting down.
TCATTATTCTTTGGGGTACGTTTTCGGGCTCATCATCTACACAAATATAAGCGCACCAAATGTGGGATTCACCTTTGGAATTGGGACTACTTCACATCTTTGGGGTCCATTATAGTACCCTATCGGGACATGGGGAATGTATCTATAGGCCTATTCCAACTTCAAGAGGAGGATCGGAAGGTATGAGTAGTTCTAATTCCGGTGGTTCGAGGTGGTTTTGGAGGTAGAGGAAACCAAGGAGGTTCTCGGGTCGGGTGGTCAAGGCCACAAAGAACCCTAGAACATTTTATATGGAGATGTCTCTTTGTATCCTAGAGTATAGAGGTATCGAGGATCTTTGCTTGAACATATTCATATGTGTGAAATATTGTGGCGCATGAAAGGTATCATGGCTTCTAAGTGCAAGGAAAATCAATTTGCTACTACATTACAGGCGTGAGTGCACATCTAGTATAGGAATTTTTATCCCAATCAAACTTGTATTGATTATGCAAAGCATTGAAAGATGCTTTCTTAAAAGAGTTCCATATCCCAGAGTTTGAGCAAAAGAGTATAAGTGCACTTAAGGATATAAAGAAAGGCACTATGGAAAGTGTACGAGAGTATGATGCCCATTTTAAAACACTTCTATCCAAACTCTCCTATGATATACATGTAAGTTAGCATGCACAATGTTTTTTTTTGGGATTGATTACTCCATTTTGAAGAGAACTGTCGCATAAGACTTATACCAACCCATGTTAAGCATTGGAAGCATCTCTATGCACTAAGGTAGTTGGGATTATCTACACTAGAGTTAGTCCATTCTTGGAGGCTCATATAATAGCTATGGTGAAACAGTTAGAGAAATTATCAGCAAACTCAGCTCATGAGATGCACTCAGGAATTTGGTGTACAAATTATTAAGTGGAAGGCCACACCAAGGATAGCTTCCCTCATAGATCTGTACATTCACTACTATAGACTGTGAGATTTTCCATTTGAATCATGATGTTAGTCACTTCCCTTACTACAATGCATGATCATGAAGAATGTATCCTCTTTTTGTTAAATTTGTAGGTCCATGACCCATGATGCCATTTATATTCGAGTGTGATGGGTGAGTGTGGCTGATAGTTCTAAAGGAAAGAATGAACATCAGGATAGGGATTATAATCAAGCATGTTATGACAGGAATGATGAAATATTTGAAGGAGGTCATGGAAGAGGATGAGGATATCGAGGTGGATATGGAGGATAAGGCCGAGGTGGGGAAGAGGTGAATTCCCTTGAGGAACTTTCTATACATGTGGCTCACCTAACCATTATAGGCGAAATGCTCACAGAATATTTCCTGTTCATTTTGTGGAAAGGGCATAGTTATGAAGAGTGTCCGGACTTGTATGAGCATCTCAATAAGCAGCACAAGAAAGAAAACAAAGGCGTGGGGATGGTTAGAATCCGGTGCAGGTATAGAATTAATGGATGCCCAAGTTAACACCAAAACCTAAGTAGTAATAATCAAAATAACCACACGAGATGAGGCGGCACATGTGAAAGAGGTATTGTAACATGTGAAGCTAAAAATCACTAGGGAGATGGTTTTACATGCTAGGTATCTATATCTAACTCATCATAAAAAAGTCTATCATGAAACTATGGAGGTCCTTAGAAACCTTCAAGGTGAAATACAAGTGTTTGAAAGAGTAGTCTCAGATGTTGGAGCATAAGGCTAAAGAAAAGGCCACATCGATATTGATGACATTAGAGAGGTATGTAGAATGTTGCGCCAAGAGAATATTATTACTTTATTGGGAAATTGGTTGAAGGGAAATACTCCACGCGTGAGAACTGGGACTGAAAGACAAATACTCCATGCGAATCTCCCCCCTAATAGCATTGACTACGAAAAGGAGATCACTTTGAATGTTGTTTTGGATGGTTAGTTTTTGAGAAATATTTTGATTGACACGTGTGGAAGTGAATGTACTTACATTGGATACATGGGTACAAATGGGGAGACCTCCATTGTAGCCATCATCTAATGTATTGTTTATGGAAAATAGAACAAAAGCTACTCCCATAGGAGTTTTGAAGGATGCATCTATCACTATACAAGGGGCCAAGTTCATAGGAGACTTCGAAGTGTTATCACTTTCGGAAGCAGATAGCTTCCCAGCTTTTCTTGGGTGCCCTTGGTGTTATGCAAACAATGCTGATTTGAGGTTTAACAAGGGGTATATTAGCTTCGAGAACAAGGAGGAAAGGGTCATAATACCGTTGACAGATGGGAAATGCATACCATATGTGGAACCTTTGAGTGAAGAGGACTTGAATAGAATTTATATACGTGTTATTCGGGACCCAGAGGTCAATAAACCATCTAAAGAAGGAATCCTTCATTGGGAAGATTCTCAGTCAATCAGTGATACTACCATTATTGCTTGTGATAATTGGGCTCATGGTACTTATGAACTAGTGGGGTGTGAAGTTAACCATGTGGTTGCTTGCAAAAATGGTTTTCACTCTGTCCGATGTATAGGTCACTCAATAACCCGATATACTGGATCCGAAGATCTGGCTGGATTCTTACAAGCCATGGAGGCAAACTGGGCTGACCAGATTAAAAGATGAGATATGTTGTCATATACCTTACACGAGATAGAAGCGCACATAGGAAATATTTGACTCTACAAGGTTGCGTGCATGTTTGGTATGTATATTTTGAATTACATCATGACACGGTAATTAGTAGAATTTGACTACGGGGATGATCCAAAATTTTAACTTCTTCTCATCTACACCACCAATGAACAAGGTGTTAAGCTTTATCAAACACTTAACCATGGGAGATAGTGGGAAAGTGGAAGAACTTATTCAAGAATTATTTGGTGAGATAGAGACAGGAGCACGTTTTGAGGAAGAAGTAGATGATACCATACTACTTGAGCACGCTTCTCTGGAAAAAGACAAGGGGAAGTTGGTTTACATAATTGATGATGAGGAAGTTGAGCACTTGGAAGTTGGTCATTCAAGTGGAGCACGTGAGGTGTTAGATAGTGTGGATGTAGATACGTGTGCATATCATGAACCTATGAAGACAACAAAGATAAATATTGGCACAGAAGTTGAACCTAAGGAAGTGATAATTGGGGATTACTAGTCAGAGTTAGAAGTGGCAAAGATCATAGAGTTACTTCGAGACTATGAGGACTTATTCCCAAGAGGATACCATGAACTTAAAGGCATGCATAAATCACTTGGATAAATTAAGATAAAGCTTAAGGAAGGTGCTCATACTGTTAGGAAGAGACCTTATCGATAGAATCCTAATTTGCATGAGAAAGTAAAGGAGGAAATTGACAAGATGTTGAAATCTGGGATCATTCAACCATTAGATGAGTTAGAATGGGTCATTCCTATGGTGATAAGTATCAAAAAGGATGGTAGGATTCAAATTTGTGTTGATTATAGAGAGTTGAATGCAGCATGTGTTACAAATCCTTTCCCTATGCCATTCATAGAGGAAATATTAGGAGTGGCTGGGCATGAGATATATTCATTTACAGATGGGTTCTCAGGGTATCATCAGGTTAGGATTGCCCCAAAAGATCAAGAAAATACCACCTTCACTACTGAATGGGGAAGCTTTGCCTATACTATGATGCCCTTTGGATTGAAGAATGCACCTGCTATATTCTCAAGGATAGTGGTGCAAGCATTCAAGGATTTTATTCACAACTTCTTGCAAGTCTATCTTGATGATTGGACCATTTATGGGCTAATTAAGGATCATTGTGACAATCTACGCTTAATGTTTGAAAGATGTAGACAGTTGAGTATCTCATTGAATATTAAGAAGTGCATCTTTGCTACTCCCTTTGGCATACTTTTAGGACACATAATCTACAAGGAAGGGTTGTTGGTTGATCTAGCTAAAGTTGTGGTCATTTTAGGCTTGAAAGCACCCACCAGTCAGAGTGAGGTGCGTGGATTTTTGGGTCATACAGGGTATTACAGGAAGTTTATAAAAGGGTATGCCAAAGTTTCCACACCCTTAGAAGAATTACTCAAGGGGAAAGGTACATTCTATTGGGGGAGTCACAGCAGCGCGCGTTTGAGATATTGAAGAAGAAACTTACTACCACACCTATCTTGTGCTTTCCTTCATGGGATAAACCTTTTCATGTTCATGTGGATGCCTCTGGCATGGCCATTAGTGCTTTCTTAGCTAAACCTAGAGAAGGTATAGTTGATCATCCCATTTGTTTTGTTAGTAGGAAGTTGACCCTACATAACATAATGATACCACTACAGAGTGCGAGGCTTTGTCCATGATATATGCCTTGCACAAATTTTAATAGATATAGATTCATGGCCACACCTTTTGTGTTTTATACATATCATATGACATTGAAGTATTTGGTGAACAAGCCCATCTTACAGGGGTGCATATGTAGATGGATACTCTTATTTCAAGAGTTTGACTTTACAGTTGTGGTAAAACCAGGGAAAAGTAATTCTAGACCGGATCACTTGTCTAGAGTTCAATCAGGTGAAGAAGCACAAACAATAGAAGAGACCATGCCTGATGCATAGTTGTATAGGTTACAACACATGCCAATGGAATTAGAGGACATTGTTGTCTTCCTAAGGACGAGGATGGCACCAGAAGGCATGAGGTCCTTAGAGAAAAAGCAACTTGCTATACACACGACACCATTCATGTTAATCAGTGGTGACTTATACAAGTTAGGCAGAGATGAGGTGTTACATCATTGTGTATTAGAGCATGAATGAAAGGATATAATGGAGGAATCCCATGGTGGTATTACAGGTGGCCACTATGCTAGGTGATGCTACAATGCGTAAAATATCCTACTTGTTGGTTTGTTTTGGGAAAAGTTGTATAAGGATTGTAAGGAGTATTGTAAGGCATGTGACCATTATCAGCATCTAGGTTGACCAGGATAGAGGGATTAGATGTTTTTATGACTAATTAAAAGTGTAGAACCCTTTGAGAAATGGGTGATAGACTTTGTAGGGCCTATTTCACCAGTTGTGCATAGGACTGGATCACTATATCATTACTTGTATAGATTATCTTACGAGATGGGCAGAAGCAACACCTACGAAGGACTGTACAGTGGCTACAGCAGCAAGGTTCTTATGGGAAAATGTTCTTACCAGGTATGGCTGTCCTTTAAGTTTAACCAGTGATAGGGGCACCCATTTTTTAAATGAGACAATCTAAATTCTATTAGATGAGTTTATGGTTTCCCACCATAAGACTACACCCTATCACCCTTAGGCAAATGGAATTGTTGAGGCTTTTAACAAGATTTTGAGCCACACATTGACCAAGATTTGTGATGTGGGATGAAAATATTGGGATGACAAAGTATCTGCTGTTCTTTGGGCCTACCAAACAACATATAAGAGATTGAACAAAGCCACACCTTTTCAGTTGGTGTTTGGCACGGAAGCTATTCTTCCTATAGAATTTATGTTACCTTCTTTGTGCATTGTGCACGCTAGAGGTCTAGCTGATGAGAAAGCTTTGGAAGAATGGATTGAGAACATGGTTCAACTGGATGAGCATCGGGCCATAGCACGATGGAGTCATAAACAGGAGAAAGTGCACCAGAAAGCATGGCATGATAGGAATATTAGGGATAAGAAACTTGCGGTCAGATAAATGGTACTTCTATATGACTCTAAGTTTTTGCACCATCTAGGGAAGCTCAAGGTGCATTGGTTGGGGCCATATGTTATAACTCACATACTTGAGTCAGGTGCTTTCCAGTTAGAAGCAATTGACGAAACATCAGCTGCCCGATTACTTTAACAGGAGTAGGTTGAAGCCCTACTATAAATAATTCTTCTTGGTGTTTGTAATAAGGCAGTGTTGCCAGATAGATTAGGTTTCCCTTTCTACATTTCCTTAATGTGTTTCTTTCATCGTCGCTATGCTTTGTCAATTTAGTTCTTGTTTTTGTGTAATAAGTGCACTTGTGCACATGAAGCTAACTACAATATGAAGCATGTTGATGCGTAGAGGACTACACATACTTTTAGTATGGGGTGGATTATTGGTGACTCCTGGTATAATGTTGTGAAGATTAGAAGGTATAATGTTGCGGATGTTGAGGAAGTAAGCTACTAAAGGTGATTTACAAATGATTGCTTCTCAAAAGTAACCAAGGATGGAGATGAATGAAGGAAAAGTATAATGCGAGGTAAGCGGCAGCCATGATAACTACTAGGAGAAGGTGTAGTGATGAGGTACTCGGGTGCTAGAGCGTGTGCTGAAGAGAAGTCTATGACCAGAAGGTAGGAAGGCACGCTAGAAGGTTATAGTTGTGGTGTGAAGATGTACCATGCGGAAATGAAAAATTGAGCAATAAATGAGAAACATTTGGTAGGTGGAGGAGCAATTAATGCATCAAAAATTGAAAATCTATATAAGGACGGGATGTGAATTCATTTCTACCCTTGCAAATATGAGAATTTTCGAAGAGCTAAGTTTAAAGAGTTGAGTAAGCGATTCAAGGTGTGAAGAGGGAAAAATTAGGCATGAAAGGCATATATGTGTATTGGAGAAGCTTGTATCCCCATAGAAGAAGGGTTTGAGCGAAGTAGATTGGAGAGCAAGAGATAGGGCACATGATTTTTTTATTACAATTTAGGGCATGATTGAATCAAGTTAGGGTTTGAAGTAAACCATTAAAGAGTTACTGAGAAGAAGCTGTAGAAACACAACACAAAGGGAAGAATGGCTCCAAAGAAGGAAGAAGCAGCAACAAAAGGAAAGAAGAAGGTAGTAGTGGAAGAGGAGGAAGAGATGACTCCTAAGAGAAATTTTCATAGATACGATACCACTGAAGAAGTAATTATGGGCCAGAATGGGATATCCACATATGAAAAGAAAAATAAGTGAGTACAACCACCAAACCAAGGATAATCAGAAGAAGTTGGATGATTTACTTAACTCCCGAATAGACAGTGAAACTGGTGATGGGATGCCAATATATGATGATGCATGGGAGAAGTTATTGAAAAGATTGGTGTTTACTAATTATATGAGATCCCATACTTCGAGAAACATGCACCATTATACAGGTGGATGATGAGCTGAGTCCATGAGGACTTCTTCTATTTTGAGGGTGAAGGGTAAGACTAACACCCATTTTAATTACCATGGTAACAGGTTTAAAGGTGATGGGTGAGGACATCAAAAATGACCTAACCGATAAGGTTTCCGTATTGGAAACACACAAAGCAACGGGATACAAAAATGACCGCATGGAATGGACATAGAAAATTACATGATTTTTCAGTAGTAAAAGTAAAAGTAGTAGCACACACCGGTTACGAAATTAAAAGACCAACATCATTTGTCACAAGTAAACTCAATGTGGCGCATGTGGCAAAGCACATGTTAGAAGGGGTTATTTACAACATTGCCAGCTTTATTACAGAACAAATAGTAGATGAAGTACACACAGGAAGTAAGATAAGTTTTGGTTTTGTCTTACTTTCTTTAGTATTCATGGAGATTGGAGTCTTGGATGGCCTGAAAAGAAAATATATGGGAATACCCCATGAATAACAAGTCTCACTGAAATATTCAACAAGTATCTATGCAAGGGTCTATGATGAGATGGGGGTAAAGGAGAGAGTGGAGATGTGGTATGACAGCTCCACGTGGCTTTGAAGAGTAGTGGTACATACTAAAGAAGTTTCCCTCGGTATTGGGGAAGCAAGCTCGGTTTGTTGATTACCAACACTTTTGTATTGCATGTTTTCCGATGATGGATGGATCATGGAGCCCTTAGTGCAAACTACCATACGCATTCACAAAACGCGGTATTTTCAATCTTTCATTCATCAGTTCACCAATATAAGGAGGTTAATATTTAATGCGAGACAAGGTGGATTGTTAATACCACACCTTTTGAAAGAAGTATGGATATCCGGGAAGAATGCTTACAACGAGAGTATTCTCTCGGAGATTTTGAGTATCAAACTAGATACACTTCTTATTGGGGATATCGGGCCACGCTCATACACCTCCAACTTAAACCAAAGATGGAAAATAATAAGTATGTAGAGAATGAGTTTGCACTCCTAGGACAACCAAAGGGGAAGCATACTATACAAAACATCCGGCACCTAGGCCTTCTAAACCCATGCAGGATGAATAGAAAGAGGATGAAGAGCATGAGGATAGCTGTGGTTTGGTGTGTAGGAGGAAGCAACCATCTAGCGAATAGGAGGAGCACGTGACAGGCTTCACAAGGAGAAGAAAATACTGAGGTAGTGCAGGGTGACCAAAGGTTCAGAAAGGTGTTCAAGTGCACAAGGTCGTAAGGAGAAGCCTAGCAGACAACAAGGAAGTCACCGTGACTCTCATTGGTAAAGGAACCTGAGGAGAAGAAGAGAAGAAGAAATCTCAAGCTAGATGAAGAAGTGGAAGAGTCTAAGGAGAAAGTGCTTCCATCTCCAATCCATCATAGGGTAGAAGAGGAGCCTTAGAATGAGGAGGAGGAAAAATTGAATGGAGAGGAAGAAAGGGAGCAATCAGAAGCTACATAAGGCAAGGGTGAGGATACACCCAATATTTAGACAAGTGAGGACTTAAGGATACAAACAATGGGGTATGTAGAGGACCAAGAGATGATTGTTTGTGCTCGGTTCCAGAGCACCGTTGCATAAAAATATTTATTCAAATGGGCACTTATGGATGAGAATAAGATGACATTGCGAATATGAAAGCAACTTTCATGGTTGATGCATACGCATATGGATGAACCAGATTTTGATGTCCTGTGAAGAATCATGTGTGTCTAGATGGTTGAAGAAATCACCGAAATCTAGCACATGACAATTACACCAACATTATGATGGATGAGCGGGTAAGAAATGCTTTGGTGAAATTATTTGCTAAGGTAGCTAGAAGAAACATTGACAAATCTGCTATAATTAAAGCTACTGACAGAGAAGCTAAAAGCAAAGGATGTGGAAATAGCACGTTTAGTGTAGGAGAGGGATCTGAGCAAAATGAAATATGATAATTTTGTTAGTATGGATGAGGAAATTGGAGATGATATATAAAGGTATGCCCATAATTTGGAATCACAAGTACCAAAATAATTTCCTTCTGTGATGCACTATGTAAGAACAAAGATAAAATTAGTATTGGAGGATGAAAAGGTACGTATACCGGAGCAGCCCAAGGACCCAAAGTATAAGAGGTAGAAAAAGCATAGCATGTAGTAGAAACAAAGATTGCTACATATGAGGGCCTACTACAAGCACTCCGAGAGGAGCTGAAGAAATCTGATCATGCCTTAATGATATGCATAGCTCCAGATGTGCTAATAAGGGTAAAAACACTGGCAGAAGACAATGAGGTGCAAAAGGCCATGAAGGATGACACACTAGGCCATGCTGAATGACTAACTATGGTAAAGTAGAAGTGTGAGGCATTGGCCGTGGCATAGGCACCACATAAAGAGAGGTTAGATGAACTTGGAAAACTCATTTCTCAAAAGATGGATGTGTTGGAAGGGATGCATACATCTATGTCAAGCATAATGCTTGTAATACAGAATGAGCAAGGAAAACTAACTTAGGATGAGTTGGAATCTATCATTGTGGATGTTCCAGAGAAATAAAAAAAGGCATTAATGGAGTGGGAGAACTTAGAAGCAAACATAAAGGAGGAGTATCAAGAGATGATACTTGAGAAAGAAATGCAGAGGAGCTTGAAGCCCTGAATAATTCTTTGTTTCTTTAATTCTTTTCTATTCTTTATGTAAGATTCATTCAAAGCATTTTGTATTTCAACTATTCTTTACTCAGTTGTGGAAATCACCATTGTTGGGGTGACAATGAGATTAGTGTGGTAATTTTTATCGAGATAAAACACTTATTAGAACTCACACATAGAGTCCACGTGGAAAAATGGGAAGGGATCTAAGGCACGAAGGAATAGGAAGGCATCGTGCATGAAGGTGCAGAGTTAGACTTAGCTGATTTTGTAGATCAAGTCTATTTTCATAGGATGGCATGTGGAACACACAAAGCGATGTCGATACTTTCACACCACGCTTTGTCTATATTTTGAGGATCATATCAAATCACTCTTACATGGAAGTAATCCAATAATAGATTCATCACTCTAGTTAAGCTGTAAGTGATCTATGGATAGCATACTTGCAATATATGGGTATAATTGTAAATGGAAACATGGCTAATATTAGCGTGTGACCTATTTTTGGCATAGTTAGTGGTGAAGGGAAAGTTCCCGCCCTATATATATTATATGAATCACCTAGTTGATATACCATGTTGAAGGGTAGAGATTCATGAGTGCATGAGACCGGATAATTATAGCGAGATCCATGCATGTATGACTATTATTATATCAAGCCTTTGTATTGTTGTCATGTTTAATATATGAAGAATATTGGCTAAACCAAAGTGTCTTATATGTGTTATCATTGCATGCTATTGATTTCTTGATGATTTATACTTAAATGCATGCCTTTATAGATCTAGTTCGGTATAACTGTGTAATGATGGATTAGTTTCTAACTATATGTCCTTATCACTTCACCATGCTACCATCCTACTACAAAAACCCTAAAGAGGGACCTGGTACCTTGGCATGCTTCGGTGAGTGCTCATCCTATGTTGAGTGATGTATCAGTGCAACTAGGTGTTATCTAAGAATTCTAGGATGCATCATTGGTTCCATTGCCAGGGACCTCTTTTCGGTTGTTTTCAGGATGGTTCATGATGAAGACATCTTGGTTAACTTTGGAAAGTGTTGAAGATTGGATTCATGATCCGGAAGAAGAATACTCATGAAGGTTTAGCACTAGATCCAAATTTCGCATGTACTTGGGTAGAGCAGAATTTGTATGCGGTGTTTATGAAAGCTTCTTTGTTATCTCTCCCATAGAATTATATGAGTGGTTGATAACATATGCATCTAAGCGGAATTAGAGGTATCGCACACTTTTTTTGACACAGGATGAATTTAATGACCCGTCATTTAATCATCTATTAGAAGGTTTAAAGGAAATACCTTGAGCTATCCCTTGAGTTTTGATGATCCCTTTCTATGGGCTGATCATTTTATCGGAAGTTGAGTTTATGTTCTAAATGTTGGAAATTGAGTCATTAAGTAAGGCTAGGGATTAAAGTTGTCCCAAAATAGGAAGACTCTTGGCTTCAGGGTTGTAAATTTGGTAGTATTACCCTCTGTAGTAATTAACACGGTACAAGTTGTTGATCACATTGTCTTACTATGTGTTCTATTAAGAAACTGGAGGCATCGATTTTGTATGGTAACCCATTTTGGGACAAAATGGTAAGCTACATACTCCTACTCTTATAATAGATGATAATTAGATTCATCCTTTAACTGAGTCCTGTGAGATGTGACAGATCCTCTCTGGGTGTAATGATTCTGATTTGAATTTTTGGTACCTCAGCAAACCCGGAAGTGACTCTTTCTCTTATAGCAAACTGTACTCGGTTTCATTTATTAATTATGGGGTTTCCTTGATGTTTTGAAAGTTCCTTATTGACCTTTCTGGTTGTGTCATGAATTTAGTTCAGTATGATCTAACCTTGTTTAGTAGAATGGGTTAGGAGATCGTTCTTAAATTCAGAGTCATGTGAAGTCTTGACTTACGGGAAAAAGTGGTTTGCTAGAAGTTGAATTTCATGTTGAGAAAACTCATGGGATATTAAATGTCTAGATGAACTTTTTGGGTTAAGTAACAATTATATTATCTCGTCAACTCATGGTGCCTACTCTCTTCCATAATTTTAAAGACCTTAGTATTTATTAGGTCTTGATATGATGAAACATATCTGAAGAAGGAATTGTGTACTCTTTTCTATTCTTGGAATGCTCATATAAGTGCTTAAGTTGAGGTAAGTTTTATATGTAGCTTGTTACTCAAGTTATACGATTGTTATATGGTAGGATGCCATGAATGTTCTCTCCCTCTTATCCTCAAGGTTAAATGCTCTAATATTATATTTCGTTAGCCAAATACTTTTGATGTCTTGGTATTATTTCCTGAACCATTAGCAGTCCTTATGGATGTATGAAATCCTCTTTAGATCTATTATGAAGATTTGGGAGATTGCTTGAATGTATTCTTGATATTTATATGGTTACTTAATGGTTGAGTAAAACGATTTCAGGCATGCAAGTATGGGATTGCATGAGTGAAATCTTGTTACTCTTATATGGTAGTCTTTGAATACTTATAATTCTCATGTATCTTATGAATTGTATGACTGTTTTGAGTGACTGAAGTAGTTGTATGGAAAAGTAAGTCTGAAATTGATTTCTTCCATGGTTCATTAAATTGCTTGTTGTTGTCATGTTATAGAAAGAATTGTTTATCTACTTAAGCTTTGAAATATTGATTCATAAAAATAATATGGGTTATTTCTATGAAATAATTAAGTAGAGTATGTCATTATGGTGAGTTGGTGCTTATCATGCTCAGTTCTTGTGAACTGACTCATGCTAACAATTTTGCAGATAAACACAGAGAAGGAAGGGTGAAGTATTTAGTTTTGTATATTATTTTGATCAAGGAAATATTGAAGATATGATTGACTTGAATGTTCTTAAATGAAATACTTCTCCTTGAAAATGGAAAAGACTTACTACTTAATGTAAATGTAATTAAGACAGATTTCATGTTGTTATATATTGTTTTGTAAGTGGTTGATTGTCAATTGATGAGTTATGAGTCGTAAATCTATCAAGTTAAGAAATCAGCATCTACAATACTATTGTATTAATCATTAGTATCAAGCATGTAGTAAGTACTATACACATCTTATGTGTGAGATTCTAAGGATCATATAAGGGACTATTGGAGGAATGTTGCCTAAAAATATCTTGTTCTAAGTAATTATATGTTAAGCATACTTGGAAATAGTTGAGGTTGCTAATGGATAACTGCCTCATTATAAAGTGCAATATATCAACCTACTTGTAAAGTTGTGTTAAGTTCTCCAAAGGTTTTGTATAGAATGTACTCAACCAGTAAAAGATATCTAGAAGTAAGATTGTCTAATCTTAATGGCCGCTGCTAAGAAAGTTGGATTATCATGAAACCATGGAAAGGTTATGATAATCAGGTACTTCTGTGCTATGGTTGTTTTATAAACATAGGTTATACTAACTCTTATCAAAGATATAATAATTTAATATTGATTTCTAAGTGAAATCAACTCTAAGTCCTATACTAGGACGATACACATAAGCTACAATAGGATGGGCTTATGGTAATCTTACATGACTATATATTGATTATGGTTTCACTTTTCAGAATTACAGAATTGTGATAAATTGTGTTATGAAATATTTTTCTCAAAGAGATGGAATGTTTTTAATTAGGGGCTATCCCATGATGCATCATTATGAACACATAAGCATGTTCGGATACAATGGAAGTAATATGGGACATGCTTACTAAGTTAAAAAGAACATAGCATTTGAATCTCATCCCTAGTCAATACTGTAATTATCTCTAAAGAGAATTAGAGTGATATTTTAAAAAGGCTATGATAGGGAAAGATAAATGGGTAAGTGGTTCATAAAATCTATCATATTGGATACCCCATATATATCTTACTTGTTGGAGATAGTAAAATAAATGAACGCTCTTTACTGAGCTACAATTAAGTAAAGTGATGTGCTTAAACTGAAAGGATGGTTGGCATTGATAGCCTATGGCACTTAATTCAAGGAATGAATCATACCTAAATACTTAGCTTCATATAAGTACATATCCCTAGAATATGAAATAAGGAGCATGAGCCTAAATGTTAAAGCCGAGATAGTTTTTGAAACTGTAATAATGGTCATAGACATTGATAGTATTATTTCTATCAATGGTTAACATGGGTATGAGATATTGAAAGGTAATTAAAATGTTATAGAGATTGGGGGTCCTAGGATCAACTCAATCTAGACCTTAGGTATGACCCATTTATGGAGAAGGTGTTGTAAGTCCTAGGTTGTTCTATAATGATTACCTTGAAAACATTAAACACCATGCACCAATATAGGATTCTAGGTGGGTGAACTCACTACATATACTACACAGTCGTATCCCTATGGTGATGATTGTCACCATTAGGATACTGCCATTTAGCATCTGTAATGAGTTGTCTCATCAAGAGATTGGATTGTAGTATGGTGTTGTCCTAAGTACAAACCTTGATAGAGTTACAAGATAGGTTGGACCTCCTGGGTATGCACCCTTATATCAACCTATGATGGCTACGGGAAGAGATGTGGGTGAGTAACAAGGTGAATTGTTACGAGAACACTTTCTTTCCCATAGGCATCATAAGATGACATAGAGGTACATCTTCATGTAGGTTAAACTAGTTTGTACCTCATTCAAGGCTTGTAGCTATTTACAACATTAACATTTGTGAATCCATATAATTGAACAAGTGAATAAGGTGAGATGACAAGATTCCAATGGTGAGTGTGTTGTCATAGAATCGAGCATGGCATACATGACTCAAAAACTTTGTGCAAAGTGGTGTAAGCTATTAATTACACTATCAATATTTCACCATTATCTAAGATGTGAGATGCATGTGGTTTTCATATGTGGAACACAAGTACACACTTAGGGGTTTTCACTTCTATATCATATCATGTTAAAGGGGAACCAAAGGGATACATTTTATGTATGGCTCGTATAGAGCATTGAGGGAGAATGAGTAGGTTCAGCATTCTCTCATACAACTACACATGGTTCATGATAGTTATCGAGAAATGGATTGCTTTAAGGTTTATGTAGATTTAAATATATGGGTATTTAAATCAGCTGCATAATTTTTTTAAAAAAATCTATAAACGAAGTGACAAAAAGTGGATGTTACACTTAAATACAAATCATAGATGATGTTTCCCATTAAACTCATATAAAGAGAGACTTGGTACCCACGTGTGCCTCAAGTGAGCACCCAAACATCCACTAGGTGATAGTTTGGCACACATGGGGTTCCTCTATTTTATGATAGGGGTAAAAATGACTACATCTTGGTTTTGTTACTAGGACCTCTTTTGAAGTTATAGTGGGAAATGTCATACATCATGACTGTGAAGTGAGTAATGATAGAGTGGTTAACTTTGGAAAGTGTTGAATCATGGTTCAAGAGCATGGGAGATGATTTTTCTCGAGAGATTCAACATTGGACACTGAGTCGATGCACATAGATTGGTAGAAGAGAACCTCTACCATGATTTGTATGAAACTTTTTTCTACTAATTCCCAGTAGAACTGTATGAGTGGCTCTCAGCCTATGCATCTAGATCAAGCTAGCATTATAGATCATGTGTGTGGACCCAAGAAGAATACCAGAGGCTGCAAGATGTAGATCTCACGTGGACTCGTGTTGTGGATCATTGGTAGAGAGGGGTACTAGCTAGCTACACTGGAGTATACGCCATTTCCACATATTCTTGTCTAAAGGTTGCTGAGTTTGAGTTTCTACGGGAGCCCAGAGGATCGTTTCTACATTCTATCCCTTTGGCAATGAAGATATTGATGGTTACCATGAGTTTAGAGGCATTTCCAATGACCGGTTGAACCCTTTTGAGTGCGGGAAAGGAAGCTAGGGTGGAGGAAGATGGCAGATGTTACGACAGAGAAAGAAAGGGAGGAGAGATAAATCAAGTATAGTGAAGCATGTGAAAGGGAGATTGCTAGAAAATGCAAGGTTGCATGTGTGATGGATGTATGGCGGCAGATGTTGTGGGAAGGATTTGAGGTTCATGCAGAGGACATGGAACCTAAGCAGTCTATGTGACCCCATCTTGGTAAGCACGTAAGAGAGACCTCTTCGGCTTCTTATGAGAGTTCATCACATAGAGAGAGAAGAAGAGAAGAACCGTTGGCACACATCGAGCCCACTAGTGACCAAACCACGGCACTTCATTTTCCATATCATAGGGAAAATATTGCTAGCCCAATTGGTTATATTAGAAGTGATTGGTCTACACCTAGGAGATATAATTTCTCGTTTGGGCCTTCTATGGGTGCAAACACCAATCTAGTGTTAGTAGGAATTTTGGGCAAGGTATAGATACGTAGGCTTTTGGTCTCGTGTCAGGAGTGGCGTGGGGTATACTATTGGTAGTGGGGAATTGTCACAGACCATAGGTGTGTAGTTCAGTGGAATTATGGGGACCCTTGGCATGACCACTACGGGATCTAGTGGATCTGGGGGGTCAGGAGGAATAGGACCTAGTGGATTTGGTGGTTCATGAGGAATAAGAGTGATGGGTCTAGTGGATGGTGGTTCAAGAGGCATAAGACACTGGTGGACTGGTGGATCATGTAATGGAGGAAATAAAGGAGGAAACCAAGGCTCTTGCTCAAGAAGACACGGGCCCAAACCACCCCCCAAGTTTTCTTTGAAATTTCTTTACAGTTTCCCGGTTACGTGTATTGAGGATGTTATAGAACATGTTCACAAGTGTGAACTTTTATGGCATGCAAAGGGTATCATAACCCCGGAGCGGAAGCTTAACCATTTTGCAATGATGTTGTAAGGGCACATGCACATAATTGGGATAGGAAATATGACTCGCATCAAATGGTGGTGGATTATACTACTTTAAAGAATGCATTCTTGGTAGAATTAAACATCCTTGAGTTTGAACAGAAGATCATCAACACTTTGAAGGAGATTCAAGGCAAGGAATGGCAGAGAGTGTGCAAGAGTATGATGTGTGCTTTAAAACTCTCTTGTCTAAGTTATCATATGATATTCACCCTTCACAGCATGCTCAGTGGTTTGTTGGAGGATTGATCATCCCTTTTAGAAAGGCCTTATCTCATCAAAATTTCACAAACCCACGCGAGGCATTAGAAAGCGCTCTGTGCACCGAGGTTGTTGGTAGTGTTGATATTAGTGTTAGCTCGTTCTGGAGGCTGAAATTGTTGTTATGGCTAAGTAGCTGGAGAAGTTTTCGTGAACTCATCCTATGAGATTTTTAGTGGTTTATGGTGCATAGATTATGAAGTAGAAGGGCATGTCAAGGATAATTTCCCCTGAAGGATCAGTACGAGCCGTGACAGTAGACTGTGAAATTTTCATGGGGACCATGATGCAAGTAGATGCCCCTTGTTACAATGCACAATTCAGAAGAATGTGTCTTGCTACTACAAGATTTACACCTCTACAACCCATGATACTAAGGATTGTAGGCTCATTGATTAGATCCATCAGGCCATTGATCATGGGGTACACCAGTATTTCTAGTAGTTCTAAGGGTGATGATCACCATTATGAGGAGCGCGAGAAGGAGGTGTGCATGGAAGGGGATTTCGTGGAGGATTACGTGGTCATGGTAACGCGAAGGAGGAGGACCGTGAAGGAGGAAGTGAATTCCCATTTGGAACCCATTTCAATTGTGGGTCTATAGAGAATTACAAATGAGAGTTCCCAGACTTGTTATAGTGCTCATGGTGTGGAAAGAAGCACAAGTATGAGGAGTTCCCATAGTTTTTGAACACATGAATCAAGAGCACTAGAAAGACAAGGGCACTCCAATGGTCAGCATTAAAAACACACACACACATTAGATGCCACGAGTAACATGGGATGCAGGTTTCAAGCCTATTTTGGTAACAACAAGAGTAGAAGCCGCACGTGTAAAATAGATACCAAGGTAGAAGAACCTAGTTTCAAGGGAGGAAGTAGTTCATGGGAAGTACCCAGACCCTGCGCATCAAAAGGAGGTATATCAAGACACCATGGATGTCATTCGGAGTTTACAAGGGGAAATCTAGTGTCTAAAGGAGAATTCCAGGAGGGAGGAACAAGGAATGGTCAAGGCACCAAGGGATGACCTGGATGAGGTCAAGGAAGTATGTAAAATGCTAAGGCAAGAGAATATTATTCCCTTGCTAGGATCATGGTTGAGAGAGAAGGTACCATGCCTCTGGAGGAGAGCACGAGAGGTAGGTCTTGCACGCAAACCTTCCCCCTCACAACCTTGACTATGAAAAGGAGATCACATTGAATGCAATTATATATGGATGGCTCCTTAGTAATATCCTCATTGACACCAAAGTACGAAGGTCAATGTTCTAACTTTGGATGCATGGCATCGATGTGCGGAGACCTATATTACATCCATCTTTGAATGTGTTGTATATGGAAACTAAGACAAAGGTAATGCCAATCGGTGTCTTAAAGGATGTAGCTATCATTATCTAGGGAGCTAAGTTTACTGGGGACTTCAAAGTCTTTGCGCTCATAAATCCAGACCATTTTCCAGCACTTCTTTGGCACCCATGGTGTTACAAGAACAACGTAGACCTTCGGTTCAACAAGGGATACATAAACTTTGAAAATAAGGAGGAGCGGGTCATTATACCCTTAGATGATGGGAAGTTGATGCCCTATATTGAACCTTTGGGGGAAGAATTTCTGGATAGGATATATGTGCACTCAATCAAGGACCCAGAGATAATCCATCCTACCAATGGAGTTATCTAGTTTGAGGATGCTTAGTCAGTAAGTGATACCACCATTCTAGCATGTGAAAATTGGGCACATGGAACTTATGAATTGATCATACGGTAGTTGCGAGGGTTGGTGACCAAGGTAAGAAAGGTGTGCATAGTTCGGCACCTAGAAGGAAAGGAGCTTCCTAAGTATTTAAAAGGAGCCTTCCCTAAGATCTTTTTATAGAAGATGGAAGCTCAGTGGAAGGAGGAGAAGGAATGGAGAGGGATGTTAAGCTATGTCCTACTCGGAATAATGGCACAGTGGTGGGATACACATCAGAAGAGCCTTTTAGAATAGCGCAAGGTGAGAATCACTCTCTCTGTTAGGTTCTCTAGAAGCAATGTGCCCACCACCATCAAGGAATACCATGGGAAGGAGCATGCCTCTTTCCATATTCAAGAGTGTGAGAGGATCTAGAGAGAAGGTGTGGAAGATTTTTCACCATCCTGCAGGTGCACAAGCTATATTCTACATTGCATGGTTGTGTTCTCATATGGTACATTCATTCTAAGACACACACCAGACAGGGGAATTGGCAAGAGCTAGCAGTTGACCTCATTCAAACCTTTGAGTATCAGTACCAAGCCATCGTTTTATAAAGCCTTATAGGTTATCAACCACCTTCCATGGGGATAGTGCCATAGCGGAAGATAGGTTGTTGGAGTTTCTAGGTGGACTAGGTTTGGAGGTGCGCTTTGAAGAAGAGGAGGAAGAAATATAAGAGTTATAACTAGAGCATGTGTGTTTGGAAAAGGAGAAAGTGAAGTTGGTATATTTGATTGATGGGAGGAAGTAGAAATCTTGGATGTTAGCCATTATGTAGGGACACATGAGGTAGTGGGCAGTCTAATGCCCATGCGCATGCCTACCATAATCCCTTAAAGAAAAATAAGGTTAACATCAGCTCAAGAGAAGAACCTAAGGAAGCTATTATTGGAGATTACTAGTTGGAGAAGGAATTCTCTAAGATCATTGATCTATTGCGTAAATTTGAGGATTTATTCCCATACGGGTACCATGAGCTCAAAGGCATTCACCATTCCTTTGGGGAGATGAAGATAAAGCTGAAGGATGGTGCGTGCTTGGTCAGGAAGAGACCCTACCAGATGAATCCCAATTTTCACATGAAGGTTAAGGAGGAGATAGAAAAATGATAGCTTTTGGGATCATTGAAGTAGTGGAAGAATCAAAATGGATAAGTCGATGGTGATCAACATTAAGAATGATGAGTGCATTAGGATCTACGTGGATTATAGGGAGTTGATCATAGTTTGTGTCGTTGATCCATTTCCAACCCCTTCACTGAAGAAATTTTGGAAGGAGTTGTTGGGCATGAAATCTATTCCTTTACGAATGGATTTTTAGGGTACCACCAAGTCTGGATTGCAAAGGAAGACCAAGAGAAGACAACTTTCACCACTGAGTGGGAAATTTTTGCATACACGGTCATGCCCTTTGGGTTGAAGAATGTGCCTCTCTTTTGTTTTCTCACGCATAGTGGTGTAGGCATTCTAGGATTTCATCCATAAGTTTCTTTAGGTCTATTTGGATGATTGGATGGTGTATGGGCTAGTAAAAGACCATTGTGATAATTTGAGGTTAATGTTTGAGAGGTGTAGACAGTTGAGGATATCCCTCAACATTAAGAAGTGTTTATTTTCTACACCCTTTGGGACGTTATTAGGGCATATCATATGTAAGGAGGGCTTGCAAGTAGATCTGCCAAGGTTGGATTTATTGTGGGGTTACGGGAGCCTACCAGTCAAAGCGCAGTGTGTAGATTCCTTGGGCATATGGGTTATTACAGAAAATTCATCAAAGGGTATACCAAGATCACTGCACCTTTAGAGGAGCTTCTCAGACATAAAAGTGCCTTCCATTGGGGAGAGGTGCAGCAGAGGGTGTTTGACACATTAAAGGATAGGATTGTCACCACACCTATATTACATTTTCCCTCTTGGGACAAGCCCTTCCATGTCCATGTAGATGCCTCAAGAACAGTTATTGGAGTAGTGCTTGCATAGTCCGGGTGAAGGAATTGTTGATCATCCTCTGTGTTTTACAAGCAGGAAGTTGACACCAGTAGAGTAGAATTACACTATGAATGAGCATGAAGCATTTTCAATGATCTATGCACTTTTAAGTTCGAGACGGTATCTTGGTAAATCCCTTTGTATTTTACACGACCACATGGTGTTAATGTATTTGGTGAACAATCATGTTCTACAAGGGAACATATGTCAATGGGTGTTTTTATTTCAAGACTTTGAGTTCATAGTAGTAGTGAATCATGGGAAGAATAATTATGGACCGATCATCTATCAAGAATTGATTCAGGGAGGATCCATAGATTATTGAGGAGATAATGCCAGATGTGCAATTGTTTAGGTTGTGGCACATGCCCTTGGATTTGGAGGAGATTGTAGTATTTTTAAAGGAAGGTGTGGCACCGAAAGGAATGAAGGCATTAGAGAAGAAGTAGCTAGCCATACATGCCACACCCTACATGTTCATTAGTGGGGACTTATACAAGTTGGGATGTGGTGAAGTTTTGCACAGGTGTGTAGTAGAGCATGAGCACCTCGCCATCATGGAGGAAGCATGTGGAGGAAGTGTGGGTGGAAATTATGCAAGTGATGCCACCGTGCGTAAAATATTAATGGTAGGATTGTGGTAAGAAACCTTGTACTGAAGGATTGTAAAGACTATTGTAAAGCATGTGACCATTGTCGGTGCATTGGCAAGTAGGTAAAGAGAGATGAAATGCCTTTTTCTCTATCCCTAGCATGGAGCCTTTTGAGAAGTGGGCAAGAGACTTTGTAGGCCCTATTGCACCAGCAAAGTGCATAGCACTAGATCATGCTATGTCATCACTTGCATGAACTATTTGACAAGGTGGGTAGAGACAACCCTAACTAAAGACTACACAATGATCCACAACGTGCAAGATTTTTGTGGGAGAACATTATCACAAGGTGTGGATGTCCTTTGAGTTTAACCAAGTGATAGGGGTACACATTTCTTGAATGAGACCGTGAGGATCCTATTAACAGAGTTTGTGGTGGATCATCACAAGACTACACCCTATCACCCATAAGAAAATGGAACCGTAGAAGCATTTAACAAAATATTGATTCATATGCTGACCAAAATTTGTGATGTCAAAAGACAAGATTGGGATGACAAAGTATCAGTAGTATTATGGGCTTACATGACAACTTATAAAAGGATGAACAAATCCACACCTTTTCAATTGGTGTTTGGCATGAAATCTGTTCTGCTAGTTGAATTCATGTTACCTTCTCAACAAATAGCGTGCGTAGAGAGGGTTGGCTGATGAGTAAACACTAGAAGAGAGAATTGATGAGTTGATGAAGCTGGATGAAAGATGATCACTCACCAGGTGGAGCCAAACAATAAAGAAAGTAAAGCAAAAAGCTTGGCATGATTACCACATCAGAAACAAAAAGTTTGAGGTTGGGTAGATGGTCTTATTATATGATTCTAAGTTTCTGCGCCATCCTGGGAAATTGAAATTCCATTGGTTGGGTCCCTACACAATCTCGTACATCCTTGATTCAAGTGTGTTTTAGATACAAGCGTAGGATGGAGTGAAATCACCTGGAAAACTCAATGGGAGTAGGTTGAAGCCCTACTATAAATAAGTCATCTTGGTGTTTGTAAATAAGGTATTTTTTCTAGTTATTTTAGAATTTTCCTTTATGCATTTCTTTTCTTTTGTTTCCCTTTCATGTTGTTTTTTTTTATGCCTTGGGCACCACTAACCTTATTACTTTTTGAGAATTTTTGAGTGTGCAAAGGACCACGCATCATTTTAGTGTGGGGTGGAGTATTGTGAAGGTGAGCATGGGTAAAGTAGTAAGGAATTTGGTGTTAAAAATCCTGGTTGAAAGAGGTGTATGAAAAGAAAATATGGAAAAGGATGGTTGGTGCCAAGATAAAGCTACTTTTAGATCCCATGTACAAAGGAGGAAAAAGTGCATAAGCAACACGAGGTAGGTGAGAGCAAAAATAAGGATAGAATAAGTGCCTTGATTACGGTGACACTTACGTAAGACTCTCCTGTCATGTTGGATTGGTTGCATGCCATAAGGTTGGAGGATTATCCACGCAGGTTTGGGCGCGTGAGGGAAAAGCACTAAAGTCAAACTTTGTTTGAAAAATCTGCATTAAATGTTAAAGGTGTGGTAGTAGGTGAAGTAGCACTTAATGCTTAAAAGAGAAAAACTATAAATAAAGGGGTCAAGGCACTTCATTATTCACTTTGCGTATAAGGAGAAAGAAGTGTTTTTGCACCTTTGCAAACTAGGGCTTCCAAAAAACTAATCTGTGTGAAGAAACATTTGAAGAGTTGAAGCATGAGTAACCAATTCAGATTTATGAACTAGAAGGAAGGGATTTCATGGGAATAGGAAAATTTGTGAGAAGGCACCATCTTGTGAAGGAATTATCCCAGTTAGGGTTTGAAGAACTAGGGCATGGGTTTAAGGAATTTTCTTCACAAGTTCAAGATCTAAGGTTGGAGAGAACGGAAGAATAGAGAAACAAGAAGTGATTGAAGTGATAAGAAGACCTAGATAATGACACCCAAGAAACTAATTAGCACACCCAAGAAGGGAAAGGGAAAGGGCAAGGGCAAGCAACAAGAAACTGATGCATGCACAAATGAAGAATGGTATGTAGAAACGCAGTACCCAGATGGAGTGTTGTTGGGGAAGGAGTGGGAGTCCCATCTGAGAAACATGATTGTAAATGACTATAATCATCGTACAAGCACAATCGAGAAAGAGATGGTGATAGAGTTAGTGTGCCCAACAAACAAAAGGACACCAGAGGGTTTTCCCATTTATAATGATGATGTGAAGAGAAAATTGGAGAAGGCATGGTTATTACAACTCTTTGATTTTCCCTATGCA
Organism: Taxus wallichiana var. yunnanensis; assembly: GCA_018340775.1. Classification (NCBI taxonomy): domain Eukaryota; kingdom Viridiplantae; phylum Streptophyta; class Pinopsida; order Cupressales; family Taxaceae; genus Taxus; species Taxus wallichiana. Next base: position 168,570,862 of record CM031243.1, on the reverse strand, counting down.
GAAGCGTGAGCACTATATCAATGGCTAATGTCACACGTGCATAAGGACTACTTCCACTTCACAAGGTGCAATATGTGCATAACCCCTCAGCTCATTTCACATTTCACAAGCCTCCTCTATGAAGGAGATGGGTTGGAAGATGATTTAAGTGAAAAAGAGGCAATTAAGGAAACTATCACCACCTATGCATATAAAAGTGGGTCAAGGTATTATGATATCACAGAGACGTTAATGACCCAAATAATTAAGATGGTGCACACCTGGTGTTAAAGTTAAATGGATAGGGAGAGATGGACCCAAGCCAATAAGCTATGGTTGCATGTGTGCGGGGAAAATTTTAGAGGGACCATCTACAACTTATTTACATTCTTGTAAAGGAATGCACGATTTCTTGTAGAAATCATGCTTGATATGTACTGTATTTTCTTTGCAGATCTTTGACTGAGTCAGAATATGATTAGACTCTTTTATCTATTTCATTTTGCATCTGAGTTTAATCTGATCTCGGAATGAATTATAGAGTTATCCATCTATAATACCTAGTCTTGGATCAGTGGAATTGATCCAAGTATTGCTTTAAGTTTGTTCATGATGAATTAAAATTACAGACCTTGAACAGGTTGCAAGGTCTAGAAGCATTGAATAAGCTAGTCAGGAGTATGACTTAGGCTGATCAAGTGAAATGAATTGGTTCCCGATATGGAAGTATATCTGGAAGGTCTCGATCGTGGACCAGGTAATAATTCGGTTACATACGATTCTGCAGCCTAAGGCAGAACAGGAGCTAACCCTGTTCAAGAAGGTATGATGTAGGTCTTTTTCTGAGTGTACAGAATGTAGACCTAACTGGAATTATTAATGGTTAGTAACCTAAAACTAAACCTAACCTAGGGGTTAGATTAGTATTAATCTAACCTAGACCTAGGCTAAGTGCTAATGTCCTAAGTTGGTATCTAAGTGTAATGTGGTTAGAATATGTATTATCCTAAATTCTAACCTAAGATACTAACCTAACTATTGAACAAAATGTATGGGGACCTATGGAGGGGTGCGAACCATGGGCGGCTTTTTCTATGTCTTTAAATGCAATTGGATAGGTATGAAGGACAGGTCTTGGTGGAGGTTTTAGCAGCAGCTAACCTAAGCCGACGTGGCAGGTCGCCAAAACTGAAAATGGCCTGGGAATTTTATTTGACTATCGCCAATTTTGGCGGTCGGTGGAAGTTGAGTTTAAGTGGGAAAGTTGGTGTAAATGCATTCAATGTGCTCGGTAGTCGAGCTCGGAACTCGCGTGAAGGCATGCAAACTGGGAAGTTGTTGGTTTGTTTGGCTTATCGCGAATTTCGGTTTTCCTTCTGCCTATTCACTGGTTCTTCGCACCAGCCTTCCTTGTGTTGCATGGCGAACATGAGGATATCTAGCTCTTTTCTCTGGCAAGGGGAATATATATGTCATGGAGATAGCAAAATTTTGTTGGTCGCTCTAACTTGGAAAAGGAAAAGGAAGTCTGAGCTCTTCCAGTGGTCTGCTTCGGAATTTTGAGTAAAAATCCAGGCATGTTAGGCCCTAACCTTTAAATATCTTGCTGTCTTTCAAGTGATTTCATTAGAACAACTCTGTTCAAATGATTTATGGGATAAATGATTTTCTATGGTTGTCTTGTGTGATTTGATACTGTATCTTTATGCTGTTCGTTTTTACAAATTTAACCCTTAATGGGTATGTGTTGTACTTCGAACTGTTCACTGTTTTGTTGTGCTTCACATTCCGGCGTAGGTTTGTGAAGCATGTGCTTGAAGAGTATCTTCCTGCTCCGTGAGAATCCCGTGCATGCTTCTTTTGCTGGGTTCAGGATACGGTAGAAACTTGTTGGTAGAAACTTGCTGATAGAAGTTTGTTTATGGAAACTTGTTGTTTGTAACTTGTTGTTAAGGCTTGTTTCTTGTCGAAAAAAAAAAATACTGTTGGACTTTTGTGTGAATGTCCAGTCTTATTGGATTTCTTTGCATGTTGTAGTGGTTATCTTTTGTGAAGGATACAGAACCTAGTAGGGTTTCGCTATGGCATTTTAAGTTATTTTGAACGAATAACTTCTTGTGTTTCTGTATATTCGTTGCGACCTTTCTTTGGAATTGTGTATTCCTTGCTTTGTGGTTCTGGGTTTCAACCCGTTAGCAGTATGCAATATATATAGGTATATATTTGTTATAATCAGAACGACTCTGTGGAGTCGATAGAATGATTTATTTATATTTGGACCTCTGTTCAAGTTAAATATAAATTGAACCTTGGTGATTGATGAGCCAGTGACTCGAAAGAATAACATGTACTAAGACCTCTGTTATTTGTAGGAATACCTTCGTGTTGCATGGATTTTGTGGTACAGATTCTTTGGGTGTGTTTTTACGTTTTCATTCTGTGCAAATTGTGTGAAGAATTGGCAAAGGTTCAGTTGTGTTTCTTGTTTTGAAATCGGTAATTAAAATTGCTTTTGCCTGATTTTTATATGTACACCATTGATTTGCTCAGATGGAATCATATGCAATTATTTGTATGGTTACTGTTGTTCGGATCAGTTGAATTCTTGGAAGGTAACCTGTATTTTAGTCTCATATTGAACCTGATTTTTGGGACACTGTCGTTTTGTCACTGTTTGAGTTCCTTGAGTATGGTTAATTATCATGTGTCCTGGCTCTGTTGAAGTGAGTCGCGAATACCATACTTTAAACTTGAATGCGTCCAGGTGAGAACTAGATATGCTATTTTCCTTTCCGTTTATCCCAGTCCGATTGAGACTGAGTATGTTTCGGAAATTTTGTGTGATTGTCTTGGCATAGTCTTAAGGAAACATCAAATTGTTTAATGAAATAAAGTCTGTTGCTTGACCGTGATATACTAGAGGTTCTTTGATTTCGAACTTGGTTCGAAAAAGCCTTACTGCGTGTAAAAGGGACTAGCGTTGGGCTATAGGTTGATATATGGGATTGTAGGCGTGTTTGTCTTCTGTTGCATAACTATCCTGCCTTGAGCTGGACTGATCTATAAGCCGTCGACTGTACCTCGACAGGAAATGTGGTGATTTTCATGTTGTTTAACGCTTCCTGTAGAGTCTGTTGGTTGATAGTCTGCACTATTGACGTGTTAGCCACTGTACAGGAGTTTTTGCTGTGTTCGATTTTTATTATGACAGTGAATCTTCTTGTGGTTGTCGGACTTGTTCGTATACATACTGGATGAATGCTTTCCATATGTGGAGACGGTACAGTAGTGAACTTGTATGAAGGGAAATGAGAATGATTTGTTTCTTTCTCTTTATTTATATCAATGCATGCCGATATCTATCTAACAGTTGGAATTGTTTTTGTATCTTATTGATTTGCTATGATATTCCTTATTCTGATGAAAGTAACGATTGTTCAATGTTGCTGATCTTGGATTCAAGATAATTGTTTGGATACTTTCGTTCTTTGATTCTTAATATTTGATGAAATATTTGAGAAGTGATTAGGACTATTCTGTAACGATGATAGAGTTACACTTTTATAGTCATTTTGTATTACAAAGGCATAGTCTGAATATGTTTACTTGTTTGGATAATTGATCTCATTTAAACAGGGTGTTTAATGAAAACAATTGATGGATTGCAATTGTTTTAAAAGTTAGTGCTTATCATGCTCAGTTCATCGAACTGACTCATGTTGACTATTTTTGCAGATGGTTGCCGTAAGTGGTAAAAGCAATGCAGATCTGACAGGATGATCAGATTGTTTAATTTGATTTATAAGGAATTACAGCTTGATTTTCTAAATGTACTATATGTGGAAAGATGTTTCTTTTCCGTTAAGCATTGTATCAAGTATGCTGCTTGCATAAAATGTATTTGTATAGTTATGAAAGGAATAAAAATAAGTATTGATACTTATGTGTTGTATTCTTAATTCTGATAGTTGACCTTCTTCGGTTTATATACCAGAGTGGCAATGTTATCTTTGTGTAATTGGATGCTTTTGTGATTGACAATGAAAGCTTAAAGAAAATGTGATTGAATTCTTATGAGTGTTTAGTAGCTCTAATTTGTTCTATCGAAAGCTAAATTGAAATTTAAATCATTGTCTTTTTAAAAAAGATAGGGTTAAAATGAACCTAAACAGAACACTAATCAAGCTGAGGTAAATTACTAATCCCTAGTCCTAGTATGGCAGGACAACATTAAATTGGATTCTTAACCAATTATATCTTTATACTAATAAGTATGATATAAATTCAGTTAAGAGAACTGAAATAAATCTAATGGGGTTCAGATGGCAATCTCATATGAAGGTAATGAGATAATGTCCAATTCTGTTGTTTTAGAATCATGTGTATTCTAATGACTCCTTGATGAGAGCTTGACCTTAATACCTCTACCATGTAATGGGTTTTATTGAGGAAGGTCGTCTTAAGACGAAGAATCCAGGGATTGGGAAAGGCTAACCTATGGGGAAAGTCTTTAAAGTAATTTAAAACTCCACGTGCGTAACGCATATTATTAAGTAGATCTTTTCGAGGCGGATTTAAAGGTTGACGACACAAGTCAACTGCAGGGTTGTACCTCGAGAAGATTAGGATCTTCTCAAAATTTACAACAATGCAGGTGACTTATGGCGACACCCTTTGCATTGATCGCTAAGATTTACACTTTGATCTCGACGAGTTACTCAGGGACCAATTAGGAATGTGGCCATGTTATAAGGCTGCCTAGGAGGTTCGGGGTATCTTGACACACTGGTCTAACTGCAGGGTTAAACCAGTATGTCATCGTATCCCTAATACTCGTGGGCATCCCTATAACATTATCACCTTGTTAATCTGTCTCCGAGTGATTAAGTTGTGAAAGGAAGGACTGACAGTAGTCGGTGTAAGACATTCTATATAACATAAGAATGGGGTGAAGGGCGTATTCCAGATTGACGAGTATGCCGTTAAGGAATACGAGACATAAACAGTATGTTTCAAATCTTTGGCCAAAGTATCGCAAGCTGCTGATTGCGTTGTCCTAATTCACCTAGTCTAAGGGATGAGATGCCGATGAATAATGGTAACAATTATTCAGTTAGGTTCCTTGGACAGAGCATTCTGAATCCCAGAATAGGGAAGAGAACCACAGGAGTGAAGTGTTAAATAATAACGCCAACTCATATTACTCATGAATAGATCGGTAGATAACCGAGTCATGAAATGAATAGATCGGAGGTACTCCGAGTCATTACAGCTGCATATGGTTATCTGTTAAATGAATGGTTATTTGATTTGTGAGTTCTAAATTATGTATTTAGAACCAGGATGCATTTATCAAAAAAAAAAAAAAAAAATTCACTTGTTCTAAGTTATAAAATGAGGATGTTACATCTTGGTATCAGAGCTGAAGGTTGCAGCTCTTGGACCTATTGTGTCCATAATCTGATAAAAACCTGAATTTTCTTGTAACAGAAAATGGTTAGAACAAGGGGGAACGTTGCGAGTAATGCTCCACCTGAAGGAGGAGCGGCAACAACCCAGAAACTTGATGAGATCCTTGCTGCCCTGTTGGACACAAGAGATCGCTTAGCTATACTTGAACAGCAGGTGATGGGAAATGAGGAGGATGAAGAAGCTGATAATAATAATCAGCAACCTCCTGAGGACAACCCCGACATGGGTGTTGATGTTAATCTTTGGGAATGCACTGTCCAACCGGAAAACAAAAAGGCGAGTTAGCGTGAGAACTCACTAATGATATAAAAGGATAAGTCCACCTAAGTATGATGGCACCACATTAGGAGATGGAGTGAGAGCGGCTCGGTGAAATGGAGAAGTACTTTGCAATAAGGAACTTCTCGGAGGAAACCAAAGCTATTTGGGAGCCTATCGGCTTTCCCACGAAGCATCTTCGTGGTGGGATAGCCGTAAAGCTGAACTAAACATTGATGAGACCAATATTACTTGGGATCAATTTAAAGGCTATTTTAGGCAACGTTGGCTGCCACAACTTTTCTATGATCAGAAAATGACAGAATTTCAGAACTTAGCTCAAGGGAAGCTAACGGTAACTGAATTCTGGGAGCGGTTTACAAAACTCCTTAAGTATGTACCACGATATCAAGCGATGAAAAGTTCAGAATACGGAAATTCATCATGGGATTGAATCCCGTGATAGGGGGAGAGGTCGATGTTCATAGTCCAACCACTATGGAAGGAGTTGTTGAAAAGGCCATTAGGCAAGAACAGAAATTAAAGGCTATTTCTGCTCATAAGGAGGAAGTGCGGAAGAAGACTGCAAACCCTTCTTGACCTCTCTTGCACTAGAAAAGGACCATGGAAAAAGTTTGGAAACAAGAGTAAGTTTCCAGGAGATAACAATAAGAAAGCAGCAGTAAATAAGCTGCTTGGAAATGTAAGGGATAATTTTGTTAAAAATTATAACAATGGCGAAGCCCTATGGAGGCAAGCGTGACAATTACAAAGCTGGAGGCAACTTTGAGCCTAAAAGGGACTGTAGGAGGCTGCTACAATTGTGGTAAAGATCACTACGCAAATCGGTGCCCTTTGAAGAAGGATGATCGAAATCGTGACATAAGATACATCTTTGATGAGCGGACAAGCAAGCTGAAAAGCAAGTGACACCTATAGAAGTTCCGGGTAAGTTATTCGGCATACCTGTCACTATTCTTTTTGATACAGGAGCTACTGAATGTTTTATATCTAATAAACTTGCTTCTAAACTTAAAAGAAAAGCTGGAAAAATGGATAAATCTTGGACTGTATAGTATGGTAATAATTCTGTTCATACAGTGAGTATGTGTCTTTTTGGGGCAGTCCTTGACTTACCTAACTTTTCCACGGAAGTTGATCTCTATGTTGCACCATTGGGATCGTATGACATTGTCATCGGTGTCAATTGGTTAGCTGACCATAAAGCAAAAGTAGACTATTATGAAAAGAACATAAAATGTTTAGATGATCAGCTGGAATCAGCAGAGATTCAAGGTGTGAAAAGAGAAATTTCAGTTAGAAAACTGTCAGCTATGCAGCTTAAAAAGGCTAAAAATAAAGGATGTACCCTTTATGCGGTAAAGATATCTGAATCTTCAGAAGAAGATGATGATTTCATGAAACGATTCCCTCTTTTACAAGGTTTCAGGGATGTTTTTCCTGAGGAATTACCAGGGTTACCACCCAAGAGAGAATTTGACTTCACCATTGAAATCAAGCCAGGAACAGAACCTATATCCAAAGCGCCTTATCGGATGACTACTACTGAGTTAGTCGAGCTTAAGGCACAGTTGCATGAACTTTTGTCTAAAGGATTGATTAGACCAAGTGTTTCACCTTGGGGAGCGCCTGTAATATTTGTGAAAAAGAAGGATGGAACACTAAGGCTGTGTATTGATTATCGGATGTTGAACAAAGCAACAGTCAAGAACCGATATCCACTTCCTAGGATCGACGATCTGTTCGATCAGATGCGTGGAGCAGCGGTTTATTCTAAGATAGACCTTCGATCTGGTTATCATCAGTTAAGGATTAGAGAGGAAGATATTCATAAAACAGCTTTCCGAACAAGGTACGGACATTATGAATTCACAGTTCTACCCTTTGGATTAACTAATGCACCCGCAGCCTTTATGAATTTAATGAACAATATTTTTCAAGAATACCTGGACAAGTTTGTACTTGTATTCTTGGACGATATTCTCATTTATTCTAAAAGCGTTGAGGAGCACAATGAGCATTTGAAGATAGTTTTGGGAATTTTGAGAAAGAGGAAGTTGTATGGTAAGTTATCCAAATGTTCTTTCTTTGATTCAGAAGTTCACTATTTGGGTCATGTTATAAGTAAAGAAGGAATTGTTGTAGATCCTTCAAAAATAGTGGCAATAACTGAGTGGCCTGCACCAAAGAATGTGCATGAAGTAAGAAGCTTCATGGGTCTTGCTGGTTATTATAGAAAATTTGTAAAGGATTTTTCTAAAGTAGCTGCACCAATAACTTCATTGCAGAAGAAGGATAAGAAATTCATATGGAATGATAAGTGCGAAGCGGCTTTCAAAAGTTTGAAAGACCAGTTGACTTCTGCACCTATACTAGCTGTACCAGACCCTAATGGGAGTTTTACTGTTGTAACGGATGCTTCTGGGGAAGGCCTTGGAGGTGTTTTGCTACAAAATGATCAGGTCATAGCATATGAAAGTAGAAAACTTAAGTTACATGAGCTGAATTATGCCCCTCATGATTTGGAACTTGCTGCCATTGTTCATGCACTTCAAGTCTGGAGACACTATTTACTTGGGAAACCTTTTGAGTTGAAGACTGACCACTTAGGACTGAAATATATTTTTACTCAGCCCAATCTGAATGCCAGACAGAGAAGGTGGTTAGAATTTTTATCACAATATGACTTTGATATTAGCTATATCAAAGGGAAGGAGAATAGAGTAGCTGATGCTCTAAGTCGTAGGAGGCACATTTCTGCTCTTATAACATTAAGAACTCAGTTTAAAGACGAGGTAAAAAGTGCTTCAGAATCAGATGCATACTTTCAGCAAGTAAAAGCAGCGCTTGCTGCAGAACCTAAGGATATAAGGTATAAAGGTTTTCATTTTGATAATGAAGGAATCTTGCGTTATGAAAACAGGGTATATGTACCTATGCTGAACGATTTGAGAAAGAAGTTGTTAGTTGAATTTCATAATTCACCTTTCTCTGGACACCCAGGTATCACAAAAATGCTTGCTGATTTAAAACAACAATACTTCTGGAAAGGTATGAAAAAGGATGTAATTAATTTTGTGACTCATTGTCTGGAATGTCAGCGGGTGAAGGCAGAACATATGCACCCTGCTGGATTGTTATATCCTCATAGCATACCGCAGTACAAATGGCAAGTAATAACCATGGATTTTGTACAAGGACTGCCTATGTCCAGGAATAAACATGATGTTATCCTGGTAGTTGTTGATAAACTGACCAAGGTAGCTCATTTCATCGCTGGAAATCTAAAGGATGATTCACCAGTGCTAGCCAAAAGATTCGTACACGAAATTTTCAGATTGCATGGTGTACCAGAATTGATTATATCTGACAGGGATCCTAGAATGACGTCAAGGTTTTGGCAAACGCTTAACGCAGCTCTTGGAACGAAACTAAACTTCAGTTCTGCATATCATCCGGAAACGGATGGACAAACTGAGAGGGTAAATCAAGTGTTGGAGGACATGTTGCGAATGTATTGCATGGATCAACAGTATAAATGGGAAGAGTATCTTCCATTAGTTGAGTTCGCATACAACAATACTTATCACTCATCTCTTAAAATGGCACCATTTGAAGCACTTTATGGAAGAAAGTGCAGAACCCCTGTTAGTTGGGACAGTGTTGAGGATAGAGTGGTAATTGGACCAGAGATTCTCACAGAAATGGAACAGCAAGTTAAGCTGATTCGTGAACGACTAAAGGAAGCAGCGGATAGACAGAAGAGCTATGCTGACCTTAAGCGGGTTGATAGAAGGTTTGAGCTTGGTGATAAGGTTTTTCTTCGTGTTAAACCCAGAAAGAGTTCTATAACTTTTGGCAAGGCTGCCAAGTTGTCACCTCGATTCGTGGGACCTTTCGAAATTGTCGAAATAATCAATCCTGTAGCTTATCGTTTAGCATTGCCACCTGCTTTATCTCGCATGCATGATGTTTTCCATATTTCTTTGCTTAAGAAATACGTTTCAGATCTGTCACATGTTTTAAATTGGAATTCCTTGCAGGTCCAAGACCCAGGAATAATCGTGGTTAAACCCACACGAGTGCTGGAAACTCACCAATTGCATTTAAGAAATCGTGAAATACAGCAATGTAAGGTCCAGTGGGACCAGTTTAGCGAAGAAAGTGCAACTTGGGAAAATCTGGAAGAGATGAAAATTGCTTTTCCTTCTCTTTTTCAACAGAATGAAATCTGTTGACAAAACATACTTTTATGAACTTATTGTTTTTAAGTATTTATGAAAGCCAGATGAAGGCAGACTTTATTCAGGTTGAATAAAATGTGTTGTGACATTGATTTCTGGAACTATTCAAATATGGAAGTAGTCACATTGTTTGTGTACTAATAAATTGGTTGACCTGAAGGTTAATTGAATATGTAATTCATCGGGACGATGAATCTTTTTAGGAGGGAAGCATGTAACACCCTGAACTGTTGTTACTTTCTCCTGAGCATACAAGTGTTGATATGTGATTTCTTGTAAAAGGATGTGTTCCTCGATTTAGAAATCATGCTTGATATGTACTGTATTTTCTTTGCAGATCTTTGACTGAGTCAGAATATGATTAGACTCTTTTATCTATTTCATTTTGCATCTGAGTTTAATCTGATCTCGGAATGAATTATAGAGTTATCCATCTATAATACCTAGTCTTGGATCAGTGGAATTGATCCAAGTATTGCTTTAAGTTTGTTCATGATGAATTAAAATTACAGACCCTGAACAGGTTGCAAGGTCTAGAAGCATTGAATAAGCTAGTCAGGAGTATGACTTAGGCTGATCAAGTGAAATGAATTGGTTCCCGATATGGAAGTATATCTGGAAGGTCTCGATCGTGGACCAGGTAATAATTCGGTTACATACGATTCGCGGCCTAAGGCGAAGCAGAGCTAACCCCTGTTCAAGAAGGTATGATGTAGGTCTTTTTCGAGTGTATGAGAATGTAGACCTAGCTGGAATTATTAATGGTTAGTAACCTAAAACTAAACCTAACCTAGGGGTTAGATTAGTATTAATCTAACCTATAGACCTAGGCTAGTGCTAATGTCCTAAGTTGGTATCTAAGTGTAATGTGGTTAGAATATGTATTATCCTAAATTCTAACCTAAGATACTAACCTAACTATTGAACAAAATGTATGGGGACCTATGGAGAGGTGCGAACCATGGGCGGATTTTTCTATGTCTTTAAATGCAATTGGATAGGTATGAAGGACGGAGTCTTGGCGGAGGTTTTAGCGGCTAACCTAACCTAAGCCGACGTGGCAGGTCGCCAAAACTGAAAATGGCCTGGGAATTTTATTTGACTGTCGCCAATTTTGGCGGTCGGTGGAAGTTGAGTTTAAGCGGGAAAGTTGGTGTAAATGCATTCAATGTGCTCGGTAGTCGAGCTCGGAACTCGCGTGAAGGCATGCAAACTGGGAAGTTGTTGGTTTGTTTGGCTTATCGCGAATTTCGGTTTTCCTTCTGCCTGTTCACTGGTTCTTCGCACCAGCCTTCCTTGTGTTGCATGGCGAACATGAGGATATCTAGCTCTTTTCTCTGGCAAGGGGAATATATATGTCATGGAGATAGCAAAATTTTGTTGGTCGCTCTAACTTGGAAAAGGAAAAGGAAGTCTGAGCTCTTCCAGTGGTCTGCTTCGGAATTTTGAGTAAAAATCCAGGCATGTTAGGCCCTAACCTTTAAATATCTTGCTGTCTTTCAAGTGATTTCATTAGAACAACTCTGTTCAAATGATTTATGGGATAAATGATTTTCTATGGTTGTCTTGTGTGATTTGATACTGTATCTTTATGCTGTTCGTTTTTACAAATTTAACCCTTAATGGGTATGTGTTGTACTTCGAACTGTTCACTATTTTGTTGTGCTTCACATTCCGGCGTAGGTTTGTGAAGCATGTGCTTGAAGAGTATCTTCCTGCTCCGTGAGAATCCGTGCATGCTTCTTTTCTTTGGGTTCAGGATACGGTAGAAACTTGTTGGTAGAAACTTGCTGATAAAAGTTTGTTTATGGAAACTTGTTGTTTGTAACTTGTTGTTAAGGCTTGTTTCTTGTCAAAAAAAAATACTATTGGACTTTTGTGTGAATGTCCAGTCTTATTGGATTTCTTTGCATGTTGTAGTGGTTATCTTTTGTGAAGGATACAGAACCTAGTAGGGTTTCGCTATGGCATTTTAAGTTATTTTGAACGAATAACTTCTTGTGTTTCTGTATATTCGTTGCGACCTTTCTTTGGAATTGTGTATTCCTTGCTTTGTGGTTCTGGGTTTCAACCCGTTAGCAGTATGCAATATATATAGGTATATATTTGTTATAATCAGAACGACTCTGTGGAGTCGATAGAATGATTATTTATATTTGGACCTCTGTTCAAGTTAAATATAATTGAACCTTGGTGATTGATGAGCCAGTGACTCGAAAGAATAACATGTACTAAGACCTCTGTTATTTGTAGGAATACCTTCGTGTTGCATGGATTTTGTGGTACAGATTCTTTGGGTGTGTTTTTACGTTTTCATTCTGTGCAAATTGTGCGAAGAATTGGCAAAGGTTCAGTTGTGTTTCTTGTTTTGAAATCGGTAATTAAAATTGCTTTTGCCTGATTTTTATATGTACACCATTGATTTGCTCAGATGGAATCTTATGCAATTATTTGTATGGTTACTGTTGTCCGGATCCAGTTGAATTCTTGGAAAGTAACCTGTATTTTAGTCTCATATTGAACCTGATTTTTGGGACACTGTCGTTTTGTCACTGTTTGAGTTCCTTGAGTATGGTTAATTATCATGTGTACTGGCTCTGTTGAAGTGAGTCGCGAATACCATACTTTAAACTTGAATGCGTCAGGTGAGAACAGATATGCTATTTTTCCTTTCCGTTTATCCCGTCCGATTGAGACTGAGTATGTTTCGGAAATTTTGTGTGATTGTCTTGGCATAGTCTTAAGGAAACATCAAATTGTTTAATGAAATAAAGTCTGTTGCTTGACCGTGATATACTAGAGGTTCTTTGATTTCGAACTTGGTTCGAAAAAGCCTTACTGCGTGTAAAAGGGACTAGCGTTGGGCTATAGGTTGATATATGGGATTGTAAGCGTGTTTGTCTTCTGTTGCATAACTATCCTGCCTTGAGTTGGGTGATCTATAAGCCGTCATTGTACCTCGGCAGGGAAATGTGGTGATTATCATGTTGTTTAACGCTTCTGTAGAGTTTGTTGGTTGATAGTACGCACTATTATTGGCGTGTTAGCCAGCATGACGGGAGTTTTTCTTTGTGTTCGATTTTTATTATGACAGTGAATCTTCTTGTGGTTGTCGGACTTGTTCGTATACATACTGGATGAATGCTTTCCATATGTGGAGACGGTACAGTAGTGAACTTGTATGAAGGGAAATGAGAATGATTTGTTTCTTTCTCTTTATTTATATCAATGCATGCCGATATCTGTCTAACAGTTGGAATTGTTTTTGTATCTTATTGATTTGCTATGATATTCCTTATTCTGATGAAAGTAACGATTGTTCAATGTTGCTGATCTTGGATTCAAGATAATTGTTTGGATACTTTCGTTCTTTGATTCTTAATATTTGAAGAAATATTTGAGAAGTGATTAGGACTATTCTGTAACGATGATAGAGTTACACTTTTATAGTCATTTTGTATTACAAAGGCATAGTCTGAATATGTTTACTTGTTTGGATAATTGATCTCATTTAAACAGGGTGTTTAATGAAAACAATTGACGGATTGCAATTGTTTTAAAAGTTAGTGCTTATCATGCTCAGTTCATCGATGGTTGACTCATCATTGACTATTTTTGCGAGATGGTTTCCGTAAGTGGTAAAAGCAATGCAGATCTGACAGGATGATCAGATTGTTTAATTTGATTTATAAGGAATTATAGCTTGATTTTCTAAATGTACTATATGTGGAAAGATGTTTCTTTTCCGTTAAGCATTGTATCAAGTATGTTGCTTGCATAAAATGTATTTGTATAGTTATGAAAGGAATAAAAAAATAAGTATTGATACTTATGTGTTGTATTCTTAATTCTGATAGTTGACCTTCTTCGGTTTATATACCAGAGTGGCAATGTTATCTTTGTGTAATTGGATGCTTTTGTGATTGACAATGAAAGCTTAAAGAAAATGTGATTGAATTCTTATGAGTGTTTAGTAGCTCTAATTTGTTCTATCGAAAGCTAAATTGAAATTTAAATCATTGTCTTTTTAAAAAGATAGGGTTAAAACGAACCTAAACAGAACACTAATCAAGCTGAGGTAAATTACTAATCCCTAGTCCTAGTATGGCAGGACAACATTAAATTGGATTCTTAACCAATTATATCTTTATACTAATAAGTATGATATAAATTCAGTTAAGAGAACTGAAATAAATCTAATGGGGTTCAGATGGCAATCTCATATGAAGGTAATGAGATAATGTCCAATTCTGTTGTTTTAGAATCATGTGTATTCTAATGACTCCTTGATGAGAGCTTGACCTTAATACCTCTACCATGTAATGGGTTTTATTGAGGAAGGTCGTCTTAAGACGAAGAATCCAGGGATTGGGAAAGGCTAACCTATGGGGAAAGTCTTTAAAGTAATTTAAAACTCAACGTGCGTAACGCATATTATTAAGTAGATCTTTTCGAGGCGGATTTAAAGGTTGACGACACAAGTCAACTGCAGGGTTGTACCTCCGAGAAGATTAGGATCTTCTCAAAGTTACAACAATGCAGGTGACTTATGGCGACACCCTTTGCATTGATCGCTAAGATTTACACTTTGATCTCGACGAGTTACTCAGGGACCAATTAGGAATGTGGCCATGTTATAAGGCTGCCTAGGAGGTTCGGGGTATCTTGACACACTGGTCTAACTGCAGGGTTAAACCAGTATGTCATCGTATCCCTAATACTCGTGGGCATCCCTATAACATTATCACCTTGTTAATCTGTCTCCGAGTGATTAAGTTGTGAAAGGAAGGACTGACAGTAGTCAGTGTAAGACATTCTATATAACATAAGAATGGGGTGAAGGGCGTATTCCAGATTGACGAGTATGCCATTAAGGAATACGAGACATAAACAGTATGTTTCAAATCTTTGGCCAAAGTATCGCAAGTTGCTGATTGCGTTGTCCTAATTCACCTAGTCTAAGGGATGAGATGCCGATGAATAATGGTAACAATTATTCAGTTAGGTTCCTTGGACAGAGCATTCTGAATCCCAGAATAGGGAAGAGAACCACAGGAGTGAAGTGTTAAATAATAACGCCAACTCATATTACTCATGAATAGATCGGTAGATAACCGAGTCATGAAATGAATAGATCGGAGGTACTCCGAGTCATTACAGCTGCATATGGTTATCTGTTAAATGAATGGTTATTTGATTTGTGAGTTCTAAATTATGTATTTAGAACCAGGATGCATTTATCATGATGTGCAAGAAGAGGCCCATAGTGAAAGAAAAGACTCTAGAGCGAACATCCATCGGATAAGGAGTCATCAGGAGAAGAAGGAATAGAGTCACCTACACGAGAATCTCCGGTTATGAAGAATCGAGAGGGTAGAAGAAGAAACCACCTCGAAGAAAAGCGAGAATTTGGACAAATACATGGGTAAGAAAGATGATAACGAAGAAGATGAGAGTGGAGAATAAGTGGGGAAGGGGACCCTGAAAGAGACCAAGAGCCACTGGTCTACAATGTCCATGATTCGAAGAAGAATGTGGAGAAGAGGAATAGGGGTTCCTTTTTGTGAGGCGCAAGGATAGCCAGGTAGGAGAAGGTGCCTAGGACATAGGAAAGAGTGAGGAGGCTAGCACGCAAAAGTAGAAGGCTCCAAGCTTTACACATGAATAGACAACCAAGGTGAAAAAGGAAAAATATAGAGAACATCAAGACCTTGGTGGAGGGGAAATTAGAACACAAAGACCGAGCCGGTGTTGAACAAGGAGAAGTAGGAGAGCGCAGAAGAGGACCACAGCAGCACTAGAGGCCCCATTTTGACTTTAAGTATACCTAAGGATACGCACATAGGAGGAAGGTGTGTAGAGGGGGAGAGGCCAGAGATGGGTTATATTGATGACCCCAAGAAAGTATTTCATGCATGGTTCCAAAGTACAATCCTGGCAGAAGAGCTCGTAGCAATGTCATCTTTTGACAAGGAGGCTACATATCCATGGACAAGGAAGATGCTCTCATGGGCAATTGAGTCCCACCTTGATGAGCCATAATTTAAGGTAAGCCACGAGGCAATAATAACATTTCTAGGACCAAGAGAAGACAACCCAGTGGTGGATACCCAGCAGCTCTTGTATGAACAACTGTACAATGTGCTCAATAAGGTCTCTATTGAGATCAAGGCTTGACTCTTCAGACGGAGTGATAGAATCATAGATCTGAAGGAGGAGCTGAAGAAGAAATTAGAAGAGCTAGCTGCAATGACAAAGGAGCTAAGCCAAGAGAATTTTATCAGCACTCAGTGGCAGCGTGAGTTGAAGGATGAAAAGGCTAAGGTATGTGTTGTATACAAGAAGGTAGAGTCCATTAATGAGGCCATAGTATTGAAGCATCTAGACCTAGCATCACCCACATAGAAGTATGGATGTACCTTGGGATTCCTGGAGGATTTAACAAGGGTCCTCACCATGGAAATATAGCCACTAGCCTTGGATTCTATAGAAGAAGTGGCCACACACCTAGAAAAGGAAGATAAGTTGAAGGTCATGGCGCTCGTAGCAGTACTGATAAGGTTCTTGCGATGTGAAGGTTACTTCCCTGCATTATTGAGGCCACGCACGACAATTGTACACATAGAGATAAATTGGCAAGCACCTTGGTCACCACTCATGAAGCAAAACTATGGAATTTCTAGAGAGGAAGGACTATGGATTGATATAATAAAAAAGAAATATCTGTGGAATTTAGGTAGAATTGACTCGTTCTTCTTTCATGAAAATATCCCTAGAGGATCCTTCTTCTGGAATTATCTATTGGAATCAAAATATATCCTCTCAAAGGGATCCTTATGGGAGATTGGAAAGGGGAACATGATCAGATTTTGGTGGGATAGTTGGATTGAAGATTCCCCTTTAGCAGATCAGGATATATGGAAGGAGGTTGCTCAATTCTATGAGGAGAATGGTAAAATCTGGATAAGATATTTCTAGAGTTATGATGATAAGGTCCAATGGGAAACCATAGTCCCTCCTCCTAATTATGATGGTGATATCAAACCTTTTCAAGATCTCAATAAGAAACTCAGGGAATTCCACATCCCCATCTTCCAAACTAAGGAGGATTCCATCATTTGGAAAGAGGAAGACTTTGGAAACTATTCTGTTAAATATACCTATAGCTTACACTTCAAGAAATATTTTCAAAAATAGTATAGGGGTAAGTTATGGATCAAGGACTTGATCCCTAAGATCAATATTTTTTATTGGTTGGTTGTTCAAAATAGAATCTTGTCGGTTGAAAATCTTATAAAAAGAGGAATGCAGATCCCAAATAGGTGCTCTCTTTGTTGGAGAGGGGAAGAGAATGTGAATCATCTTTTTTTACATTGCCCTTTCTCTAAAGGTGTCTTCTTGCTGATTTCAGAACTTTTCAACATGCAATGGATTATGCCTTCGAATATGGAGGATTGTTGTACTCAATGGGAGAGCCCTTTTAGGTTCCCTTATCTGGCTTGGGCCTGGAAGATTACTCTACCTCATCTCTTATGGGGTTTGTGGAAAATAAGGAATGATAGTGTTTTTAGAGATCAAAAACCTCTGATTGTGGTGGCTAAAAGGAAAATCCTAGCTTCCATAAAGGAAAATCTCAAACTGTTTAAAGGTAAAACAAAAATCCTTGCCCAAAATGGGAGCAGGAAGTGTTGGATAAGTTCACCTATAGTCAGTCAAGATCAAAATCCCTGGTAAGAATGTTTACTGGATTAGACCTATGGGAAATATGATCAAGATCAATTTTGATGGGGCTTCAAAGGGGAATCCTGGTCAAGCTGGGGGAGGGGGTATCTTAAGGAATAGTGAGGGTGATTGGTTGTTCATCTATGTGGGTCCCTTGGGAAAGTAGACTAATAACATGGCTGAAGCTAGAGCCCTCCTATGGGGTATTTTGGTTGCTAAGGAAAAAGGCCTTAAGGACATCTAGATTGAAGGTGACTCCTTAATTATTATAAATGCTCTCCTCAATAGGAGTAAGATCAATTGGTCATTAAAAAACATCATTCAAGATATCAAGGAATTGCTAAAGTATTTTGATAAGATATCTATCAATCATACCTTGAGGCAGGGAAATAAATGTGTGCGGACAAGATGGCCAATGTGGGAGTCCTTAGTAATGAGTACAAAATTTGGTGCAAAGGAGAGAGATTACCCTCTAATATTAATGATGAAATCATTAAGGATAGAAGGCGCTAGGATAAATGATGCCGACATGAGTGGGGGAAAGTATTCTAGGTACCATGCTAGATTTTACAAAAATCATTATTTCTGTTCGACCTTTGATAGGGTGAACAACTTGTTGGTTGTGGAAATATTTTTTTGGGATGGAAACTTTGGCAACATGCAGATGGGTGGAGATAGGATTCGAGTGGAACCCACCAGTCAGAACATGGAGGAGAGTAACCAGGATCTTTGGAACAAGCTTAAAGTTGGTGGATTTAGCAATTATATTGCTAAATTACATGGTCATGACCCATCTCTATCAAAGGACTTCGGAAAAGCCTAGAAAGAGGGGGTTTTTACTGTCCATGGTGTGGAGGTTGAGGTCTCGGAGTCCAATATTTCTAGGGTGACTGATATGAAGATGGAAGGGTTAAAGATCTACAAGGAAAGAACCCGTAGAGACCTCGAGATTGATCATTTTTGTTGGCAAGGAGAAATGTTACTTCTTCACGGATGGCATTGCATGTTCGTGCATTCCTGGGGTCTAGAAGGATGTTTTCCTTCAAGTTATGAAATATATTATCGTTGGAGGGTAAGTATAGAAAAATCTATACCCATCACATGACCTTCCTCAACATGTTCCGTCACAAGTTTATGGCTAGTATTCCCTTTTTTCTTGCCACCTCTCTTTCAAATTCGTTGATGGCTTTCCAGAATGAGAAAGTTGAGCTACCCCTCCATGAGGGCCTTGATTCTTCTTTTGGTTGAGAATGGAAAGCCGGTTCTGGATTATCCTTTGACAATGGTCTGGAGGAGCAAGCCAAGGAAGATGATATTACTCTTGTGGAGTGTCTAACTAAAATGAAAGTGGGTAAGGGTATCCTCCGAGGGAATGAGAAAGATAAAGACAAAAATGAGGGTGGTGTTGGGGAAGCCAGCGCTTCAAGGAAGAATGAATGTGTGGGAGACCCCAATGTATTTGAAGAATGGAGCAGGAAGATGTTGTATTTAGAAGGGGTCCTAAAATCCATGGAGGACATGAACGAGGGGCAAAGGGATTCCATATCTTGAACATCATCAACATTTCGAAGAAGATGGTCACGGATCAGGTCCAGATAAAACACTAGAATGAGGAAGCTGGAGATTCAAGTTAAAGATCTACTTGATAGAGTGGAGGGGATTGAAGGGGAAAATAAAAGGAGGAGATTCAACCTTTGCATAAGTAGCTTGGAGGAGGAGTAGGTGATGGATGGTTCTAGAATCCAAGATGGTTGTTGTTATCCTGGGGCCTCCAAAGTAGTTTTTTCTGTTTGTTCTGAGGTTTTTGTTCTACGAACTATGTGCGCACTAGAAAACTATGTGTCCTATTAATTTTTGGTTTTTTGTCCTCTCTAGGGTCCAGATCCTGTAATGTAAGAGTTAAGCCTGTTTAACTCATCTTTCTGGGACCCCTTTCTAGTTTCTTTTCCTATTTTGTTTCTAGTTGCATTCCTCTCTTTTGTTCTGGCCCCTGGGAGCCGATCCCTATTTTTTTCCTAATCTAATAAAAATCATGAAGCAAAACTCAAGGAGTTCAGGAAGAAAAAGGGAAATAGGGTGGAAAGAGACAAAATCCTTGCCGAGGTCGAAAGAAATCTAAGGCCATTTAAACCTTAAGGGTTTCAATCAAAAACCAATTGAAGGAACTATATCTACGTATTACACAAAGAATGGATGCCTGGATGATGTAGGAAAGGAGTTAGAGAAAATCACTGACAACATGAGCGCGCAAGGAAATGGACTAAATTTTGGGGAGGTGAGTGCCCTATTCGGAAACCTCTGTTAGAGAGCACGGGATGAAGTCGATGCCGGAACAAATTAGAGGATGACTTGCAAAAGTTTTTCCTAGCTTATTGCAGTGATTCCATTACTCTCCCATTCTTTCTTCTTTCCCAATTCTTTCATCCCCTTACTCTTGTTCCAAGGCATAAGCCTATTGTATTCTTTCTTTCACTAGAGAAATGTTCCCAGACGGAGCTAAAGCGTAGTGTGGGGTGATGTTGGGCCCCCAAATTATTGGCTAAGTATAAAAGGCGTGTAGGTACAAAAGGTCTAAGTTAAATAAAGGCGCGCAAGGACAAAGCATGCAAGATAGGTTTTAAGAGAAGGGTTTAAGGAAACCCATGGCATGCACGGTGCACACGGAAAGACCCAGGATTCAAGACTTAGCCAAATTGGGCATTCGAGGGAAAAACATGTGAAAATCATGACCCAACTATGCATGTGGAGTGGATAAGGTGCCAACCTAGTGATAGGTTGGCCCAAAAAGGAGCATGCCTGCGATAGAAGCTTCTAGAAGCACATCATGGTAAAAAGAGGAAATCTCAAGCCTAGAGGAGCATGCTCACATGGAGGACCACATTCAAACACTTAGCATCAGATTTGAGGGCGTTGGAGGATGAGTTGACAGCCCTGAAAGGCTATATATACAAGCACCTATAGAGTAAACATAGAGAGAACTAGAGAGAGGGTGGAGCTCTGCAGAAATACTGCAAGAACTCTGTTAGTGGGTAATTATACTTGGGAAAGGATGTATAATGGGTATGGGGATTGTAATTTTTCTTTTTGATAGCCTAGCTACATTAGTCCAGTTATAATGCATGATTGCTGGTCTGCTTCTCTGTGACATTTTGTAATGGCTCCATGGATGTAATGAGGTTACCAGTTTACTTGAATATGAATATTGATGATCCTGATGCATACATCTTTCTCATAGGTTCTCTTTCATTTATGTTTATGCTAAGTATGGATGCTTGTATAACTTCTTTCTATTTTGGTACAAGTTATATCACCTGTTAAGTACTTTCTATCTGAAATGACTGCAAGGATCTAGAGGCCGTTCTGAGCTCTATGGTTCTTGTATGTCTTAACTCCTTTTAAATCTCTTAAACACAAATCATAGATGATGTTTCCCATTAAACTCACATAAAAGAGAGACTCAGCACCCGCACGTTCCTCGGTGAGTGCCCAGCATCTCTATTTGGGTGATATGTTGGTGAGCATGGGGTTCCTTTCTTTTATGATAGGGGTAAAAATGACTACACAATGTGCTCATGTTCTAATATGCATCAGCGCAAAACCTCATCTCAGCCTAACTTGTACAAATCTCCACTAATCAACATGTAGGGTGGGGTGCATATAGCCAACTACTTTCTCTCCAAAGCCTTGATTCCTTTCGGCACCAAACCCGTTTTAAGAAACACTGCAATATCCTCTAAGTCAAAGGACGTGTGCCATAACCTAAATAGTTAAGAGTCCGACATGATAACCTCAATGTTCTTTGCATCCTCACCTAAGTCAATTCTTAATAAATGATCAAGTTCTGAATTACTTTTTCCTAGTTTTACCACAACTGAAAACTCAAATTCTTGAAATAATAGGACCAACGGCATATACACCCTTGGAAAATGGGCTTTTCACGGGTACTTCAATGATATGTTGTATGTGTAGAATATGAATTTACTTCCTAAACTTATGTAGTGCATAGATCATTGTGAGATCCTCGCGCTTAGTAGTTGTGTAATTTTTTCCTGCTAGTCTTAACTTTCTACTTGCAAAACAAAGGGAGTGATCAACAATCCCCTCACTAGGTTGTGCTAGTATGGCTCTAATGGTTTTCCCGATGCATCAACATTCACATGGAAAGGCTTATCCCAAAAAGGAAAGCGTAATATGGGTGCAGTGATAAGCCTATCCTTCAAAGTATCAAATTCCAAGCTGTTGTGCCTTTCCCGGTGAAAAGCACTCTTGTACTTTAGCAATTTTTCCAATGGCGCAATGATCTTGACATATCCCTTAATAAATTTCTATTAGTATCCCGTATGTCTAACGATTCCATGCACCGTGCTCTCGACTAGTAGGCTCCCTCAATCCCACAATAACTACAACTTTGGCGGGATCCACAAGCAAACCTTCCTTACATATAATATGCCCCAACAGGGTTCCAAATGGAGTAGCAAAAACACACTTCTTAATGTTGAGGGATATCCTCAACTACCGACATCTCTCAAACATCAACCTCAAATTTTCACAATGATCTTTTACTAGTCCATACATAGTCCAGTCATCCAGGTAGACTTGCAAAAACTTATGAATGAAGTCCTAAAATGCTTGTACCACAATGCGCGAGAACACGGTAGGTGCATTCTTCAATCCAAAAGGCATGACTATGTAGGCAAAGCTTCCCCATTTAGTGGTGAAATTTATCTTCTTCTAGTCTTCCTTTGTAATCCTAACTTGGTGATACCCTGAGAACCCATCCGTGAAGGAATAGACCTCGCACTTGGCTACTCCTTCTAGAATTTCTTCAATGAAGGGGGTTGGAAAAGGGTCAATGATACACACTGCATTTAGGTCCTTGTAATCAACACATATCCTTATCCTTTTATCCTTCTTAATGCTTATGACCATTGGACTTACCCATTCTGATTCCTCCATAGCTTCAATGATTCCTGAAGTGATCATCTTTTCTATCTCTTCCTTGACTGTACATGTAAATTTAGATTCATCGATACGGCCTTTTCTCGGATCGAGCACGCACCTTCCTCAAAATTAATCCCCATTTCCCTAAGGAGTGGTGAAAACCTTTAATTTCATGGTACCTACATGGTAATAAGTCTTGAAACTTGTGCAAAGGTCAATGATCTTAGAAACCTCTTTCTTGACCAATAATCCCCAATGATAACTTCCTTAGGTTCTGCCTCTGAACCAATGTTAACCTTCTTTGTTTTCAAGGGCTCATGGTAAGTGTGCACTCACTCATCAGCACTATCCATGACTTCACATGTACCTTTAGTATGGTTAACATCCAAACTCTCCATCTCTTTGCCATCTATTATGTAGACCATCTTTCCTTTTTCTTTTTCCATGCATGCACACTCAAGCTATATCTCCTCTTATTCTTCCTCCTCAAAGCACATCTCCAAACCAGTTCACCTAATAACTCTAGTATCCTATCCTCCACCATAGCACTATCTCCCATTCTAAGGTGCTTGACAACTTGGAATGCCTTATCCAATGATGGCTTTGTACTTTGATACTCAAAATCTTAAATGAGATTAGCTGCCAACTCTTGTCAATTCCCTGTCGATGGTGCATCTCACGATTGAATGTACCATGCATACGCACAACCATGTAAGGTGAAATATATCTTATGCACCCATAAATAAGGTGGAAAATTTTTCGCACCTTCCATCTAGGCCTTCTCACATGTTTGGACGTGAAATGAGGCAATTTTTTTCCATGGTAGTCTTATATGATAATGGGCACATTACTTCTAAAGAATCTAACAAAGAACGCTACTCTCACCTTGTGCCACTCTAGAAGGCTATCATAATGTGTTTCCCACCAATGTTTTATAGTCCTAATTAGGTTATAACTAAGCATCCCTCTTCTTTCTTCCTCATTTCTCCACTGAGCCTCCATCTCCCACAAGAAATCATCAGGGTTGGCTCCTCTAGAGTAACTTGGAAACTTCTTCCCTCTCGGGTGCTTGATGAGCGTGCCTTTTTACCCTTTTTCATGAGCCTCTTAAGCTGTCACCCAATTAACTCATAAGTCCTATGCACCTAATTGTCACATGTTATGCTAGTTATATCACTCATAGATTGAGCATCTTCAAACTGAATAACCCCTTCCGTAGGATGAATTACTTCAGGGTCCCTAATAGAGCACACATATATTCTATCAATAAATTCCTCCCCAAGGGTTAAGTATAGGGAATTTAATTCCCATCCATCAAAGGGATGATGAGTCATACTTCCTTGTTCTCAAAACTGATATACCCTTCATTAAACAATAGGTCGAATTGTTTTTGTAACACTATGAGCACCCAAGAAATCTGGAAAGTTATCCT
This sequence comes from Taxus wallichiana var. yunnanensis, assembly GCA_018340775.1. Classification (NCBI taxonomy): domain Eukaryota; kingdom Viridiplantae; phylum Streptophyta; class Pinopsida; order Cupressales; family Taxaceae; genus Taxus; species Taxus wallichiana. Next base: position 168,546,793 of record CM031243.1, on the reverse strand, counting down.
CCTTGGATAGCACCAAGACTTTGAAGTCTCCAGTGAACTTGGCCCCTTGAATAGTGATAACTACATCCTTCAAGACACCAATGGGCATTTCCTTCATCTTGTTTTCCATATACAACACATTCGAAGATGGATGTAATGGGGCCTTCCCATTTGATGCCAAACATCTAGAGTGATAACATTGACCTCTACACCTGTGTCAATCAAAATATTACTTAGAAGCCAACCATCCATAACAAACATTCAAAGTTATCTCTTTTTCATAGTCAAGGTTGTGGGGAGGAAGGTTAACATGTAGAACCTTCCTCTCACACTCTCCTCCAACGCGTGATACCTTCTCCCATAACCATTCTCCTAGAAAAGGAATGATAAAATTTTGCCTTAACATATTACATACTTCCCTAATCTAATCCAGATCCTTGCGGAGCCTCGGCATTCTTCCTTTGTTGTAACTACCTTGACTACTCCTTCAGACTCTAGATCTCTCCTTGTAGACTTTGAATCACATCTATGGTTTCTTGATACACTTCCTTCATATGAGAAAGGTTTAGATACTTTCCATGCACCACTTCTTCCCTTGTAACTAGTATTATTTGTCTTAGTGTCTCCCTGATGTGTGTAGCCTTTGCTTGCATCGACATCAGTACAAGTTCTAGTCTTGACTCATGTGCTACTCTTGGCATCCATTGTGATTCAGCCTTCTTTATGCTTACCATCCCAATGACTTTTTCTTTCCAAAGGTGTTACTATCTCATGTCCTCAAACATCTCAGGGTACTCCTTGTACTTATGTTTCTTTCTGCACTATGAGCATTACAATAGATCTAGACACCCCTACATATAATTCTCTATAAACCCATAGTTATAGCAGGTTCCTCATGGGAACTCACTTCTTCCTCCATAGCTGCCATGACCATGAAATCCTCCACGAGAACCTCTTCCAAACACCCCACCATCTGCACATCCTTCATAGTGATGACCATCATCCTTATAATTTCTTGTGAGGCTGGTTTGGCACACACCAATATCAATGGCATCATGTATCTAGTCAATTAACCTATAATATTTGGTGTCATGGGTAGTAGAGGTGCAGATCTTGTAATAGCAAGACACATTCTTATGGATCATGTGCTGCAGTAGTGGACACCTACTTACATCATGATCCCTATGGAAAATTTCACGAGCTCTACTATCATGATACATATTGATCTCTAAGGACAACTGTCCTTTTATGCCCCTCTATCTCATAATTTGTGCACCATATACCACTACGAGTCTCATGCGCCGAGTTTACAGATAGCTTCTCTAGCTACTTCACCATTACAACAATATGAGCCTCAAGAAAAGGGATAACACTAGTATCTATGCTTTTAACATCATCAACACGCATGGTAGCCTCCAAGGCCTTATCCAGTTCATGAATGTATTGTGTAAAAATTTCTCTTATAAACAAGGTTATCAATCCCCCAATAAACCACTGAGCATGCTTTGATAGGGGTGAATATCATAGGATATCTTTGATAAGAGAGTCTTGAAACATGCATCTTACTCCCTGCACACTCATCCTCTATTGGATATCCTTGACACATTGATGCTCTTCTATTTAAACTTAGGGATATGGAACTCATCTAAGAAGGCATTCCACAATGTGGTATAATTCACCATTCCGATGGGGGTCATACTTTTGGTACCAGCTATCCACCTTCCCTCGCAATGTTCTTTCAAACTAAATTACCTTTCACTTCGAGGTAGTGATCCCTTCACACACCATAGCAACTCACACTTTTGTACATGCTCGTAGCATCCTCAACACCCTTATAATCTAGTAAATGTAAGGACATATTGAAAAATCCTTATAGAGGTAGTTGAGGTCCTTGTCCTCCTGATCCAAAACCTTGATTCCTTCTGGTGTTTCCTCCACCACAAAATCCACTAGATCCACTAGGTATTATTCCTCATGATCCTCTAGATCCTCCAAATCCACCAGTCCACTAGGTCTTCTAGGTCCTATTCCACCAAATCCTCCTCCTATAGCTGGTAATGGGCCTGAAGTGGCTATGCCTAGTGTTCCCAATGTTCCATGTAAGCTGTGCACCAATGGTTTGTGATATTACTCTCGCTAGGACTGTATCCTACACCATTCCCGGATGTGATACCCAAAATTTGTGTACTTGCACTTTTCCCAAAAATCCCTCCAAACATAGGAATTTTTTGTGTAGTCATAGATGTCCCAAATGAGAAGTTATACCTCTTGAGTGTAAATCAATCACTTCCACCAATACCAATGGGTTAGAAATACTTATTTCTTGATTTGGAAAACTAAGCACCAAGGGTTGGTCACCAGGTGGGTTTAGATGCGTGTCGATGGCTCTCCTTTCTCCATGTGATGAACTCTCATCAGAAGCTGAAGGGTTTCTCTCCCGTGCTTGCCAAGATGGGGTAGCACATATTGCTCAAGTTCCACATCCTCTGCATGAACCTCAATTCCTTCCCGCAACGTCTACCTCCATATATCCATCACTCCCGCAACCTCGTGTTTTCTAGCCAACTCCCTTTCACGCACTTCACTATACTTGAGTCATCTCTCTTCCCTCTCCTTTTCCACTATAATGTCTTCCATCTTCCTCCACCCTAGCTTCCTCACCTAGCACTCAGAGAAGCTTAGCTGGCCATAGGGAATGCCTCCAAACTTAGCGTAATGATCAAGATCTTCATAGAAAATGGGATAGCTCACAAAAATGATCCTCTAGGTTCCCTTAGGAACTCAAACTCAGCAATCTCTAGACAAGAATACATAGAAATGGCATATTCTAGGGTATAATTAGTCAACACTCTTCTCCACCAATGATCAACATCATGTGTCCAAGTTAGATCCATATCCTACAACCTCTCGGTAATCATCTTAGGTCCACATGCATGATCTATAGTACCGACTTGATCAGATGCATATGTTGAGAGCTATTCATATAATTCTACTGGAAAATAGCAAAAGAAGGTCTTATACAACTCATGATATAGGTGTTATTCTACCCATTTGTGTGTATCAAACTCGGGTCCAAGATTAAATCTTTGAGAAAACTCATCCTCGTGCAATTTAAAAGAGACATATATTTATATTGATCATAGTTCTAGTAACCACATTACATTCAAAAGGGTCATAACAGACCAAATGTATCAAGACAAACATGACTCATGTATCAAAGACCCTAGTTATGCTTCCCATATTACATAAATTTTCACAGACCCATCCCTCTAGATATGATATCATTCCTACATCCCTCTAATAGTAACCCCAACCCTTAGAACCTCCTACTCTTTTTACATGGCTTCACCTTTCATCCTCTTTGTGATGATCCTGAAGCTTCCCCTCATCGAACACCCATGAGTGTCTGTTCTTTGCTCTAGAGCATCCCCATAAATAGTCTTAGAAACCACCGCCATGCCTTCCTCCAGGAGCAAATCAAATGCCAAGTGTCCCTGTGGTCCTCCAATGGAGCATGTTTGTTCTGATCCAAGCTCTCCACTTTCTATAATGATGTCTTCCTTGGAACATTCCATGTATGGAATATTCTTTCTTTGACCACCAAGTCACTAGGCTGACACCTTATCCACTCAGCACACCTAGTCAGGTCACATTTTTCCTCAAGTGCTTCTTGGAGAGCCGAATATGGCTAATTCCTGAGATCCTTTATTTTGCCTTGCGTGCACGTCGTGGTTTCTACTAAACCCTTCTAAAACCCTTGTCCATTGTACTTTTCCCCGTACTCCCTTCTTATTTACTAGACATGTATGCGTACATGCCCTTTCATTATTAGCCAATATTTTGAGGCCCAATAATACATCTACCCTAATTTATATAAATGAATGACCAACCATATAAAAAAACAACAAACAAGTAACACATGAAAAATTAGGGTTAGAAATATCTACTTACATTGTGGTTGGTAATGTGTAATCCTCCTCGAATACAAAAACACCGATATATAATCATTATGGGTGGAGAAGGGGAAAGTTCAAGAAGAATACCTCTAGTCCTAACTCACTATGGTGACCTAAATGCAAAAATGCAAACTCTAAGACCTCGAGTATAACAATTAGGTGAAAAATATCCACAAGTCTTCAATGTGTGCTCAAGTGCAACATCTTGGAATGAATGGGTGATGATAAAATAAAATAACTAGTGGGGTATTTATACTGATGCGATCACCCATGGGTGATAGTGTCGCCCATGGTAGAAACCAAACTGACACCACCGACCTTAAGGGAAAGTGAATGTCAATATAGGAGCATCGAGTGTGAAAAAAAAGAGTGAGTTGGAAGCCAAAATATAAATCAAGGAAATGATGAAGGTTCAAGATGACCAGAAAGTATATATAAGAGCATACACAAGTGTAGAAAAGTGGACATAATGAGATAGGTAGACATGATGGGTGTGAATAAAATGAGGAAACAAAGTGAGAAGAAGGGAGTTATGGCATAATAGGAACATCTCTCATATGTTGTGTCCTATCCCACATAACCAATTCTGATCACACCCCAATACTTGTAGGCCCCTTGAGGCACTTTCTTAAGTGGAAAATGTATCAATGCATACCTTGCACAAGAGAAAAATTTAGCAAGTGTAAGAAATATATATATATATATACACACACACACATATATATATATACATATATACATATATACATATATACACACACACACACATACACACACACACACACACACACACACACACACACACATACATATATATATATATATATATATATATATATATATATATGTATGTATATGTATATATATGTATATATATATATATATATATATATATATATATATATATATATATATATATATATATATATATATATATATATATATATATACATATATATATGTAGGTATATATGTATATGTGTATATATATATATATATATATATATATGTGTGTGTTGTGTGTGTGTATGTGTGTGTGTGTGTGTGTGTGTGTGTGTTCCAATCATATATCAATGTGTGTCATAATAGTGAAACATGATATTGTCTTTAGAAAAGATCTATGTAACACTTGAAATCGAAAGTAAAGTGATAGGTAAGTGTTGTAAATATATATTGAAATCCACCAAATGAAATATGCCTACCTCATACTTACTTGTGGATGTCGTCCATCTTGCCTATAGTGAGTGAAATGGATCCTTATAACTAAGAGGAAGTAAGACAACAAATAAACACTAGAAGATAATTAGAAAATTAATACAAAAATACCTATCTAAGAGACCATGGAGGGATAGCCCTAGGGTGGATATCAATGTTGAAGAGTGTAAAAATTTATGGGTATATGTTATAAGGATGATAAAGTGAGATGAATGACACTAAATAGGATGTGATTTCATGAACTTAGTGAGATTTTAGGTATAGATAAATATATTACCAAAGTATCCTGGATATGAGACAATGGTTGTAGAGACCCAAAACCCAAGTGGGTGAAAATTGAGTAAAATATAAATTTGGTGAAGTAGTTAGTTTAAAGAATGTTATTAAAGAGAAGTTGTTATTCTTTGAATATTTCTTATATTTGAATTTATGATTTGAAGGGAAATTAGGCACCTTGAGGTGTCCCAAAACTGGTTTTTGTGAAAGAATTGGAATGGTGAGATGCCCAAAAGAAGAATCGATCATGTTGGTAGTGGGGTTAAATGTGTGTTTTCTAGTGAGGCCCTTTTGATAATGGAGTACATTGAGGTGTCTAAAATGTGCTTGTGACATGATGTAATCCTCATCATAGGAGGGAAAAATGGAACATGTAGGTATGTCTGGGGTTTCAAGTAGGGATAATATTGTCAAAAGAAGACTATTTGGTAGAGATGACCAACTTATTGAAATATCGGGGAGAAAGAGGTAGATAATCATGGAATAGTTTGGCAATTTTGAATTCATTACATTTAAAGAGATTCTCCTTGAGGTTTTATGAAGTGTTAGTTTCATTGCAAGGAGGATCAGTAGATTCTAATATTGTGGGAAATCATTCCCAAAGAAAAAGAATCGAAGGAAGTGAATCGGTGATGGATTGTGGTAGTCTATTTTTTAATTGTGTATTATTATATGAGTTAGAAAGAGTGACACTAAGCCCACATTTGTATTCATAAAAATTAGGATATAGAACATTATGTACTATAATATTAGTGGAAATATGTAAGGGTTGGTTGAGAAAGGGTGGCAATGTATGTCCCACGGGTAAGGATTAGAATTAATTGTTGATTGTTACTTAATAATTTTAAGGCATTGGTACTCAGACAATGTGACTAGGAGTATGCAGTATGTCCAAGGTTTTCTGATAAAATATTGTAAGAAAGTGGTATATTAAGAACCATGAGCTTAGTGCAAATGGTCTTGCATGCTATCGTAATAGAGATCCAAATAAAATCTAGTGGTTTTTTATGGGTTTTGTCAAATCCAAGACAAGTTAGACTAGTATGTTTGAGTTCACTAGTGGAGAATTTTAGGTTTTGAATGAAATATAAAGAAGCAATATTAATGTCTAATGCCTCATCCACTAGCAATATTCTTACTTGGCCATAATGATTCATAACACTAGTAAGAAGGGGAGGATCGTCAACACGAATAAGATTTCATCATTAATCATATCATCCTTCAAGAATTTTGTGGCTATAGATTTAGATGTTTGGGAAGTTAAGAGAAGATTTTTTTATGAGGCTTAATTGAGAGAGCAAGCTCATCATTGGATTGCAAATGGGAATTATTTGTAATTTTTTGGTCAATAGATAAAGGTTTATTAGTTTTATGGATAGGTTCCTTATGTGTGGTCTTATGTTAATAGTTAACCTTAGTCATATGGAAATATTGTGAGGTAATTATGATCATAGGACCCTTCAATAGTACCTATAAAGTTGTTCATAGGTTCTCTATTATGGTTGTTCCTAGATTGGCGGTTTGTAAGCTCTATAACAAGGGATTGTTATTTGTCATAATGTTCATCGAAAATGGAATTAGTATCGAATTAGGGGATCAGAAAGAAATCAAAGGAATCCTTCTTATGGTCCCTACATTTTTCATGTGAATTGCTTATAGTGGCATGCCACCAACAAAAGAGATTGGGGACAAAGGATTTTGATGATTGTTTTAGACACTAAATCATGCACTTTTGGTACATTTCTAGGTCCTAATCACATACTACTATTCATATGATTCCTAAGTGAGAAAACTAACTAATAGTTATATTTGGCCTTTTTGTCTTTGTTCATGTCTTCTTCTTTACCTGTTACCCTACACCCCATTCAATGCTTCATTTTTCAACTTTTATCACTCTGGACACTAGCGCCTAGCCGAACTCTAGCGCCCAAGTGCCCCCATCTTCACCCCTACTTCTCTCCTTTTGGGAATCTTTTATGTTTTGGGTATCTTGTTTTGTTATGGGTCAGCCTTTTAGTTGTTAATTATGAAATTCAAATAAGGGAATCATATAAATATAAATTGATGTGGCCATAATAAATTACCAATCTCTAAACATCGACTATCATCACCTAAGGTTGCATCCAAAGGCATTCTAAGAGAATCAAAGCATCCATCTAGCTTCATTCAAGTGACAAGGGATTGCATTTCTTCTACATACACTTCATAATAGGGGAAGTTAATTTTGACATCCACACATCTACCTACATTGCTACATCTAGCTATTTCTCTCTATTCAAGTGCATCTGGCACAAGAGACACCTAATTCATGATTATACACACACACACACAGAACTACATGGAGTCTGAATTATAGTGCATTGCTCAATTGTAATCTCACTCAGTCGGGTGACCATCGGGGTAAGTTTGACTCCCCATTTGCATATTTTTATTTTTAGGATTTGATGTGTTTTTGGGTTTTGCAAGAGGTCTTTTGTTTTATAGGATACATATGACCTCGGTGATCTTCCAACAACCTATAGGAAATCAACAGTGAAGGCTAGAGACACTTGTGTGACATAGTTAAAATAATTTTCTCGAGATTCTACATAGTCATGGGACCCCAGAACTAGTCTCTAGTGCCTAGAAAACCCTGACCCAATCTAGGCGCCCTAATCTTGGCATTTTCGATAGTTATGTTATTTTTTGGGCTTGGTTGTGACATTTTTCCCTCTTATTTCATCAGTTTCTAGCTTAGTACATCTTTTGGATTATTTTGAAATCAACTAAGTCTCTTATTCCATCTCTTGCACTTAGGGTTTCAAGTTTCCATTTTTTATTACTTAGGTCAAATCTATACTTCATTATTTATTATTACATTGTGACTCGAAATTAGGGCTTAGAATAATTTCTATATATTTTTTAATAAATTGTTTAGTAGGAGGAATGATGTAAGGCATTGGAAGAGATTTTAATATCTCACCATGTCACAAGGAGGTGGTGTGTGTTATTAGAAATAACACTTGGATATCATTGTTTGAAGAGGAATGTGTGATAGATTTTCATTTATAGATGGCTTGAGGGTTGAAAGCATTAAATATTGATGTAAGGGTACTTGAAGGCTTATATGGTTGTTAAAATTATCACATAAGGTAGTATTGTGACTTGGATATCTCTAGAGCCTCTTCTAGCATGGTAAGAGAGGACTAGACCTTATATTGTAGATAAGTGTAGACATTAAATCATGCACTTTAGGTACATTTCTAGGTCTTAATCACGTACTACTATTTATATGATTCACAAGTGAGAAAACTAGTAATTGACATATATCTTTATCTTTTTGCGTGTGTTTCATGTCTTCTTTCGGTCTCTTACACCCAACAACACTAATTCTAATCTTTATTGTTTTATCTTTTATGATTATGGACACCAAGACCCAAACAAGATGTCGGCACTTAGGTAACCCCATCCTTCGGGTGCCTCCAACCTCTCTTTACTTTACTCACTCCTTTTGGGCATGTTTTATATTTTGGGCATCTTATTTTTTTGTGGTTCAGAATTCCATTTGTTAATTAAAAATTCAACCAAGGGAATCATATAAATATAAAGCTATGTGACAAAAATACAATATGAAGCTCTAATCATCGACTATCACCACATAAGGTTGCATCCAAATGCATTATAAGAGCATCAAATCATCCATCTAGAACTCACTCAAGGGACAAAGGACTACATTTTCTACATACACGCATAGGAGGGGAAGTTCATTTTGACATCCACACATCTATCTACATTGCTACATCTAGCTATTACTCTTTATCAAGCACATCTTACACAAGATCCATGTAGAGCATGATTTTTACACACTTCACATGAACTACATGGTTGTGAAATGTAGTGCAACACTCGATTATAAGCGCACTTAGTTGATTGACCATCGGGGTCATTCTTACTCCCCATTTGCATCTTTTTATTTTTTAGGATTTTATGATTTTGGGGTTTTGCAGGATATCATTTATTTTGCAGGATGTAGCCACTAAATCATGCACTTGGAGTCATTATTTAGTCCTAGTCTCATGCTACTATTCATATGGTTCTTGAGTGAAGAGAGTAATAATTAACCCATGTCTTTGGCATTTTTTACATTGTTTACTATCGTATTTTTTATTTTACGCCTGCACTTTCCCATTATCATTCTCGTGTTTTTCCTGTTTCTAACCTAGGGCACCCACCATGACTGGAGTGTCCTAGGTACCCTAGTCCTCTCCTGGGGTGCCCCGATCCTCTTTTCACTTTACTATCACCTTTTTGGAACTTTCTATTCATTTGAGCTTTCTATATTTTTTTGGTCAGCCTTTTTCAAAGTTAATTACAAAAATAAAATAAGAGAACCATATAAATATAAATTTATGTGACCATAATGAGGGACCAAGCACTAAGAATATACTATCACCATCTAGATTTATATCCATCAAAGGTACCTCAAGCTAAATTTGCATCCATTTAAATCTATCACAAGGCACACAAAGTTGGTTCATCTACATCACACTTCATAGAAGGGGAGTCTATTGTTTCCATACACACATTTACAATATTCTACATCTATTAATTTTCTCGCTACTTCACAAAGTGTGACTGGAACAAGAGAAACCTAGGGCATGATTTACACACACACACACCTAGAACTACATTGGGTCTAAGATGTAGTGCAGTGCTCAATTAGTAATTCCACCATTGTGGCCACTAAGGACAGCCTCGACCCCTTCACATACATCTTTATTTTTTTACTATTTTGATGCTTTGTCTGGGGTTTTGCAGGTGATTCCTTATTGCAGGTATTGTATTGACATTGGAAATCATACATCAACATCAAAGATGCGATAGGAAATAAATACCAGAGAACATTCAATGACAAATCGAGGAGGTTTTAGGCCATTTCTACATACCAAGACACCCATATCTCATACTAGGGCACCCATAGGAGCCCATATCCTTTCAGGTGCCCGGTCTAGTCGAGAGCTCAAATATGTATTTTATCGGGCTTCTATATGGTCATTTCCTCCTCTTGTTTATCTTGTTTACACTACGACGCAATCTCTCACCTTCATCAAATTAGCTAAGGACTTGTTAACCCTCTCTAGCACATTAGGGTTTCACATTTTTATTTACTTAGTTGTTTGGTTCATTTCCTTTATTTATTTAGTTGTTATTTATTGCTTTGCATAGCATTAGATTAAACTAATTTAGATCCCCGTTTTCCATTTTATTTGAATCACAGGATATGAGTTTCGAGGCCTTTCAGTCATAGGAACCTAAAAGTAGTCTCCAGCACCTAGGTTCCTTGACCTAATCCAGGCACCTAGTCCAGAATATTTGATAGCTTAATAATTTATCGGGCTCATTTGTGACAGCCTCCTCCTCCGTTTATCAGTTTTCTATTCTGACACACTTTAGGATTTATTGTAAAATCATCTAAGTCTTCTATTCCCTCTCTTGCACCTAGGGTTTCATATTTCTTTAGTTTATTGCTTATGTCAAATTTGTACTTCATTTCTTATTTATCATATGTGACTCTGTAATTAGGGTTTTACAAATTTCTATATTTGTTAAATCATTTGGTGAACCCATGATTCAAACACTCTTGGATATTCATTTCTCTCATTCTATCCAGTCTTTTTTCATGGATTTTAAATCTCCTCAAGTCCTCTTGATTCAATTACTTCAAATGCACCCATCTTGTAAATATGATCTCCAAAGAGTTGTGCCCAATATCTACCTCCCTTTAGATACACCACCTACTCAAGTAATTGTTATATTTTATCATCTTTCTAGTGACTCTCTTGGTCCTAATTTATATCAATCTATTTGTAAATCAATTCAAGATTTACATTATTTATTTCAAGATAAATTTCAGGATATGGAATCCATGATTACATATCTTAAATCTAAAATCCAACATCTTAAGGATGTTTCTAGGATCACACTAGTTCTTATTATCATCCTCATCATATGTTTTCTACATGTACTCATATCACTAAACCCCAAATATTACCGCTCCCTACACCTATAAATTTTGATCTTAATACTCAAAAGTAAGATATTCTTCCACAGCTCCTCTCGCTCATCGGTTGGTCGGTTTTCCATCTACTCATTGTTATCCTCCTTATTGGCTTGAAAAATATCAATGTCATCTATATTGCAATTACCATTGACTCAATGTACATGATAACAATGATTGCTTTGCTCTACACTGAGAGATTGGCAACCTTAAGCATTATGGTCTTATCTCATTTGTTGTAAAAATTAATGCTACATGTTCATCTTCAATTAATACATCTCATTGGGTTCCTAAATCTGATCCATCTATGTCTAATGAGCATCATGCCATAACTTCTAATGTTTCTTCTTCACCACTCAAGAAATACCTATGCAATCCACTCAAATTAAGCAACCACCTCTCAAAATTAGTCTCACTCCTCTCAATTCATCTATGGCATTACCAATTCAAGCCACATAACCATCTCTCAAAATAATTCCACCATCTTCTCCTATCATGTGTTCTACAAAGATCATCCATCCCACATAAGCTCCAACCATTTATTTTTGTCAATAAAACTACTCCTTATATTGATGGCTGATGGTGCAAATTAACTTGTAGCAATTAATATGTTTTTCATTAATATATAGTCATTTAATTATCAAACCAAGGGACATATAATTTCAATGGTTTCAGTTTTGTATGCACGGTTATAGGTATTTAGGAGGTAAAGAAGTAAATTGGTTTCACGCAATTTGGGAAATGACAATGCTTGGAAACAAACTAAATTTAGACTGGATGTAAATACTGTAACTAATGTAAAGAATATTAACTCAGAATGCAAGTAAATAAATAAGTGTTTTTAATATAATCATTCAATAATTCAAATAAAAAATGATGGAGGGGATTAGTGAACAACAAGTGGGCCCTTCCTTGGGTGTTAATCCCTCCTAAGGATTGTGACTACAACTAATGAATAGAACTCAAACTTTTATTGCATTGGCATGAATATTATAATTAGGAATACAAAAATTCTAGATCTACATACATTCATTAATTCCCTCTTCAACATTAATCCTTTTCTTTTTATACATCTCATTATAGTAGAAGTGTGAAGAAAATAGAGTTCAACTAGGAGTTTGAATTAGATTAAGTAAAATATCTCAACCAAATAATATGGGCCTAGATGCATGCAATGAAATTAATCAACAGGTGTTTACATGTCAATCACATAACTCAAGTAACCAATCAATTTGATCAATCAGTTCCTAAATCATGAATTTAATCAGTTAGTTCCTTGTTAAGTTGCAATGCATAATTAGATGTTGAGTTGAGTTGAATTGTTCTCATGTTTTAATTGTAATTGCTTCTTTCATCGACATGTGAAAACTCAAGTGTGATGTCCACATTCCATGATCTTCTCAGGATCACGGATTCTTCCATGTGTGTGACTTCCTTTGGCTATGGAATATCTACTTGAGATAATTCATTTGGTTGCATGCGAGTTGCTGCAGATGATCTCTTAGTTTTATATGATTCCCTTTTGGCTACTAAGTATAGATCCTTTGGCTACATGTGATTTTTGCATATAACAAGTTTCTTGTAAACAAGGTTGGCATCATACAAAGCATCATTTAAGCACCTTATTGTGATCAAGAGAATAAATGTATACTCACAATACCACAAAATAAAGTAAACTAGTAATAACTATATTAATTAATATTCATGCCATAAGTTCAGGTTATAATGAAATGTCTAAGAAGTATAATAGGGTAATACAAGTGCAAGGCTAAAATGGTTCAAAAATTACAAAAGATGAGTTTTTAGAAAGGTATTTAAACAACTCATCACACCCCTAGACTTAACTTCTTGAATGTCCTCATTTAGTTTTCTCAAGTTCCTCAGCTTCCTTAGGTTCTTCTTGAATGGTGTTGCATAAGCATCTAAAATCCATTGGGGTAGTTTTTCCTTTAGGCTCTCATGGAAGAAGTATCCTCCATTTATCACAAATCTGATCATAACTCTCTCCTATATTACTCTCATCCAATGGTTTCTCACTAGACCAATGTGGTATAGGGAAGTGGAATATTGGTGGGTGATAACCTATTGGAAACCAAGTATTTGCACATTTAATAGAAAGATCAATGTAAGCATTTACCTTTCTAAAGTTGGTATGATATTATGATAGGAGTGCATCTCCTTCTTTTGCATTTCAGGGGACATTTCATTCCAATGCATCCGACATGCCTTGATTATTTCTCATCCACTATGGTTAATCATGTCCCTAACCTGCTCATTGTCCTTTTTCTCATCTTCCATACTCTCTTTTGATTTCCTTGTTCTCCATATACTTTCCATATTCTTCAATAATTGCCTTGTGTTGTTAGCTTCTACCCTGATCATCAATGGTTGTACTTTTTCCAAGTGCCTGTACTCTTCCATCTGTTTCTCCCTATCCAATTCATTGTTAAAATAAGAGAAAAGTGCTCTAACTGGAACATCTCCAATGTAGAGTATTGGGATCCAATCCCTATCATACTCAAGGGAATAATTGTACATGTATAATTCACACAATATGAGCTGAATTTCATGAGGAATTTTAGATATAATCTAAATAATCTCTAGTTGAACCAATATCAAATGGAATATCAGAGTTAATATAGGTAAGCTTGAGTTGTAACATCTTTTCTTTTAATAAAATGGCATAGACATTGGAAGGAGGCATGTGTCTGATTATCTCATAGGCCACTTTAAGTGTCTCATCTACTTCTTCTTTATCCTTTCAATCTCTTTATCTTTTTCCTTCATTTCCCTATCTTTTTCCTCCATGTCTTATGGTGGTTGTGAAGATGATTTATTATTTTATCTCTCCATTTTCCTTGTAACCTATTAACATAGGTTTCAAATTGATAGACCCAATAATTCTAACATTGTTGTTTGTGTTGTGATATTCCTACAAAATTGGTTTGACTGGAAAATCTTGTATAACCGAACTATAATTTCTAACATGTGGTGTCTTCTCCAACACTTTCTCAATTACTATCAGCAATGATAGGAATGTGCTCATGTGATGTCTTGGTTTCCATAGATATATGCTCTAACTCAATTTCATGGAAAATTTGCTCAATAAATTATTCAAAAACTTGGGGCATATCTTCACCAATTTCTTGTTCATGAAATGTCTAGTCATCTTCCTCTTCCATCCTCTCCTCATGACCTTTGGCTATAGGAACCATCTCCTCAATTTCCTTTTCAACTTATTTTCTTCATGCCCTTCATGACTCACATTAGCATGAATTGCCTCTGCATGTTCCTCCATGTACTCTTCATGGCATCCCTATAAAGTCTCTTCATCACCCTCTTCTAATTTCCTCCCCTTAAAACCCTCATCAGGATTAAGTTCCTCCTGCTCAATATCCATTGGTATGGCCTCAATTTTCTCCTCAACAGCTTCCATATCACTATCAAGTGATATGGTCTGAGGTTTTGTTGGCTAGGAGGTTTTTTCCTTTTAGTATGTAGCTTGTGTGAACACCTTGATGGTTTGGGATTGGTTCTAGAATATTTCCTTTTATCTTTGGAAGAATATGACTCAGGGGTATAAATCTTTAGGAGGGTTTTGGTAATAAATATTCTTTTAGGGGAAATGGTTCAGGGTTTGGTTCAGAAGATGGTAAATTCTCAGAGATAGGAGTTTCTTCAGGATGGGAAGTTGATGTTAAGGGTTCAATGCATGTGTGGAAGAACTTCTAGTACTTCTCCTCCTCTTCCTTCTATGTCCCAATAATTCATTAATATGTTTGACTCTTACAAAATCCTCCCATTTTCAGTTTAGGATGTTCTCTCTACAAGGTGTGTTTTATAACCAGAGTAACAAGACAAGTGGTGTGAAAGTGTTGACCTCCCTCTCTGTGCTTCCTTACTCATCCTTTTCAAGATCTCATTTAAGAAATTAGGCACATTGACATGCCTATTATTCTTCAGATGATTGAGTAATTTTAAATGGACTATATTTAGTCTAGAATATCTACCTCACAAGTAAAATACTTGATAATGTAGTTTGCAATTTCATCCCAGAGAGGTTTGAGAGAGGTTCTATATGTACCTTGGAAATCATTGATGAAGACATCATCATCATCATGCAAAGTCCCATCTTGCTTCCTCTAGATTGGATTTATCAGGAAATGGTTTTCCCTCTGTAGGAATTCTAGTTACTATAGCCAAAATGTCATCATTCACTTTCACCATTAAGCCCTTGATCTTAGCCTCACCATATTTGAATGTAGCAGCAAATTCTTGACCATAGACTCATTAAAACCCTGGAATTTGTTAATATAATCCAACCATCCACTATTTTGGAAATATTTCAGAATTTGTGATGGTTGAGAAGTTGGGAGTGCTCTATTGGCTCATGATGGATTAAATCTCCACCCATTTTCAATTATGCACTTGCTCGGCTATTCGTAATGAAATCACTATTTTGAAGAATAATGCAAAAATTGGATTATGGAGGAATGTTTAGAGTATTTTTTTTTTAATTTTGAGACTAACTCACACACAGCACAACAAAGGGAAATGCATTCAATTGATTTTATTTTGGGAATGTGTGAGGTAAAGTGGTGTATATAGAGTGGGATGACGTGTATGGACACATCATGGCATAAAATATAGTGGTATCTAAAATGTATTAAATACATGACAATTTGGCATAAATATGAATCAATAATAATTATTCTAATTATACTTTAGTAAAGTGGAAATTAAGTGCACTTATCTCGATTTTGATTTGGAATGATTATTGTGCATGCTTGTTGATTTGTGCTTTTTTGCATGTTATCTTGATATTATGTTGTGGATGTCACTTATGATGTTGCATGCATGTGCCAAATTGTTATTTTCCAACCCTTACTAGAACCAGATGGATACCATGAGAGGGAATACTGATTTTTGGGGTGCCAACTACTTCTTCTTTCTTCACACATATGCAGATATCCCTTATTTTCTTCATGGAATCATGAGTTCCGCCAAACATGAAAATAAAATAGAACTTTGTTACATGTTGTTGTAAGTGGAACATCCAATCTTTACATTGTCTCCTTGTGTCAGAGACTATGCACTCTTGCAACATATACATCAAATCCTACAAAACAAAAACTCTAAGAAAATAAAATGTTAGAAGAGTGTTGTTGATCACCAAAAGGGTAGATCGCAACACTTTTTCCATCCTTGGAATATCCAGCAAGTTGAATATACCAAGTCCACTAAAATATCTCAATCCTCTGAAATTTTAGAAGATGAACCAAGCAGGCTCAACTTCTGATCTTAACTTTGATGTTCTCATCTCCATTTTGTTTTTTCCTCCTCTAAATGCTACATGAAGGTGCTCCTATCAGTGGGATTCTTATACAACCTCAACCTGTGACCATTGACCAAGTAGCTTGAACCTTACAGGATCTATGGTTGTGAGTTTTATAGCTCCATTGGGAAAGATTTTATCAATTTCATATGGACCTAGCCACCTTGTCCTAAGTTTTCCCATGTGGTCCTTGTACTTTGAGTAAAAAATAAGGCCCAGTCACCTTCTTGAAATTAACTTGTCTTGATGAACTTGTCATGTCATTTGATCCTCTGCTTTTGTACTACCTTTGTATTGTGCATAACATATCTTCTCATTTCATCCAACTCATTGAGTTGGAGAATCTCTCTCTCGAGATTCATATAATTATTTTCCTAGCTCTAGTGTAGTCCTTAGTGTCTTGTGCTCAAATTTTATAGGGAGAAAGTAATCTTACCATAAAAATCTGGAATGGCATGAAGCCTATTGTTTTCTTCCATGTTGTGTTGAATTCCCATACTACCTCTGGAAGCCTTTCTGACCAATATTTCTTATGGAGTGTAATGGTTTTTGTCAAGATAGCTTTTATCTCCTATTTTCACCTCAATTTGGCCATTAGATTGGGGGTGGTATGGTGTAGACTTCCTATGTATGATTTCATACTCTTTAGCTAGATCAAAAATAACTTCAGCAAGTAAAGTGTGTACCTTGATCAATAACAATTTCTCTTGGCACTCCATACCTGGTGAAGATGTGATCATAGAGAAACTTGGCTACTTTCTCACTCTTCTAACTTGGTAGTGATTTTACCTCTATCCACTTAGTTAGATAATTTGTGCATACCAAGATGTATTCCTTCAAGATTTAGGATCTATAGGACCAATGAAGTCTAAGCCCCATTTTTCAAATTATTATAAGACCAATTAAGGCTACAATGGAATTTCATCTGATTTGGTAGGATTACCCATTCTTTGACACTTATCACATATCTTTGTGTATAGTGTTGCATCTTTATGCAATTTTGGACTAGTAATAACTAGTTTTTAATACCTTACGTGTTGTTATTTTTATAAAGCAAAGTGTCCTCCACAAGGTTCACTATGGCAAGATTTGAGGACATCATAAATTTCATCATCATCCATACATCTTCTCATGACATGAAATTTCCTGTGTGAAACAAAATCCATCTATCCAGAAAAATGCACACTCTTCTCAATTATGTATTTATTTTTAGAATATAAGTAGTGTGGAGGTGTTTTACCTAAAACCAGATAGTTGACTATGTCTGCATACCAAGGCATTTTTGTGGAGATAGAAAATAAATTCTCATCAGGGAAAGAGTCATCAACTACATGTTCTTCATCATTAGTCTCCATTCTTGAAAGGAAATTTTCTACCACGTTGTCCTTGTCAAGATTATCCAATATTGTGACATCAAACTCTTATAGAAGGAGCAACCATTTGATAATTTTTGCTTACAACTGGTTTTTTGATCAAGTATTTAATTGTTGCATGATTAGTGTGAATGAACACTAGATAACCTATGATGTAGTGTATGAACTTATTGATGGCATACATAACTACTAAGAGATCCTTTTTGTGATTGTGTAATTGAGCTCAACATGCTACAAGTTCTTGCTCATGTAATAAATTGCATAGTTTAGAACTCTACCCTTTATCCTAAAACAACTCCAATGGCATGGTCTGATGCATCAATATAGATTTGGAATGGCTGGTTCCAATCAGGTCCTCTTAATACAAGCTCAAGTAGTTAACATCTACTTTAGGGTTTGGAATGTATCCTCACATTTTTAGTCCACTCAAAGGAAACATCCTTTCCTAGTAGTACAAATAATGGCACTGTAATCTTTTTGAAGTCTTGGATGAATATTTTGTAATAACCAACATGGCCTAGGAAGCTCTTAACATCCTTTTGTTTCTTTGGTGTTGGAAGATTTATGATGACTGATATCTTTTTTGGATCAGATTGAATTCCATCAGAAGAGAGATAGTTTCCCAAAACTATACCTTTAGAAATCATCATGTAGCATTTTTCATTGCTTAAGGATAGATTTTTCTCCTTGTATCTCTTCAAGACTTTTTCTAGATTATGCATGGATTCTTCAAAATTGTTTTCATGGATGTAGAAATAATCCATGTATACCTCCATGTAGTCTTTTATTAGATCTTACAAGATGCTCAAGACTATCCCTCGAAATGTAGCAGTGCATCACACAATCCAAATGTAAGAAAGAATATGCAAATGTTCCCATGTTCATGTGAAGGTAGTTTTGTCTTGATCCTCAGTGCAATCTGAATTTGATTATAGCCATTATATCCATAAAGAAAATAAAAATACTTCTTACTAGCCAAAGTATCAAATACCCGATCAATGAAAGGAAGTGGAAAATGATCCTTTTGGTTGTTTCATTCAACTCTTTATAATCTACCTAGATCCTCCATTTCCATTATTCTTTGGCACAATGACAAGGGGTGACTATACACACCCAAAATTACATGTGCTACATTGTCAGAAAATGGTTACAAAAGTCCCCAATGATGATTCATGTCCTTTTAGAAGGTGTTCGAGCTCCTAAACCCATTTGTAGTACATATTTTTAGCCTAGACATCCTTACTTAGCTTTTCCATGCTTTCTTCCAGCTTCCCACTCATTTCTATGCATGTTTTGGCCTTTAGTGTCATGACCACCACCCTACCTAGGTGGCGCTTCGAAAACCGCCTCCTAAGATTGGGCGGTGGTCCTAAAACCGCTCCCGGGCTTAGGAAATGGTCCTGGGACCGCCTCCCTGTGCAAGGCAATGGTCCTACATGATTTTTTCCAAAACTCTTCATGTGTGGTTTTAACACGTGGTGCTTCACTTAAATTAACTTCAACGGTGTGTTTGTGAACCAAATTGCCTAAAAATAGTCTTAATTTCTTGCTTTTCATTCCCTCTTCTATTTTTAAATAGATTTGATTAGTTTGAACTACCTCTTCACCCAATGATTTAGCACTCTAAGGTTTCCTTGTGCATGAAGACACACCTCGGCCAATTCCTATATATTCCATGCTTGTATTCAAGAAAATGGCCTAAGAATTTTGTGTATATTGCATAGTATTAATACCATAATCCCGCTTAGAAATTACATAGCCAAGTTCTATTCACTTGTGTTATCTCTCTTCCGCCCGCATTGTAACTGGACTACCTTCAAACCTGTCATTTCTCAAGTGATTTCTCCTGCTATTACCTTTCCATTACCAATTCCTTGGACTCATATGGACACACAGAGAAAGAAAGTATCAACTGAGGGAACAAGTCATCACACAGCTGGATTTACCTTTGTTCTGTGAATTCGGTTGGATTTGTTGTTTGATTTCCTTCATTACTAAAATTTATCATTGTTATATCATATCAAATAGATTAGAAATCAATTTCCTTTCATTTGCAAGTAATTAGTTAATTTCTAAGAGGTTTTAAATCATTAATATCAGCTCTCAATGATGGATCCTCATCTTCCCATCCTCGTGGATCTAAAGGAGAGAATATATGTAGGATGTTATCTACATATCATAGATCATTAGGAAAAGGTCTTGTTGTAAGTTAGTTTAGTTTCAATACACTCATCACGGGTGAATAACCACCTTTGGGTTATCTCGCTAGTTTAGTTTTAGTGTAGAAATATTTTAATTATTTAGAATAGAAGAAAATTGTTGTTTTTGATTGTAATATTTCATCTTTTCTATTTGTTTAGATTAGTTTCGTACATACCCAAAATTGTAGGGTACTGCACCGTTGGAACAACGTAACACGTACCCCAATGATGATACAAGTCTCCTCGCAAGGTGTTTGGGATCTGGAAAAGCTCCCCAAGTGTGCGTTAACATCCCACATGCCCCGCTTAGCCCCCACGTGCTTTTTTTTTCTCTTTTTCCCTCTTTTCTTGGCCTTTTTCTCTTTAGTTACGAAACCACCACCCTACCCTGTGGGAGATGGTCTCATGACCACCACCCTAAGCATGGCAGCGATTCAGAACCACCACCCCGCTCAAAGCAAAGCAGTCCTTTACATGTTTTCTAGAATGCTCTTTTAACATGACTCACATAAATTTCAATGTTTACCAACTTTTTTTTACCGCCATGAGCTTGCATTAATGATTTTGGTTCCCTGGAATAGTTTTTTTCCATTGTTTATAGTTTAAGAGATCAATTTGGTTTTTACCTTGGGTAAATGCAAATGCTATAAATAGTTGGCTTGTGCTCAAGCAAATGCCCCTAAAATTTGCCTCTGAATTTCTCATTGCAATAGATTAGTCTTTCATTTTACTTAGAATTCTTAGTTTCTTTCATTACATGCTTAGTTAGTCTTGTTTTGCTGTTAGGAAGCCACATATCCATCTTGTGCAAGTGCTGTTGATATTTCATCCAATCCATTGGAGTAGAGTATTTTGTTTTCAATAGGAATCCATTAATGTTGTAGGTTTTGTTCTTCAAATAGGATAGTTTCAGGTTCTGGATGTTTTATGTTGCATGACTCGCAATAAATCCCACTAGGAATTATATAAGCCAAGCTCTGTACTCTTGCACTATCTCTCTCCTACTCGCATTATATTCAGTCTGTATCCTAAGCTACCTTTATCCTAACATCTACTACTTGTTAATGATAGCATTACACGCTTTCTTGGATCCACGTGAACACGAAGGAACGAGGAGATCACACTGAGGGGACAAGATCACACACACCATCGGATTCGCCACTATTCTGCAAAATCCAAGTTCTAGCTTTCAAAGTTCTAATTAGAATCATATCAAATAGAGTAGTTAATTACTTTATTTCAGTCAATCTTACTTTTGATATTGCCAGGGAAGCTATGGGGATTGATAGTTTCTGAGAGACTATGATTCTTTCCTCACTTCTGAGGTAGGATCGAGAGTCTTTCAAATAGATTAGATTAATTATTTCATTTTTTAGAATAGATTTACAACTACACAGGCAAGTAGCTATACTCGGTTACTTTGTTTGTTTTAAAATTCGACACTAGGTTAATTGTCAATTTCTAGATATATTAAAATAGCTGCTCTTTCAAATTCATTTATAAAATTCATCAGAAAATAACAAAAATATAGAAGTTATATATGTTATAGACATACTTCGCATAGTTAATTTTATTTTGCTGCATTTAGTTTATATTATTGCTTTTGTATGACAATCACGGGACCTAGAGAGCCTGGGAATATGTATTCGAGCCAATCGTGCCCCAACCCAATCTCGTCACATCCATAACTGATATAGATCAGAATCTTAGGATCCAAGTATTCCAAACAATGGTAAACTTACAACAAATCAGTTTCCAACTGCACGGATTAAACATAGAAGATGACCAAGCACACACATTTTGGTCAAATCAACCAAACTACAGATTACCCTAGATTCATATCCGCATGACTGTGGAAGGGCTTGAAAGAGAGCAGACTTTTGTAGACACCAAATTTGTGTCTTATGACCCACTTTGTGCCCCGCATCTCATTTCGTAACCTAACCTCATCACCTAAACCTTACACAATTATTTATTAATTACCTTATAATTAATAAATCCACATCGCCATACCTGCCACCTCATTTCACCACCTCATCATAACCTAGTCTTAACCCTAAACTAACCTAATTAAGACCTATAACTTGGTCCACATCCACACCCATGACTAATTACTCCTCACCCGCACCTAAAACCAACCTCATAATGACTTGACCAAGCCCGCAACTAATCCCTTAGGAGAAAAGGAGGGAAAGCTGGCTATTTTACCAAAAATAGCCCGCTTTGATTCGACCAACATCGGTTCTACTACTCGCCGTCGGTCGGTTGCATAACCGCCATCGGTTCCCTGTAAATGACCACCTCCAACCAAAAACAAGGGATCAGATTTTCATTTGATCGGGAGGAGGAGAAATCATTGAAAGGATCCGGATTTTCTTGGCCGAACAGAGACAAGTGAAGAAACAAGAAGAGTTTGCAGAGAAGGACATCAAGCCCAAGATTGCAACTGAATAACCAAAGCCAGTGACACTCATCCGAGCATCAGAAGAGGAGATAGCACATCTTGGATTGTCAGATCATCCTACTTGAGCCCTGTCTTTGTCATCACAATCGTGGAACTCCGCATCTTCATCAGGAATGAGTAAGTAGTATCTTGTATGTTTCTAAGCACCATTTCTTGAGCCTGTGGATTGATAGTAATTATAAACTCATTCCTAGATCTACCACCTACCAGACCCTGCACTTAACCTTCATCCATACATCCTTGTATTGCCTAGAAGACCATTTTATCACACTCTGAGTCTTCCCTGTCCTCTCACTATTCCCCTCAGCCATCCGCTAGTCTTAATAACCCCACAATCACCCTGCAACCAACCTCTATCCAGAAGCACCTAGATTACTGACCCTACCGGTGTCGGTTATCCCCTACCGGCAGCGGTTCTCTAACCGCGGTCGGTTATCCAGTGACCGCATCGGTCACTGTGACTTATACCCCAAAACCTTCCTCTCGCCTATTTGTCACCTAACAACCTCAGGTCCAGTCTGGTTTATCCCTGTAACTCAACCTGAATGTATCAACGACCAGTAACCGAACAAACAACGTGACTCTTTATTATTGATAGTTTAGCCTCTATTGCTTTGTAACGAGGTACCTAAATCGTGATTTTGCAATAGCTTTCTTTGTTATCATTTGTGTTAATTCATATTAAAAGGGGAACTGACCACCTTCGAAAGGAAGTTTTATATTTCCGGGCCAAGGCAAGCTTCCTCATTTATTGTCTAATTAAAATCTGGTGGTCTTGTATTCTTACTTATGTGTAGTCCTTCCAAGACAAAAAGGAGTTCTTCGCAATAATCTGATCTTTCTCTACGGTACGCGCACACCATCTCAACATTCAACAGGTATTCCTCCTAGCCCTAACCCTTATCTATTTCTCAAAGGAATGAAAGGATAGAAGCAAGTCTATTCCACAGAGCTGAAACATTCCGTGCGAAACATTTTGGCACGCCCGGTGGGACCCATTTCGGGTTTCTTTAATTCTTGCTTGCTTTCATATAGGGAGCATACCTGCTGTTTTCTTCTTCTAAAGATATTCACAAGGTATTTTGTTATTTTGGTAAAAGAACTGGCCTTGCTTTTACATCTTTGCATTAGTGAAAGTCATCTCTTTTGCTTCATCGAATATCATTTTCGATTTGGGTTTAAAACACGTGCATCACATTCTTGCTTGTTGTTTTCAATTCTAGTGAACATAGATTAAGTAACAGGTCATACACGTGGGGGTGATATCCACGGTATTGACAAGAAATTAATCTTACTTTCACTGCACAACACATACCGAATCACTTCACAATTAACACAACAGCTCAAAACATCCCCCTTTTTCTCGCGGTATTCCTCCGCCCGATTGAGGTAACCTTATGAGCCAAAACAAACTTGACATTTCCCCTAAGTCTTTTGTTTAGGATTCTGACATCATTCTATGTCTAAAGGCATAAGCCCACAATAATTAAAATTAACCCTAGGGTTAGTCTCTGGATTTGCGTGTGCATCTTGCTTGTTTTCAGTTCTGTTTTCTCTGTTATACACTGTCTTCTGTGATCACCTTAGAACAATTTGATAAATGTACTAAGCGTTGTTAAAAATCAAATCAGCAGCTTCTTATATTTTCTTATACCAGTCTTATTACACCGACATCGGTTAACTGACCGACGTCGGCTATAGTCTAACCGACATCGGTTATCAGACCGATATCGCATCGCTTTTTTACTGATTCTAACAAACCAGCAACCTACCAATTTCACCATTCTGAGGCTGTTTCTGTTCCTGATAGATTGAAGCCCTACTGTGTACTCTTGTCCATGGTTGTTATCACTCAGAAGCAAGCTGCCACCATGGTTTCACATGCCTGCTCTGTGCCTTTGCCTGAATCACCCCCTTCACATTCTATAGGGAACCCTACGGACACCAGTGAGATCCCCAAAATTCCTGTAGGAGATAAGGAATTTGCCAAATTTTTGGATGCTAATCCTAGCACTGTACAATACTATTTGTCTCATGCCCCTGACCGTACACCCGATGGTCAACTCCTTGTTGGCATGCCTATTAGTATAGCTGCTCATTTAGCTCCCACTCTGCCTGATAACACCGTCTTGCCTTCTGCATCCTTAGCCCCGTCTCCCAATCCGACGGCTTCAGAGGTTCATACGACACAGATTGGCTTTCCTTTGGTTAATCTTGGGCCCCACATGTCATTACCACCGACTGCTCCTACCTCGTCTCTCTTGCAGACTGCTCCGTTCATGACTTGCTCTCTGCCACCTATCCACACGAGCTTTCCTTCTCAAGCTCCGCCTACCTTTTCATTCCCACACACGTATCCAGTGACCTCAACATCTTATATAGGACATCCCTATTCGGTCGCTTCAACATATTCGTCCCCCATACCTTATCAACACTTAACCCCACCATTGTCTAGCGGAGGCCCTTGGCCCAATTTGCCTCCATTTACCACAACCACACCATCATCTCATCCAACTACTGATTTAATTAAACAAATGATGGACAAAATGCAAAATCTGAGGCTTTGTTTGTGGATTCGTAGCGCCTTGACATACGAGCAAGTTTTTCTAGGAGCCTATCCACCCTTTAGTCCCCCTTCATTCATATCCTTCTCAATGGGAATTACCAAAATTTACCCGCTTTAATAGTAAGGAGGATCCTCAACAACACTTACGATCATTTAGACATGCTTACTATCCGATTGCTCATGATGAAGCTTTACTACTCCGCACCTTTCCTATGTCCTTATCGGGACCCGCTTGAGTGGTACGGTGCTTTAACCCAAAGACTCAATCTTCTCTTTTAACCAGCCTAGCCCAATCTTTCTTGGATCATTTCTCCATTAACATTGCCAAGAAAGTATCTATCACCGACCTCTATGCCATCCAACAATTTGAAGACGAATCTATCATGATTTTGTTGGATGATGGCGGGGCCTTATCAACCAACTTACGTATGCCTTGCCTCAAAGCCGAACTTATGAACTCTTTACGCGGGCTGCGCGCTAAGCACATCTCTCCTACCCTCCAAATTCAAACTTTCCGTACATTTGACGAGGCCTTTACTATGGCTCGAAAACTAGAGATTCGAGCCTTAGAGGAAGAGAAATTGCGGTTGCGTAACAAAAACCCCAATTTCCGAACCCAAGATTCCACCAACAAACCTAACACCACCAATCCTCACCATCAATACTTCTCAAAATCAAAACGAGCTGTCGTGCACACGGTGATGGTCAAATCCCAACCACCGTCTAATACCCCGCCAAAAACCACCTATAAGTATAAAGCAGAGCCCATCAACTACACTCCCTTGGGAGAAACATATGGTGTGATATTAGAAAAATTGCTTAAAGCAGGAGCCATTACCTTACCTCCTATTAAACCTCACTCCGGGTTTGATTCCACTCATGCCATACCTTCTTGGTACAAATAAAATGACTTCTGTAACTTCCACCACGTGAAGGGACATAGTCATGAAAACTGCAAGATGTTGAAAAACATAGTGCAGGAAATGGTTGATGCGGGGGATATAACCCTCGATAATCCTAACACCCCTGCTAACCGAAATCTGAAAATATTCAACAAACCTTTCCCAAATCATTCCTCTAATAGTAACATAAATCAAGATATCTTAGCCAAGGAGAGTGTTCATGAGATCCATGCAGTCTTCGACACCCAACCAAAAACCTCTATCGAACAAATTCTGAACCAAGCCTCTTCACTAACGCAGGAACCCAAACCCCCTTCCTCACTATCAAGACAAACTAAAATCCTCGCCATTCCTTTACCCATCAAGGAATTAATCGCCTGAGTTCCTTCTCACAAATGATCCTTCTTACACCACATCCTTGCAAAACCGTGAGCGGATGTTATCTAATTTATCTATTTCCCAAACGTCTCCTCCTACCATTCTTGTTGTACAAGAGGAAGGCTCGCCACTTCTTTTGTCATCCTTAGACAAGAAACCTCTTGAACCGACATCACCACATTCTTTAAACATGACGGATTCTCTCAAACACGCCCTCCTACCTATTAGTTCTTCATCGCCTAAATCTTTTCAGTGACCGGTTGACCTCTTAACACCCATTGATACAGTGCCTCATCTACCCCCTGTATCACACCCACAGTGGACTGGAATCACAACCCACCTTTCTTCCATACAAAATTTCCTATTCACACATGAGGACTGTCATTCCCCAGAAGATAGACAGGTCCTATGGGAATGTTTGAGTACGCCATATTCTACTCAAATGCAGATGACCGATCCAGATGCCTCTACCATATACCCGAAGTGTTTACAGAAGCTTAAAATGCCTATGTCCTCATCTTCACCCCCCTCATCTCTACCAAATACCTCATCCACTTCTATTAACCTAACCAAATCTTCCCCTACGCTTGGGACCCCACCAATACCCAGTCTAATACACCCACCTAAGCGGCTTGATTTATCTAAAAATAAAGCCATCCATCCCATTAGGAGATAGACTCAATCTCCTCAATCTATGTCGCTATCACAACTAAAACCCTCGTCGTCACACCTACCTTCCATATTGGGACCCCATCCTTCTACCTTGCATCAATATATCATACCTCCTGCGTTTTCTTTAAAGCGACCTACGCCTTCTGCACCCATACAGAAATCCAAGGGTATAGCAACACCGTCACCCCGTGTATCCTGTCCACCTATCAACCTTAAACAAATTCCATCATCAAAAGATTTGTTTTCTGTCACTCCTATTTCTCCGTGGTTGTTTTCTGATACCACATCATCTGTGGCCTCATCATCCAACCAGCTAAACATAGCTTCTACGTCAAAGAAACCACGTTTAGTTAAAACCCATTATCAAAACTCCTTGGCTAAACCACCACCCATACAAACCAACCATACCATGTCATCACCAGAATCGACCCAGTCAATAGCCTCCTCTTCCTCTGACTTTGACCCACTCAAAGGGTCTTACGCCAAAATCCTTGCTATGTTGGTAGAGAATGCGACCATTTCCCTACCCCCACTTAGACCTTATGATCCATCTAAACCTCGACCTATAGGTTACGATGAGTCTAAAATCTGTGCTTACCACCGCACACCAGGACATGACGTAGAGGGATGCAAAGCGTTGAAAGCTATACTTCGTCAGTCACCTCTCTCAGATAGAAAAGTTAAGAAAGATAACTTACGAAGAGAGAGACCTTTAGCTTCAATTCCCTCTCCTATACCACCTGTCCCCACCTCACCAAGATCTATCATTATTACAGCCCCACCTCTCGAAGACCATGACCTATCCCTACTGTCTTCCTCCTCTCATATTCACGAGATCAATATGATTAGTGTTGCTACTCGAGGATAGAAAAACAATGGGAAAGTGAAAGAAAACACACCTGCGGCATCTCTTTCTCCATCCACCATCCCGATGGCACCACCACCTAAAGTGGTTATTCGTGGACCCGCCTATCCCGTCTCTAATGGAATTGCCCACCGAACCATGATCAAACAGCTTCACCAATCACCTGTAAAAATGACACTGTATGATCTCATTCAGACTTCTGAATCTCATCGACAAGCTCTCGTTGAAATCCTTCAAGGGATAGAGGTCTTACCTAATGAAACCTTGCCTGTTACCTCTATTCTAACACCCAATCACGTTGCTTCACTCACCAAACAATCTATCTCCCCAACCACTTGTCTCTATACAAGACGCTGCTATCAGTTTCTCGAAGACGAAATTATCGACTTTGGTGCCGAAGATCCTGACCCTGCTCTTTTCATCTCAGCTTATGTCCGGACATTCGGGTACATCGTGTTATGATTGACGGGGGCACTAGCCTAAACATCATCTCTTCAAAAGCCTTCCAACAAATGAATATCCCTTCTAGTTGCATGTGTGCCAACCCCATCATGTTGCGGTCATTCAATGATGCTATTACTTCTACCTTAGGCACCGTGATCCTTAACATTCATGTAGGGCCACGCACTTTACCCAAACTCTTCTATGTCCTTGAGGGAGAGTTCCAATACAATATGTTGTTAGGCCGCCCTTGGATCCGGGCTATGGGATGCGTTCCTTCCACCTTACATAGATGCATAAAATTTGAGTACGAGGGGAAGTCCTACACCGTAAAAGCTGATCCTCCCCCCTTCAAAACCTGCAATATGTTGTATCGCCCTAATGATGTGCTTGTACCAGTCAAGACACCCATTCATCCAACCCAACCATCCACTTCAACCGCACCTACACCTTCAACCAATGAAACCGCCGTCACAAATACCACTTCCTTTCCCGCAGATAACATCCCAACCTCCGACCCCTTAGTAGATGTTTTTCAACGCCTTATGCTGGGGGAGTACCGCCTATATAACGTTAGCTCTTTCCATACCCCGCAGGAGTATGGACAGTTACATGCACATCCTACCTACGACCGTCGCGTGGGGGAGGTAATCTCTTACGGACCACCCCATTGCCGCACCAACCTAACGTATGGGGGTGTTGACACATCCTCTGTTACCCCTGAACCTCCTCTTGGTGTGGTTCCCTTCCAATCCGATTTTCAATACTTGACAAATCGTCGTTTTTCCCTCACCTTCTTGACTCGTTGTGCTTGGAAAGGCTTTGGTTTTGGTCTTTATGAACAAGGCCGACATACACTCATTCCCGTGACTACACGCAAACACAATGATCGTAGTGGTCTCGGTTTTCCTGAAACACTTACACCGGAGAAACCTCGTGTCAGTTGTATCCTGGAAGATGACAACGTCACCCCTACCAAACCATCATCACCCATTTTGCCATCATCACCCGCAGTCGATAGACTCGAATCTATCCCTCCTAATTTTTTTTTTTTTCATAAATGCTATCTCCTAGGTCCTCTCACTTATCAACGTGATAATGAGGACCCATCTTCTCTTCCCCTTCTGTATCCAGACATGATCGAAGAGGATTCACCTTCAATTAATGTTGTTGAGTGCCAGGATGATGACTCCATCCTCACTTATCTTGGCGCGGATGACTCTTATATTCAACGCGCCTTACCATCTGAAACTCAAACCATGTTGAATGAGTCAACTATAGAAATCAACATCCACACAGAGGAGGATCCTCACATTGTGAAGATCGGACAATCCCTTAACACATCAGAACAAGCCACCTTTACTACCTTTTCTCGTACTCGCAACCAAGCTTTTGCTTGGTCTCTACGCCGACATGCCAGGAATTGATCCTGCCATTATTGTCCATAACATTACCCTGAAACCCGATTCCAAGCCAATTAAATAGAAACTGAGAAAAATGCATCCACGCATTGCCCTCTTAGTCAAAGAAGAGCTTCAACGACTCCTTTCTGTTTCCTTCATCCTGCCTATTGACTATCCTCAATGGATTTCTAACATCGTACCTGTCACTAAAGCAATGGGGGGACTTCGGATATGCACGGATTTCTGAGATCTTAACCTCGCTTGCCCTAAGGATGACTTCCCCCTCCCAAGTATTGATCAACTTGTTGATCACTAACTGGCCATGAGATGCTCTCTCTCATGGATGGCTTTTTCAGGATACAACCAAATTTTGGTTGCCCCGGTCGATCAACATAAAACTACCTTCATAACTCCTTGGGGAACCTTCTATTATCGTGTCATGCCATTTGGCCTTAAGAATGCTGGTGTGACCTATCAGTGGGCTATGACTTACATTTTTCATGACATTATGCACACTATCCTTGAAGATTATGTTGATGATCTTCTTGGCAAATCTAAACATCGCAGTGAACATCTCGATGTTTTAACCATTATTTTCGATCGCCTATTACAATATTCGGTCCTAGCTTCAACCAAAGAAATGTGTCTTTGGTGTTCTTTCGAGAAAACTTCTTGGCTTTATTGTCTCTTTGCGTGGCATTGAGGTCAATCCATCTAAAGTCAAAGCTATCCTAGAAATGCCCCCACCCAAAAACCTCAAACAATTGCGTAGTTTGCAAGGTAAACTTCAATCCATCCGGTGTTTCATCTCCCAACTCTCGGATCGATGTCAACCTTTCCATCACCTTCTTAAAAAGGACATTGCCTTTCAATGGAGTGAAGAGTGTCACCAAGCCTTTGAAGCTCTCAAATCCTATCTCTTGCAGCCACCCGTGCTTATTCCACCTCAGGATGATCGTCCTTTCTACCTTTACCTTTCTGCCACTGACCATGCTATAGGAGCCATGCTCGCACATCGGGACTCGACACGTCGAGAACAAGCCGTTTATTATATAAGTCGTACTCTCGTGGATTACGAGACTAGGTATACACATGTAGAAAAATTGTGCCTAGCCCTATCATTCGTAGCCACCAAACTTCGACATTACCTCCTGAATCACAAAACTTTTGTCATTACCAACATGGACCCCATTCATTATATGTATGCCAAACCACATCTAAACCAACACATCACCCGATGGCTTATGCTCCTCGCTGACCTCGACCTTGAGTTTGTACAACAGAAGTCAATCAAAGGACAAACTATTGCGGACCAACTTGCGGAGGCCCCTTTACCTGGGGAACAATTTACCAATTTTAATTTCCCCGACGAACTCATCGCCACTCTTTCACTCAGGGAAGAGTCGTATCCAATGACCCTCTTCTTCGATGGATCCAAATGCCAGCATGGCGGAGGGGCCGGCATTGTTCTCATTCCTCTCGATGCTGAGCCTATGCCTCTTTCATTTCGGCTCGATTTCCCCTACACTAATAATACAACGGAATACGAGGCCCTTGTTTTGGGTCTCCAAGTTGCATTACACTTAGGTGTCAAATCTATTAATATTTTTGGCGACTCTCAATTGGTAGTCAATCAAGTTATGGGCATCTACTAATGTAAAAATGAGGAACTTCAAAAGTACAAACATTACGTGGATTCACTTTTGACCTCATTTACTCATTATTCTATCCAGACCATTCCCCGCTCCACTA
This sequence comes from Taxus wallichiana var. yunnanensis, assembly GCA_018340775.1. Taxonomy (NCBI): domain Eukaryota; kingdom Viridiplantae; phylum Streptophyta; class Pinopsida; order Cupressales; family Taxaceae; genus Taxus; species Taxus wallichiana. The sequence continues at coordinate 168,514,978 of CM031243.1, read as the reverse complement.
ACAAATTTATGGATACTATGGCTTGCTTAGCCTCACAAATTCCTGCTTCATCAACTAACTCTGACATATTCATCTTGGTCCAACAACTCTTTGCCCCATCTTACTCAGCCCCGGTTGTTTGTATGATCAATAATGTGTCTGCTAATTCGCAGGATACCTGGTATCACCAATTTCACGACTACCTAACAACCTCCGTTCTCCCACCTGAACTTACTAGTACTCGAAAACGTGCTTTTCTTAAACGTGTTTCTCGTTATGTCGTCATGGGGGGACTCCTTTATAAATGTGGCTTTGATGGCATCCTCCTTCGATGTCTAACCGGCATGGAGATCACCTATACCATCCAATAGGTCCATGACGGTATTTGTGGTGGACATTTTAGCGGCCTTGCCATGGCCAAACGAATCCTTCACCTAGGTTATTATTGGCCTACTCTCAATAACGACTACTATGAATATGTTAAGCGTTGTGTTATGTGTCAACAACATGCCAACCTTCAACATACTCCTAGCCATCCGCTACAGGTCGCACGAGATCTTTGGCCTTTCTCACAATGGGGTTTAGACCTTATTGGTGAGATTCATCCACCCTCTTCACAACGTCACCGATGGATAATCACAGCAACCGAATATTACACAAAATGGGTGGAGGCTATTCCACTCATTTCAACTAAAAAAGAAAAAATTGTAGAGTTCATTAACCACCACATTATCTGTCGTTTTGGTGTTCCTCATCGCCTGATAACAGATAATGGAAAATCTTTCAAAAATAAGTTGTTGCAAGACCTTTGTGACAACTTTGGTATCAAACTTAGCTTCTCATCACCCTACTATCCACAAGTGAATGGACAAGCTGAATCTTCTAATAAAACCCTGACCAAAATCCTCATGAAAGTCGTTAATGATTCTGGAAGAAATTGGCATGATCACATCCCCTTTGCCCTTTGGGCTTATCGTACTAGCATTCGTACCTCCACTAATGCTACACCTTTTTCTTTGGTATATGGTACCGAGGCTGTCTTGCCTCTCGAAATACAAATACCCTCCCTTAGAATATCTCTTCAAGATATTCTCACCAACGATGATTTCCGCCAAGAGCGGTTAGCCCAATTGGAGCTTCTTGACGAGCGTCGTCTTACAGCTCTTGATCACCTTCAAATCTATCAAAAACGCATCAAGCGTGCTTATGATAAGCGACTTCATGAGCGTACCTTTAAGGTTGGTGATCTTGTCCTCAAAGAGAATCAACATGTAACCAAACTAGAAAAGAGCAAATGTGGAAAATTTGCTCCCAATTGGATTGGGCCTTACATAATCACTCACACTTATGGATCAGGCACTTATCGTTTAGCTTCGCTTAATGGTAAACCTGAGCCTGAACCCCTTAATGCCTTGCATCTTCGACCATTCTACTATTGAATTTAGTGTTATATCACTTCTTATCTACCTACCGCTCGTCCCTTGAGCTCATTTACCACCACATACACGTTGTTTCCTACATCTCAAAATAAAATCAAGCTCACATAGTTTGATTCTCACCTCCCCTTAAAGATGCCTTCCCCTTTTTAGTCTAGTCCATGACTTCAAAGTATTAAAATGACACATTCTTAATTATATGCTTATGGGATTTTCTTGAGTCAAACTTCCTACCAAACTAGATGCTTTACGCCAAAAGGACATCTAGCTCTCTAAATTATATATAGACTACTCCCTCGAAGGACAGCTATATGCCAAACTATTGCTGCTATTATATATAGACTGCTCCCCCGAAGGACAGCTATGCACTAAAACCACATCTGCTACTATAAATAGACTGCTCCCTTGAAGGACAGCTATACACAGTCAGCCTTTATCAGAAGCTTCTCACATTGATCAGCTTCGTGAAGACCTCAAGAATAAAACAAAAAAATATCCCTTGTAGACTTCCCGCATCGATCAGTCTATATTCAGTAAAATAAAAGCCACATTCAAAAGAACTTTTGAGTCATGGACTTGTCTATTTGGGTTAGGTTCTCTTTCGTCGGAATACTCACTTTATAACAAGTTCTCTGTGTCTCAGCTACACCATCCACTTCACCTCACCATTTGTTAAAACAACACAACTCAAGGGACGTGACGTACACCCGATATATTGTGATCATACAACTCTTTTCACCTATTGACTTCTCATCTATGCACGGTACCTAGGGGTTCAAGCTCATTCTACGTTATTATGTGGTTTGTTTAGCTCTTTTCACCTACGGAGCACTCTTTCCTCTTTGACTCGAATCTAGGATTATGTGTTGATCTTAATCAGGACATGGTTCCCTACCACTTGGGTAGGCTAACTTTCACGTCACTTATACCTATTCCAAAATCACCAATTCATTACCAACACCAACAACATTACCCTACCAATATCAATATCAATATTTTTACCAACCAACAAATTGCCTAACCATACCTAAATTGCCTGAATTCACCTCTCCCTGGTCCTAAGGGAGAACTACATCGGTCTGAGGCCCCTCCTTGCTTTGTGCAATGGGCTATGTAGGCAACACTTAGGAGACATGGGGTCTCCCAAGGTTAGCTCGACCATCCCCTACCATACCCTATCATGTGTTGTAAATATAAATATTTTTTTGTGTATTTCTATTTGCCAACATTCATCTTTATCCTTTTTCAAACAAAACAAAAACAACATTCAAAACACAACCATTCTTATTATTATCATCACTCAAAACCACATACATCTTTAGTTTTATTTTAGATGTTAAACAAATACATCTTCTCTATCATCGACTCATAGGTCGGCATCCTTATTTATTCTTATATTCCTATGAAATTCACTTAGACCCTTGCACCTCCTCCCGAATCAGGTGGTGATCGTGATCGTCGATGCCCCTCAGTTGGCCTCTCCATCCTCAAAGGTGCCACTGCCATTGGTTCCTCCCATTGATCCACCAACATCTCCTGTAACATACGAATACGTCCTCTCGCGTGGAGGAATCTTGCCTCCAGTCTCTCCACTCGTAACTGTGAAACCTCTAACAATCCCATTGTCTCATTCACCTGTGTTTGAAGCTGGTGAGCCAAATCCTGCAGACGATCTCTCTCCGCTGTAATCACAGCTATGTCAGGGCGCTCACGTGCACCTCGCAGCTCTGCTACCCACCATACTCTATAGGCCTCTGTCGTTCCCACATCCATTACCCTACGATCGGCTGCTATCTCTTCTGGCCCTTCTGGAGGTGTAGGCCGGGGAGGTGAGAATGTTGCCTCGGCGTCGATCCTCATGTATGGTCTATATGTCATCGGTATATCCTGAACGAACCCAAATTGTCACCACACGCGATCTAGAGGAATCCTCTCGTACTCACCCGGCCTGTGCCCTGCGATCCACCTCAATCGCTCTACACCCCTCAACTCCTCAGCTATGTGCTCTGTCACCATATAGTTCCCGTAAGGCCTCCAAAAATATCCGCAATCGTCACCATCTCCCATACCTGTCTATAATACTCGATGTCATCTATCACGGCCTGGGATCTCGCTTCTTGTTCTATCTGGACCCATCGTCTGAATCCCAACCTTTGCACTCCTGCCTCTCCCGACTCGATGGGTCGGCCTATTGGACACACACAAACAATATGCTCATAGGCCCAACAATGTAATAAGTATGAACAATCCAGTGTCGTCCTGTGTTTTCACTTGCAGGCCCATAGACCCCTATATAACTCTGCCAGATATGCGGGTGCCCATGCAAAAGTCACGCTCATTTCTATCATTTCCCAAATAACACTCATCAATGCTTTGGGAAATCTTCCACCTTCCGCCCTCGGTAATGCATAATACCCCACCGCTATCATTAATAGCACGGCCAACCTTGTTTCCTCAGGGTGTGTTGCATACATTGTACCATACGTAAAAGATAAACCTCGCTGTGTCAAATCTCGTGCAGCTGACCCAAATACTGTTGTTATCGCTGCCCGCCCCGCGCTAGGCAATGCCTGATACATTATTTTCCTATCATTGGGAGTCTCAAAATACGGAACACATCTTCCAAAGTCACTGTCATCTCCCCTATTGGTAGATAGAAGGTATTCTTTTCTGGATTCCATCTCTCAATCAACGCCTGCAACATAGCATGGTTACACGTGATTCTTGAATAATAGTGGATTCCACTTAACCCCAAATGATTTATCAATGCCCATTCAGCTGGTGTTACATCCGCTCGGATTCGTGACAACAACGCTGGCACAGTATCATTCATCCTTAACCCTGCTTCTACTGCATACATCAAAACGACACATAATTATTCAAAAGAACAAATCTCTATGGGTTTTTTCTCAAGTTCTGGAAACTCTTACAGTGACCGATATCGGTTATGAATAACCGATACCGGTTTGCTAACCGATACCGGTTATTTCTAAACGATACCGGTCACTGTCAAAAATATACCTACCCTGCTTAAAACATACACCTACGATAATTATTTTCCCGTTTACTCCTATTTATACCTAAAAACATACGTGACCACCCTGTTTACCTACCCCATAGCACTCACCCCATCCCCAACCCTTGCCTATCACCTTTTCTTTCTCATCTTTACCCACTTACACTTCTCTCATCCTATTCACAAAACATGCAAGAATCAAATTACAACCAAACAGTTTACCTCTCGGGATGCAGCAGCTTGGGGTGGAACATGTCTTCCCCCTCGTCCCTGCCTGCTGGATGCTTCTCCTCGTTCAGCCATGTTCACCACCCTCTTCAAATATAACTTGTCTTTCTACCTTCTGAATCTCAGCCCACACTCACTTCACCTGTCTCTTTCCTCCTTATCACTCAAATTCTTTCATGCAATTACTGTAGTATCGGTGTCAAAACAGTGTCGCATTCACATATTTAACTTGTTGCATGACTCTAAAAATAAGAATGCTAAAAATAAGAACTTAAGTTGCCAACCAAGCAGTTCTATTTTTAGGAAAATAATTCTTGCATAACCGATATCGGTCATATAGATACCGACATCGGTTACATAACCGATATCGGTCATGTACCCCCTTGTTGCTTAAACCTAAGCCGTTTCTTCATTTTTGCAAATATTTGTGGCGCCGTCCATTTTACCTGCATAACAACACCATTATCTATAATTTTTCATCAAATCCACATCTCATTACAATTTCATCAACATCATCTATCTATATTACAAAAACAAACAAGCCATCAACAAACGATATCAAAACCATCAATCTATACACCATTTGGATCCAACTCAACAAGCTACATACATTCAATTTCACAAACCAGCGACAAAACATACAACATTTCATAACACAACATGTCAATTAAACTCATCATCTATATATACATACATCCCATCAACAAAAGACATCAACACCATCAATATATAAACCATGTGGATCAAACTCATCATACATTAAATATCACAAACCATCGACAAAACACTTAACACATTTTAAGCACAGCATGTGGGTCAAATCATCATATCTATATATCAAAAGTTTCAAATATACAATGTGCCCTGCATAGGGGCCTCTGTGATCTCATAATACAACAAAGCCGGCATGCAGGCCGCAATAACTATCAATAATCTCGACTCGGCTCGCAGGCCGGTCTCTCATATCAAAAAACATACTCGGCTCATGAGGCCGGTATCAAGTATCAACCCGTATAACTCGGCTCGTAGGCTCAGTACTAGGCTCGGTATTTATAATAAATAAATAAATAAATGAAAGAATCATCATGTGGGCATGCGAGCCTCTCTATACATGCTTGGTTCGCGAGACCGGTGCCTCTATCTAATATCCATCTACAAACAAAACATCTCTCTCTCGACCCAGGGATCCCTCAGCTCTCCCCACCGCCCTCTGCCTGTCTCCCTGCGGGTCCCTGTGCTGCCTCTCGTCTCCTCCCTGTAACAGACCCACCGGCTGTGGCTGCACCACCCTGGGATCTCTGGCTACGCGAGGTCTCCGCTCTATGCGCCGCATACGGCTGATAGTCAGCCCCGGTACCATCAAGGATGTCCTGATAGTACCGGGCCTCCACTCTCGCATCCATATACCGGGCCCGTGCCACCAAAGCTGTTGGGCTGGTCCCCCAACTCCTAATACCAATGGCCCCTATCCTACCAGTACACCTTGTGCTGTGCGGTGCTGTGGCTATGCGCCGGTGGTGGTGCTGTGCACAATACTGTACTCTTTGGTGCCATTTGGTGGTGCTGTGGTGTACTGCACTGTGGTGGTGCTTGTGGCGGTACTGTGCACTGTGGTGGTGCTATGGTTGGGCTTGTACACTATGTTTGGGCTAAGCGCCCTGTAAGACACCTATCTGTGCCTGTGCGGCAGCAAGTTACCCTGTAACAACTGTACCTGTCCCCTGAGCTGGTCCCTCTCTGCTCTAACAGCCGCCAAGTCTGGCTGTGTGGGCTGTGCTCTCCTCGCGGCTCTCTCCCCTGCCCACCATACCAAAAATGATCCTGTACACCCGGCGTCATCCACTGTATCGATCTGCCTGCTGCACTGCTACCCAATCTGGGTCCATAGGCTGTGGTGCAGGTAGTGGGGCCTCTACATCATCCCTCTGATCGGGGAAGGGAGGTGGCTCATCTTGTCGTAGCCCTAGCTGTCGTCGTACCCTCTCCAGGGGTATCCGCTCGTACTCTCCCGGCCTCCGTCCCGCTATCCAGAATGTATACTGGATCCACCGTAACTGTGATCGGGCTCCTCCGCGGGGCTGATGACCTCTGTAAGGCCTCCATACAATATCCAGGGCAGTCACGCCCTCTAATACATGCCGGTAATATGCTACACATCCCATCCGGTGAGAACTACCCGTGGCATTTGGCCCATGACCCCGACCACCTCGAAAGCCATATCAGTAAATCACTGTGGCCCTAGGCTTTGGGGCAGCCCTCTAGTCGAATGCATATGATATGCTCATATGCCCAATAGTGTAACAAAACGTAGAGCAAATCCGAATCACCTCATCGGTGATAGCCCCCTGACTCTAGGTATAAGCGCACGGGTATCTTGGTGCCCACGCATAACATGTATGCTCCTCAACCATCTCGTGTAAAACCCCCATCAGCGCCCGTGGAAAGTGGCCTCCCTCTGAGTCCGGGAGGGTGAAGCATGTGATGCCGATCATCATCAACACGGCAAGCCGTGTCTCATGTCGGTGGGCACGGTACATATCTCCATAGGTGATGCTCGCGCTGTGATAAGTCAATAGCGCGGCTGCATCCCCGAATACCTGTAAGATGTTGTCCATGGCTGTCTCTGCGTCCACCTGGAAGACTGCCTCTCCATCAATCGGTAATCTAAGGATGCGATACACATCCTCCAATGTAATGGTCATCTCTCCAGTCGGGAGATGGAACACATTGGTCGCCGGATCCCATCTCTCGATGAGGGCGACCATCAGACTGTGATCCCTATCGATCGCCCTATACCGCTGGACTCCGCCGAGTCCCACCTCGCGCATAATGCCCCACTGCGCTGCGGACACATGTGGCCGCATCCGTCCCAACAAGCGGGGCATCTGTCCCGCATCGTCACCGCTTGGCGTGCCTGTCAAAAAAACCACCTAACTGCATTAGCCCTACTCTTTATCACAACAACTACTTTAACCCTCTATACCCCCTTTTTTATCCCCCGACCACACCCCGACTCTATAACACACACCTCCACCCACCTATCTTCTACACTATCCCCTCCATCTTCACACCCAAAACACAAAACCCAATCATAAATAACAACAAACAACACAACACGCCAACCCCAACAAGAACTTAACACCCAAAACCACAACAAAACCATGCAACAAAAATAGAAAATCCTGGCTAGGGACCGGTACCGGTCACCCATAACCGACCCCGGTCCCCTCTCCACCGACGCCGGTCAACGTTCGACCGACACCGGTCACCCACAAACCCCACCTGCCCAAAAACTTCGTGACCGATGCCGGTCGCTTAGTGACCGGCATCGGTCACTGGAAAATAGCCGAGCCGAACCCGACGCGGCCCCCAAACTACATTTTTTCCTATTTCTCCCTATATACCCACCCAAACACTCTAAAAACCTACCCACCCTGCCGCCTTGGCCTATTTAACCTATCTACCCTCTCCTTTTTTCAAATAATTTCCATTTATTAATTATTTTCTCAAAATCTTACATTCCTACCCAAAACCCAAATACAACTTAACACAATCAAATTCACACAATGAAGGGTTTCGAACCTACCGGTACGACGACACGTCGTCGTGGTGGGATGGGTGGTGGTGGTCCAGCTGGTCCAGCACCTCCTGCTCCTCCTGGCTGTGCCATAGCTCTACCTCTCCTCTGTTGGGTCCTCCACCAATCAACTGCTGCCTCCTACTCACTCGGGCCCACTAACCACTCACTTCTCCACTCAAATAGCGCCACCTCAACCAAAAATGCTCCAATCTCAACACTCCACCTCAGACAACTCAAATTGTGTTTCAAAGTGACAATGTGACAATGACAGGCCGTATTTTTCTTTTTATAGGTTTTTCACCTATAACCGATATCGGTTTTATTGTGCCCTAAGGAACCGGTATCGGTCACCTAACCGATATCGGTCATAGACAATCGACACCGGTTTTATCCCAACTCTTCCCCAAATTTCTGCCCTTATTTACTAATCGCCCTTTCTCACAACATCGCCTATATCCACCTTTGCTGAAAACCCTTTGTTAACTTCATTGGCCCGACCCACGGCCGCAACCAACTAACCCGGCCCACCCAAGGCCGCAACCCAACCATTTGGCCCGACCCAAGGCCGACCCAACCATTTGGCCCGACCCAAGGCCGCAACCCAACCATTTGGCCCGACCCAAGGCCGCAACCCAACCATTTGGCCCGACCCAAGGCCGCACCCAACCATTTGGCCCGACCCAAGGCCGACCCAACCATTTGGCCCGACCCAAGGCGCAACCAACCATTTGGCCCGACCCAAGGCCGTAACCAACCATTTGGCCCGACCCAAGGCTGCAACCAACCTATTTGGCCCAACCCAAGGCCGCACCCAACCATTTGGCCCGACCCAAGGCCGCACCAATTAAATACCTCGCCCAACCTCAACACAATACAATTTTATCCACCCATCATGTAGCTTTTTGTTCAATCGAGCTCACCTATTCGTGTTTTAGCATGATTAGGGTCCTTGACTTGATCAGTCGACAAACTTTGCCTAGACCAAGACCGTGACGTTTATCTCAACCAAACCAACCATTTGGTACTGCCGAACATCCCTAAACGTTCTGTACCTTACCCGTTATATCCCCTGGAGCTACTTCCTATGCCTTGGATACCAGGATTATATCACCCTTGTTTGGATAAACTATCGACCTTTGCCTATGAATTGCTTGTTTGCTCTTCAAATCATGTACCACTGGTCGCACTCATGCGCATGTCAACGCGTGCGTCTGCTTCTTTGGACCTACCCCACCATCTTACCATTATCTAAACACCATTTACCCTTTATCAACCCTATCCCTGATTTCACGCTACCTCAATCTGTGATAGATTTGAGGGGGATTACCTATACCCTTAACAAGGGTAACCACTTTGTATTATTGTCCGTGCGGCTTTAACAAAGACAAGCTACACGACAACAAGGGCTAATGTAGACACCAAATTTGTGTCTTACGACCCCCTATGCCCCGCATCTCATTTCGCAACCTAACCTCATCACCTAAACCTTACACAATTATTTATTAATTACCTTATAATTAATAAATCCACATCACCATACCTGCCACCTCATTTCGCCACCTCATCATAACCTAGTCTTAACCCTAAACTAACCTAATTAAGACCTATAACTTGGTCCACATCCACACCCATGACTAATTACTCCTCACCCACACCTAAAACCAACCTCATAATGACTTGACCAAGCCCGCAACTAATCCCTCGGGAGAAAAGGAGGGAAAGCTGGCTATTTTACCAAAAATAGCCCGCTTTGACCTGACCGACATCGGTTCCTACTCGACCGCCGTCGGTTGCGTAACCGCCATCGGTTCCCTGTAAATGACCACCTCCAACCAAAAACAAGGGATCGGATTTTCATTTGATCGGGAGGAGGAGAAATCATTGAAAGGATCCGGATTTGCTTGGCCGAGCAGAGACAAGTGAAGAAACAAGAAGAGTTTGCAGAGAAGGACATCAAGCCCAAGACTGCAACTGAATAACCAGAGCCCAGTGACACTCATCCGAGCATCAGAAGAGGAGATAGCACATCTTGGATTGTCAGATCATCCTACTTGAGCCCTGTCTTCGTCATCACAGTCGTGGAACCTGCATCTTCATCAGGAACGAGTAAGTAGTGTCTTGTATGTTTCTAAGCACCATTTCTTGAGCCTGTGGATTGATAGTAATTATAAACTCATTCCTAGATCTACCACCTACCAGCACCCTGCACTTAACCTTCATCCATACATCCTTGTATTGCCCAGAAGACCATTTTATCACACTCTGAGTCTTCCCTGTCCTCTCACTATTCCCCTCAGCCATCCGCTAGTCTTAATAACCCCACAATCACCCTGCAACCAACCTCTATCCAGAAGCACCTAGATTACTGACCCTACCGGTGTCGGTTATCCCCTACCGGCGGTTCTCTAACCGCGGTTGGTTATCCAGTGACCGGCATCGGTCACTGTGACTTATACCCCAAAACCTTCCTCTCGCCTATTTGTCACCTAACAACCTCAGATCCAGTCTGGTTTATCCCTGTAACTCAACCTGAATGTATCAACGACTAACCAAAAAAACAACGTGACTCTTTATTATTGATAGTTTAGCCTCTATTGCTTTGTAACGAGGTACCTAAATCGTGATTTTGCAATAGCTTTCTTTGTTATCATTTGTGTTAATTCGTATTAAAAGGGGAACTGACCACCTTCAAAAGGAAGTTTTATATTTCCTGGGCCTAAGGCAGCTCCCTCATTTATTGTCTAATTAAAATCTGGTGGTCTTGTATTCTTACTTGCAGGTAGTCCTTCCAAGACAAAAAGGAGTTCTTTGCAGTCGATCTGATCTTTCTCTACGGTACACGCACACCATCTCAACATTCAACAGGTATTCCTCCTAGCCCTAACCCTTATCTGTTTCTCAAAGGAATGAAAGGATAGAAGCAAGTCTATTCCACAGAGCTGAAACATTAGTGTGAAACACCTTTGGTTTTGATCCTTTGGTCCCCATGACTAAATGCAGGGAGACACTCTCACAGATATAAATACCAACTTAAGAATTCAGGTTGCAAAAACACTGTAAGATATTCTGAGAAGATCACACAATTATTAATTCTGAATATAGAAGCTGAAAAGGCATATGACTATTGGATACTAGGGATTAGGGATTGATTCCACACATGACCATAGCAGGACCACAACAAATATGAATCTACGGTTGTGACCCACAAATCCCACAGCCCAACGAGTCCATAGGTGAATCAGACATAGATACTGGCCTACGTACACTAGTATTCAGATCTACTCCACTTCCACCTATCATCATCGAATAGTTATCCTTGCTAGACACAACAGCTAACAAAGCTAAAGAGTTCTGGAATAGGCCAGAGAATCACCCATAGAGTCAATTATATTTACCATCCACTCTATGACCTTATCTGGAGATATACATGAAACTATCCCAGGTCATTTTCCACGTATTCCATAACCTATAGATCGAATCACGCCAGAGCTTGATATTGATTGGAGCCTTCGAGCAGTCATCCTTGTTGATCGATCTATCACACCAGTTTAGGTTAGGAGGGCCTTCTTTGCCTTAGATTCGCAATTTCCACTAGTGCGCATTGAAGACATCGATTGTCTAATTAGCTTATCTCGCATCCCACACATATTTAATCCCCACCGGCTGTCTCGACACGACCTCGGGAGGTCGGGTGTGAGGAAAATTTACTTGTAGATTCCCATGCTCACTTTTCACTTTTCCATCGTACAAAATTGGTGAACCCAACGTGAATTGATAGTTACTTGTAGATCCCCACCGATTGTCTCGGCACTACCTTAGGAGGTCGGGTGTGAGGAAAAGTTACTTGTAGATTCCTATGCTCGCTTGTCACTTTTCCATCGTACATTTCCCTTTCAGCAATAGCATAGATTCTTAGTTAATTTGGACACTTCAAACTATTTCAACATTGAGATCAAAGTTAGGCAAAAAAACCATAGGGAATTTACACTACTGGTCATAGCCTCTAAATCTCCCATTTTCTAACTCATCTACTAGGAGATCACACTACTAGATATTAGTCATTGATCTTCCTATAGTTAGCCACACACATTCAACATTGGTTGTCTCGGCACGACCTCGGGGATCGAGTGCGGTTGAAGGTTGCATGTCAATTTTCATCCGTATAAATTGGTGAACCCAACATGAAGGATTAATTCCTTCTTGTTTCCTTTTCTTTCATTGTTATTACCTCACCTCTCCATTTCTTCCCCTATTTTGGTAGGTATTTTACACTTTCTAAAATATTTCTGGAAGAGATTTTGGTGGGCCATTTGGATCTGATAGATATTACACCAATGTTAAACCATAACAGTTCCCTTCTCTTTCAAGGTGGGGCGATAATTACACAGAACAACGTCAAAAACCTCTCCTAGTTACACTTGAAACCCCATTAGCTATGTAAGGATCGAGGAGGTTAATCAACCATTAAACATGAAATGTGTTCAACCCAATGTAAACCATGTTGTTATCACAAATGGAATAGGTTCTTACCATAGAGTCTTGTCAAGACTTCACATTGTCATAAATCAATAGAAGATGATACATTCTCACGAATAGAAAATCCTCTTCATCAAATATATGAGTCTTTGGATAGAATGAAGGCTCTGACCTCTCCGAGATTTTGAATTCCTTTCCTAAGATTATTACTTCGAGGAAGATGAGAATTATAACACTTGAACAATTCATGATAGGGTATCATGAGCTTGCTCAATCAAACCTTACACCATAGGTAAACCAACAAGGACTCAATCCCCTCCCAACGATCTCATTTCTAATTTATTAGGGAGGATTAGAGAACTAGAAAGTGCCCGGACTTCACAACCAATGCATGTAGTAGGGCATAACATGGGGTATTCAATTCACAAAGCAAAGGATACATCCCTTCCAATGAACAACCAACATAATATCCTCGTACAACAAGGTTATCGGCTCATTCAAATCTAGGTGATCTTCTCACAAGGTTAGACACACTAGGGATGGGTCCTCATCCTTCTCAATCTTATCCTACATAAGGGATGGATGGAAGTGCATTCTCAAATTTTGCCACAATAGGCAATGTGGTGTTCCCTTGTTTTACGCCCTTTGCTATTCCATATCCTGGTACTATCTCACCTTACATGCACATGTATTCAAAAAATCCCCAGATGGACCCATATACCATTATTACTCCCTACATTCCATATTAGGGGACCCCATACTTTCCCATCAATTCTTATAATGTAGCTTATCTAACTCCTCCTCCTCCACCTCCTCATCAAGGATCTTCAATGGTGTAATATTACGTAATGGGTACATACATTTAGTACTTAAAGGATCCTCTTGACTTCACCATACGTGGTGTCATGCTTCCATGCACATTGTCGGATCTTCCAAAATTTAAGGGAGGGGAGACCCAAACACTCATATCAAGGCCTACATTACGCTTATCGGGGAATTGTTTCCTTGGGATGTTGTAGTCATTAAGATCTTTCCAAAAACTCTTGAAGGAATCACATTGGATTGATATTACCGTATTCTACAAGATTTTATACATTCCTTTAAATATCTTGTTTTTTATTTTATCAAATCATTTGACATGAACAAGTTGTTGTGTATAGGGATTAGGGAGTTCCTGCATATTAGACAAGAGCAAAATGAATCTACTCCCATTTCATCTAGAGATGGTGCCAAGTTCTCTATTCCTCTGCAAGTGCACCCAACATGGACTAGATGGAAATTTGTGATCTTTTCCTTCACTCGCTCAATCGAGAGACTAGGGAGGAGGTCCAAAAGTTTCCTTTCCGTAGTTATGAGGAAGTTTTGGAAGGTGTGCTTCAAATTGACCAAGCCGCAATTAATAGTGGGCATAAGATCTATGGTCCCAAAGGAAAATTGGTATCCCAAATTAAAATAATGCAAATTATAAAAACAATGGTGCCAACAACCAAGGACCTAAGGGCATGAATAAAAATCAAGTGCTACCATGAATGGTGCTATAGATCAAGCTAAAAACACTAGCTTTACAAACAAAAGTAACACCAACAATAATAATAATAACTTGGGAAATCAAAGAGGCCCTAACACTGTGTCATTTATCAACATAGTTGACGTAAACCATCCCTCTCAAAAGCAAAATCAAACCCAAGGCCCACACTAGTATCAATTTTTTTGGCCAAGGGGCAGCAAATCATGGTTACAACAACCAATTTCAAAACTACAACCAAGGTTATAATCAACAAAAGCAAGAGGTTTATCAAAGGCCAAGAGATTATGACCCTAAGCTATATTGTGGTTTCCATAAGGTTCAAGTTCATGATGATAGGACTTGTTGCGATTGTAATAAGTTTTTGCAAAGACTTTCTAAAAACCAAAGGCAGCTATTTGTAGACATATTCCTAGAAAATCCTGAAACAAACCTGTAGCCTAGTCATACCGGACCTGTCACACCTCAAATTATGAACCTAAAATGTCCTAGGAATGCCCAAGTAAATCCTCATAATATAAACAAGGGAATACCTATAGGGAACAATGATCATGAAGCCTCGACTTCTGACAACTCTCAAGTTGCTCCTAACCTTGGTTCAAATGATAATACAAAAATATTGGGGTTAGTCGAGCTAGAGGTCGAGCTAGAAATTAATGCAAAAACTTAGACGAAGGAGTATGTTTCACAACCCCTACCTACTCTTTCCTTCCCACAGGATGGCATTCCTACAATCTCAAAACCAATAGGATCCTGTGATTTAATATCATATTTAAACAAGACCTTTTCTCACATTTCATTTCTAGATTTGCTAAATAATTCACCTGCGCATTATTCTGTGTTGCTCAATGCACTAGGTCTTGGTCATCTAATCCATGTTACACCACCTCCTAGCTCTCAAATAAATCATATTGACTTTTACATACTTTCTCTCGAGACAGGAATGATAGGGATATTAGGTTTTTTTAATATAGACAAGATGTCATCTGACATTGAAATTGCCCAAAGAGGTGATCCTACCTTATTTTTACAAGTTTGGGTTTATAACAATTGCATTAAGAGAGCCATGATTGACAATGAGGCTGTTGTAAATGTGGTTCCCTTCTCTTTCTTGCAAAAAATTTGGGATATGGAGAGATAAATTTTTCCTCCACAAGAAACATATCACGGGGATATGACAGGTCTTCAAGCGAACTCAATTGGAACCATAGTTCTTCCAGTCACACTTGGTCTAAAAACCATCTTGATAGAGTTTTACATTATCAATAGGGAAACAAGTTATAACATGATCCTTGGGAGACCCTGGATTCATCGAATGAAGGCTATCCCCTCTACCTGTTCCAAGAGATTAGATTCCTCCATTTGGGGAAGGTATTCATCACTCAAGGGGATCCTAATCCCTTGATATAAACTTAAAAACCTCAAGAA
The DNA here is from genome assembly GCA_018340775.1 of Taxus wallichiana var. yunnanensis. Lineage (NCBI taxonomy): Eukaryota > Viridiplantae > Streptophyta > Pinopsida > Cupressales > Taxaceae > Taxus > Taxus wallichiana. Next base: position 168,499,310 of record CM031243.1, on the reverse strand, counting down.
TAAGAAAGGGGTCCATACGGAGTATGAACTTCCTATGAATCAATTGAACAAACTACCTCCATCAAAAGAGTTAGTCTCGATCACCCCAAGTGTGCCGAAGACTAAAGTCATTTACCCAAAAACATTTGAGGTGGAAAAAATAGATAAGGGTAAATCAATATCTTTGGAAATAGTGTCAACTAAAACCACAGTGAAAATTATGAAACTCTTAGAGAGTGATGATCTGATATTCCTCCCATTTTAACCATGGGGATGGGTAGTCTTCTTGGTTTAGCATATCTTCCCTCCGACAACCTAGGTCTAGGTGTAAACATTATAGAATTAAAAATGAAGAAGGGAAGTTTGATATTGAAACAATGCCCATCAAAACCATCTCTGAGGTTTATTCTATTCTAAACCATGGTTTCAACCCATGTGCATCTGAAACTAAGCTTTCCATATCCATGGGGCAAGGCCTCATCATTCAACAAGTGTCACAAGTAAACACAATGCTCTACATAGGAAACAAGGCCAAGTAGCATAGTCATGCTCACCCACACACCATGTCTCAAGAACATGACAAAGAGGTGCACGAATGCCTCTTTCAAACAAATGATTTTAATGATTGGACATATACACTTTTGGGAAAGGGTTGTAAGTTTAAACCCAGAATGTTAGGCCCTTGTCAAGAGAACAGAAATTTTGAGGATCATGGTTCTCTGTTGTGTACTTTTAGGGGTGAAGAATTCGATATTTGTCAACTTTCTTCACCTTATACATCATGACATGTAGTTTCACCTGCATTTCCATATGTATATTATTGCATCCGCATTGCATTTTCATCTGTCCAGTTCATTTTGTAAAAATTTTGATCAAGGGACTTATTCTTACAAAGAATTCCTAAAAACTTTTGAAAATATTGGCAAAACATTCAAATCATATCTCTTCAAATCCTCCATTGTGTCATCAATTGTTTCTGAATCATTTCATCAATCCAAGCAAGATAAGATAAAGCTTTGATAGTAACCATACCAAGGCCTGCATACTTGGTTCTACTTATAGTTTCTTCTAGATTAGGTGTCTTTGCCTATAGTATATTCTAGAAGCTTCATGGTGTCACATCTATCCCATATACATCTCTTTGGAAATAAGAACATTCTAGACATTTTTCCTAGATAAATAAGTCAAATGCAAATCCACAAAAAAAAAATATTTTACACATTTCTTTGCCCTACCAACCTTCGGTGTTGAGCCTGCATCTCTTACTAGTGATGTAGGGTTGGGAAAGGAGAGAAGTTCCCTTACTCACCTATGCCTTGTCCATGGTGATGAGCCCATACTTCCTACTGGTAGCATGGGGCAAGGTGTAGGGGATATCTTTGACAAACTTGAAAATTATAAACAGTTCATTCAAATGTTGTGAAATCATAAATCAAAACAAAGTGAGTTAGATGTCCAAAATTCCAAAAAGAGTTTAAAACCTCAAAACCAGATTTTGTCAACCAAGTGGCCATCTACAGATCTAAGTCTAGATAAACTGGAAAGCATTTCACATTTTAAAATATGAAGAAAACTTGAGTAGAATGAGGTTATAGTGTCTCAATTTGGTTTTTCCAAATCCTTTTCTTTCTCTCATCATTACCATTCAACAAATTTCTATAACTTGTGCCCCTTTTGGCTCTTGGTGTTGAGCCCTCGCATCTTACCGGTTGCGTGGAGTTAGGAGTGGGCAAGTTCATTCACTTATCATATCACTCTTTCATCACATCTTGCCAAAATAATACAAAGTATCAAAAATTGCTTAGAGAAACTAAAGTTTAACATTATAGTGTATTTTCATTATCATGTATCAGCATTACAAAACACAAAAAAAAAAAAAAATCATTCTGTTAGCATTCATATCCACTGCATACATTATGAAAAGCATATAAAAATAGAAATTCTAAACATCTAAGAGTACACATATGAATCAAATCATAAATGGAATTTAACTCTATGCAAGGAATAACGAGCCAAAAGAGATATATGTATATATCATGGTGTGTCATAGTTTTGTACAATGCCATTCACACTAGGTGTGTCAAAATGCTCACAATGAGCCCGAAATACAAAAACATCATATGTGCCTCACAAAATGGAGACTAAGCAATAAAGGCACTCTACAAATTTCTTAGGATTTCTTATCAAAAGCATTCAAACAAGAAAGGGAAAATCCTAACACAAAATACCATTCCTAAAATCCATTCCAATTCAAACATACGCACACAAGAAAATGGTCACCAAAGGTCCAGAGCTCAAAAATCACCAAGTCAATATGCACAAATGAATTGAAAAATGGGTTTGTTTGATGTGTGTGTGTGTGTGTGTGTGTGTGTGTGTGTGTGTGTGTGTGTGTGTGTGTGTGTGTGTGTGTGTGTGTGTGTGTGTGTGTGTGTGTGTTGTTATAACCTCATTTGAGTTCATGTGTTAGGACGGGAGCACTAGTGGAGGTAAATTCTTATCCTTGCACAAATGGTAAGTCCTCTTGTCATTTTAATTTTGTGTTTATTTTTTGATATTTCATCTATCTGCACTTGAGTCTTCTTTTTAGTTTTTACAAGTAACGGGAGTTTTATGGTGACATTTTGACACACGGGCATGTTAGGTATGGCTTCTAACTCCCTATTTTTGGAATTTCATACTTGGACTTTATGTTTTATGCCTTTTCATGGCTAAGATGCTTCTCGAGGGGGCAATATGTACGCACCCAAAATAGCATGTGCTACATTTTTAGAAAATGGTTATGAAAGTCCCCATTGATGATGCATGTCCTTTTAGAAGGTGTTCAAGTTCTTAAACTCATTTACAATACATATTTGTAGCCTAGACATCCTTACTTAGATTTTCCATGCTTTCTTCCAGACTTCCCACTCATTTTTGTGCATGTTTTGGCCTTTAGTGTCAGGACCACCACCATGCATGGGCGGCGGTTCTGAAACCACCTCCTAGGCTTGGGTGGCATTCCCGAAACCACCTCCCAAGCTTGGGTAGTGGTCTTGGGACCACCTCCCTGCACAAGGCATCAATCCTACACAATTTTTCCAGAACTCTTCATACGTGGTTTTAACATGCGATGCTTCACTTAACTTTTAGGGTGCGTTTGTGAACCAAATTGCCTAAAAATAGTCTTAATTGCTTGGTTTTCCTTCCCTCTTCTATTTTTAAATAGATTTAATTAGTTTGAACTACCTCTTCACCCAATGATTTGGCACTCCAAGGATGCCTTGTGCATGAAGGCACATCCTAGCCAATTCTTATATATTCCATGCTTGTATTCAAGAAAATGGCCTGAGAATTTTGTGTATCTTGCATAGTATTCTTTGCCACAATCTGCTAGAAATTGCATAGCCAAGCTCTATTCACTTGTGTTATCTCTCTTCCACCTACATTGCAACTAGACTTCCTTCAAGTTGTCATTTCTCAAGCACCTTCTCTTGCTACGCTACCTTTGCATTCCCAATTCCTTGGACTCATATGGACACACAGAGAAAGAAAGGATAAACTGAGCACACAATTCATCACACAGTTGGATTTATCTTTGTTCTGTGAATTCCAAGTTATATTTTTTGTTTGATTTCCTTCATTTCTATAATTTATCATTGTTATATCATATCAAATAGAGTAGAAATCAATTTCCTTTCATTTTTAAGTAATTAGTTAATTTCTAAGAGGGTTTAAATCATTAATAGCATCTCCCGGTGACGGATCCTCTTCTTCCCATCCCTGAGGATCTAATGGAGAGAATATCTATATAAGGTTTTCAACATATCATAGATCATTTGGAAAAGTTCTTGTTTTAAGTTAGTTTAGTTTCAATACACTCAACACAGGTGAATAACCACACTAGGTTATCTTACTTGTTTAGTTTTAGTGTAGAAATATTTTAATTATTTAGAATAGAAGCAAATTGTTGTTTGTGATTGTAATATTTCAGTTTTGTGATTTGTTTAGATTAGTTTCCCTTTCAGCAATAGTATAGATTCTTAGTTAGTTTTCAAAGTTTAAACTAGTTCAACATTGATATCCAAGTTAGGAAACCAAACCATAGGGAATTTACGCTACCTGTTCATAGCCTCTAAATCTCCCTTTACCAACTCAACTACCAGGAGATCACACTACCAGATCTTAGTCATTGATCCTCATATAGTTAGCCACACAAATTCAACATCGGCTGCTCCAAAACGACCTCAGGGGGTCGAGTGTGGTTGAAGGTTGCATGTCAATTTTCATCTGTACAATGAAACCCATTGATGTCTAAAATTGGATATATAGAACTAGCATCTAGTAACTTCTTCAATTATCCTTTCATAATGACTCTAACCGATGGGTTCATTCTTATTTTTGATTGCCTAATTGGTTTGTAGTTGTATTTAATATCAATTTTATGAGTGCACAATTTGGGGTGAATCCCATGCATGTCACCATAATCCCATGCAAACGTTGCTTTGTGTTTTCGGAGAAGAGTAATCAGTGATTTCTCTTATTACATGCTTAGCATTTTATTCATGTTGAGTGGCCTTGCTTGAGGTTATCTCCAGATGCTTGGGAAGATCATTCATTGAACATACATTGTTTCTTACAAAATTCATTATACAGACATGTGGAAGAAGTTAATGGAGAATACAACTCTTACCTGGAAATTCCTTGGTGTTTTGTTGCAGAAGAACTTGTTTCAAGGGAAAGTTTAAACACCTCAATTTTTCATCCACTTCTTCATTTCTTCTATAATTATTCTACAAAACATTGGAAAGAAAAACTTATTATTCTCGGTATTCAATGGTAAAAGACTACTCTAGCATCATAAGTTGTTGTACAGAGTTCGATTTTCTTCTTGTTATTCTACCCAAATGGTTTGATCTTCATCACTTAATAGTTGGGTGGGAGGATAAAAATGAGCTTTTAGTACTACTTCCATTAGAAATAATCATATTGACATAACTACAACCTATAAATGAATTAGTAGTGGCAAGCCATGGGCTTCCTAGCATGATAGTATATCCTCCTAAGCTTGCTTTTGCTTGAAGAACAATACATTTGGTAGGGTATTCCCGGAGTAAAACTTTATCCCATTTCACTCCCATTGTGAAATGGTATAATTGGAAATCTTGCATTATCATAGTGATAGGGATCCAGTTGCAAGAAAAGGTGGCAAAATCTGATAAGTCATCTAAACCATGTCTTGAACACCTCTTCATAGCTGCATGGATCCAAGAATTACATAAATGCTCAAAAGAAGGTGTAGGTTTCAATATAGTGCATCGAGCTCTAAGGCCATCATATCAAGCTCATTGGCAAGTTACATTGGGAACCTGAGTTAGCATAAGAAGATTGAGCACTAAGGTTCAAATCCAAGACACGTTTTAAATTGTGAGATCTCTCTAAGTTTCCCATTGAACTCAAGCTGAAAAAATATTGAAATGTTCCTATTTTTAAGAGCATTGGATGAGGCCATGGGAGGATCATTGAGCTCAAGAAAATAACATGTAAGCATGGCAAACGAATTGTTCTTGTGAAATGGAAAAATCTCGGTGTAGACCTCATCGTAGTAGTGCATCGGGGCCAAGCTCACAACACTTAGCAAGAAACATAAAACAAGTTAGCTCACCGGGAAATCTCACCGAGCTGGAATTCGAGCCATTGAGTGAGTCATAGACCCTTGTGGTAAGTGCGGAAGAAAACGGCCACGACCAGCCCAAATTGTTTCGGGACATTTGTGTCTCTGTGAGACCCGAAATCACCGATATAATAGGATGGCAAGTTGAATGTGGAAAAAGTGGACCTCAACAACCCTCATGGCACGGTCAACATAGTGCGAGAGAAGGCTATGTAGACACAAAGGGGTCAGGAGTCCACGTTACGAGGTGATGTGGAAGAAGGAGGCACGGGACGGCCCGCAGGACACTTGTGCGGCCTAAACCTGAAATCACCGAAATACCCGTGGGTGGGTGAGTTATGCGAGATATGGTGACATGGAGGAAGGAGGCCCACATGGTCCAAGTATCATGGGGACATGAGTTCCTCGCGGAGGAAAAATTTCCGCATGTCAAAGGAGACAGAGTGTGTTGCGGAAAATGTGGACTTGGCAGCCCAGCGCAGTCTAATCATGCGGAAAATGAGTTCCCCAAAAACCCACAATACCTACATGTCAAAGTAAAAGGAGTAAAAATCCAAAGTGTATTTTGGATTGTGAGAGCCCGCGTGGAATGCCCACCCTCTAAAGTTCAAATAGGAATAACTTTTGACTCAGAACTCGATTTTCACAAAATTGGACTTTTCGAAAGGGCACGACATCCTCTATGCCAAAAAAATTGGATTTATTATTTTTAATTAGGGTAGGTAGGTGAAAATAAAAGAAACATCTCCAGCTCCAAAAATTAAATGCTCATTCCCATAAAATGCAAGAAATCCTGGCAAACTCAAAATAGTTTCTCACACTCATAATGCCATATATTTTGCATTTCTCAACGAAATCATTCAAAATTGGTCTCATTGGAATCATGGATCCAAGCCGATGCAAAAAAATCAATAAATCTAGAATTTGATGTGGATTTGATAGAGAATTTTGAGGAAAACGAACCAGGTTTAGAATAATGTTTTAATTGGTAGTTGGGAGTGTAATTAAGAGGCATGGTCATCATTTTCTCCAACTGCAGGTTATGGGATAGCATGGGGAGCCTTTTGCAAGAAACATACCATCATTTCACTTCATTTATTACCTCTTGCAAGTGGTTGAAAGGTAGATTTTGGGATTTCAATCCTCTCTCTTCCAAATTCTATAAATTGAAGTGTGGGCTCATTTAAAAAGGGGGATAGTTTGAGTAGAAAAACTCTATCATTTTGGTTTTGTGAAGCTAATGTGTTATAGGCCCTTATAGTGGACTCCTTGTATGGTGATCCAGGCCTTTATTTTGTAATAGATTGAATTGTGCATATCAATGAAGTAATAGATGCAAGTTTGTGGATGTATCTTCCCTTGTTGTGTTTGTTTGCATTCTTCTTGCCTCTTCAACCTTATTACAAATATATTGTGTCTATTTTATGCTCTTTCAGGGATTCATTATCATTGTGTGTGTATGAAATATTGTTGTGAATGCAGTTGCTAGACTATGGAGAACTATTATCACCCTCTCTAGTATGTACTTTGCTTCCATTTTTCACACATTGGAAAGCTATTCTCATACCCTCATTTTCTGGTGTATCACCACTTTAGTGTAGGCTTTGTTTTCATGCACTCTCTCTCCTGGTCCCTTGGAAAGTTAGATTAGGATAAGATAGTTTTTCCTACATTAGAGTAGATTGTGGCAGGTGGTTTAGGAGTAAGAACTAGCTTTCTCTATAGGCCTATCTCAAGTAGAAATTCCCACAACTTGGAGATAGTACCCATGTTACCAGGACACAATGTGAGCTTGAGCACACACACTTGTGAAAATCGGGGTGATCTCGATTCGGCGATAACAATTTTGGCGTGCGAGTGGGACCAAAGAGCTATTCATTTTAATTGTAGCAAGATTGGTGTGCACTTGTTGTAAGTTTCTATGTTGTCGAGAATCTTTGAAATAACACATCTAGAAACTCCAAAAGGTAAAACTTCTTTGGTTTTGATAGTCCAAACTTGGTAGATTTATGATAAGAATTCAAACAAGGTCAAGAACTAGAGAAGAGGGATTATTTGTCTATCTACACTTATCTCGAGATAGATCAAGAAGGGGAAGAAGAGCTCAAAGTTCCCCATCTCCACCAAACAACTGTATGTACCCAAAATTGTAAGGTACTGTACTACCGGAACAGTGTAACAAGTGCCCCAATGATGATACAGGTCTCCTCGCAAGGTGTTCGGATCCGAAAAAGCTCTCCGAGTGTGCGTTAACATCCCGCATGCCCCGCTTAGCCCCCGCGTCCTTTGTTTTCCTTTTTCCCTCTTTTCTTGGCCTTTTTCTCTTCAGTGATGAAACCGCCACCCTGCATGGGTGGCGGTCTCGTGACCGCCGCCCTAATCAGGGTGGCGGTCCTGTAACCACCACCCTGCTCAGAGCGGCGGTCCTTTACGTGTTTTCCAGAAAGTGTTTTGACGTGACTCACGTAAAGATCAGCATTCCACCAGCTTTTCCTTGCCGACTTGGGCTTGCATTTATGTTTTTGGTCCCCTGGAATAGTGTTTGGCCATTGTTTATAGTTTTTAGAGTTCAGTTTGGTTTTGATCTTTGGGTGAATGAAAGCTATAAATAAGTGGCTTGTGCTCAAGAAAATGGCCCTGAAGTTTGTCTCTAAATTTCTCTTTGCAATAGACTTAGCTTTCATTTTGCTTAGAGTGCTTGGTTTAGTTCATTATATGTCTAGTTAGCATTGTTCAACTGTTGGTAAGCCACATATCCAGCTTGTGCAAACATGGTGTTGTTTTATCCAATCCATTGGAGTAGAATAGCTTAGGAAGCCATTAAAGTTGCAGGTTTTGCTCTTCAAATAGGATAGTTTCAGGTTCTGGATGCTTTATGTTGCATGACTCGTAGTAAATCCCGCTAGGAATTGCATAAGCCAAGCTCTGTACTCTTGCGCTATCCCTCTCCTACTCGCATTATATTGAGCCCGCATTTACGAGTTGTCCTTGTCCCAATATCTACTTCTGTCGATGCTAGCACTACATACTTTTCGGATCCACGTGAACACGAAAGAATGAGGAGATCACACTGAGGGGACAAGATCACACACACCATCAGATTTGCCACTGTTCTCTACGGAATCCAGGTTTTAACTTTCAAAGTTCTAGTTAGAATCATATCAAATAAAGTAGTTAATTGCTTCATTTCAGTAAATTCTATTCTCGATATTACCAGGGAAGTTGTGGGGATTGATAGTTTCTGAGAAACTATGATTCACTCCTCACTTCTGAAGTAGGATCGAGAAATTGCACAAATAGATAAAGCAAGTTATTTCATTATTTAGAATAAATCTACAAATTACACAGACAAATAACTACACTCGGTTATTTTGTTTTTTTTTAATTGTTATTTGGTTGTTATTTCTAGATATGCTTAAATAGCTACTTTTCTTCTTAGAAAGTTAAATATAAAAATAGAAGTTATATATGTTTTAGATAGTCAAAATTTGCTTTGTTGCAGTTAGATTTACATTTTGTTTTGTATGACAATCACGGGACCTCGTGAGCCGGGGAATACGTATTTGAGCCAATCTTACCTCAACCCAACCTCATCATAGGAATAATTGACATAGATCAGAACCTTAGAATACAAGTCTTCCAAACAACAATAGATTTACAACTAATCGGTTCTCGGTTGAGAGGGTTAAATATAGAAGATGACCAAGCACACACGTTTTGGTCAAATCAACTTTGAACTACAAATTTCCCTAGGCAAAACATTCACATGTTGTAGAAGGATTCGAAGAGAACAAACCTTTGGTTGCGATCCTTTGGTCCCACACGGCCAGGTGCGAGAGACACTCTCACGAGACATAGATACTAGTTTAAGGATCCAGGTTACACGAACACCTATGAGATATTCTAGAGAAGATCGTGCGTAGTTATTGATCCTAAACATAGAAGCTAAGAAGAAAGCGCACGATTACTTTGGATACTAGGAATTAGGACTTGATTTTGTATGTGACCATAACGGGACCGCAACAACCAAGAGTCTATGGTTGTGACCAACAAATTCCATGACCCTAACGAATCCATAAGTCAATCGGATATAAACACCGGCCTACACACACTAGTATTCCAATCCACTCCACTTCCACCCATCATCATCAAACAATTGTCCTTACTAGATATAGCAGCTAATAAAGCTACGAGTGCGGACTAGGCGGAGAATCGTCCATAGAGTCAATTGTATTCACCATCCACCATATGACCTTATGCGGAGGCGTACATGAAACTATCCCGGGTCATTTCCCATGTATTCCATAACCCATAGATCGAATTACGCTAGAGCTCGATATTGATTGGAGCCTTGAGCAGTCATCCTTGGCGATCGATCTATCACACCGATCCAAGTTAGAAGGGCCTTCTTTGCCTTAGATTCACAAATTCCATTAGTGCGTGTCGAAGACATTAGATTTCCTAACTAGTTCGTTTGCATCCCGCACTTATTCTATCTCCCCATTGTTATCTCGGCATGACCTGGGAGGTCGGGTACGTGGAAGAGTTACCTTTAGATTACCATGCTCGCTAGTCACTTTTTTGGCGTACAAAATTGGTGAACCCTGACATGAACTAACAACTGCTATTTCACCTTCTCTTTAAGAAGTTTCATCTTATCTCAATCACCTTCGCTCCTTCCCATTATTTTGTGGGTATTCATATACCCCGAATATGTCGGGATTCGATGCATATGTGCAGACCCTCTTGGGTATTGAGGCATACTACGCCCAAAAAAATAGGCAATCATCACCCTCGCTCTCAGTATGGGGTGACAACTATTCAACTAATCAGTTGTCAACACAAACCCCAAGAATCAGATATAATTCGTCTTTTCAAATTGAGGAGTTAGATCAACCCCCCGAACGCAACAAATAGAGCCTTGGGCTCGAACAATATGACGTTTTTGCAGAAGAATTTGGTTCATCTCCTCAGATGCTACTTAGACCACAAATTAGTAGACAATCTAACCCATACCTGGTCTTAGATAATGAACAGTCAATACGTTATCCTAGAAGTGAACAACGCTCTTGGGGTATGTACCCATCTATAGGAGGTTTACAAATACAACCCGAGGTCTCTTTTCAAGAAAATACCTCTATGCCACTACATATAGGAAATACTCTCGGAGAAACTTGGCAAGATAGCGATTAGTTCATAGTAGGATATCACATGCCTATACAACACTAGGGTATACAACAAATGCCGCTAAGGCAAAGCACCGTGACTTCACCAAATGAAGTCATTTCAACGTTAGTAGAAAAAGTGAGAGGGTTAGAACTTGCTCAAGCAAGTCAAAATCCTCAGTTCATGCAAGTAGGAAGTTCCAATCCTCCATACCACCCTGGCCAAGTAGATCTCCTCACAGGAGTAGGCATGTTAGGCATGCCTCCTCAATATCCGCAACAAACGCCAACAAGGCCCATCATCTCTAACACTATTCCTCCCGGTCTAGTATCAAACAATCCATTACTAGACAATACCCCGTCATACTTAAACATGTACTCCAAATCACCACAAGGAGATATGTTCTCCTCTCCCAGCATTTTGGCTCAAACGCAGGGACTCCCCTATGCCCCCTGCAATGCATATGCTGCGCCATATCAATAATACATCCCACCATCACTCCCTCAAAGAACCACCATCAATGGTGAAACCTATGCGATAGGGACTTATTCGAATATCTAAAAGATCCCTTAGACTTCGCCATATGAATCGTCATGCTTCCAAGACCCCTTCCCGATTTACCCAAGTACAAAGGTGAGGGAGATCCAAACGTGCATATCAAAGCTTACGCTACAGCCATACGTGAATTACTCCCTTGGGATGGGGTTGTTGCTAAAATATTCCCCAAAACCTTGGAAGGCATTGCTCTCGACTGGTATTATAGAATACCTGAAGCCTCCATCCATTCATTTAAACAACTCGTATCAGAGTTCATTAAGGCATTCGACATGAACAAACTGTTGAGAATAGGAATCAGGGAATTCTTGCACATCAAACAAGAACACAACGAATCTGTCACCCATTTCATCCAGAGGTGGCGTACAGTTCTTTATTCTTCAGCAAGTGCTCCAAACATGGATCAGATGGAACTATGTGATTTATTCCTTCATTCTCTCAGCAGAGAGGTGAAGGAAGAAGTCCAGAAGTTCCCACTAAGAACTTACGATGAAGTACTTGAGAGTGCTCTTCGAATAGATCAAGCAGTGATAGATAGTGGCCGTAAGACATATGGAGCAAACGGGAGGTTAATCACCTCCATCCAGAACACTACAACTACCACAAACATCAATCAAGGACCTAAAATCCTTAACAAAAATCAGGGTGTAACAACGGATGGAGTAACCGACCAGCCCAAGAAGGTAAATGTGGTCAATACTCCATCACAAGCAAACAATCAATGAAACAACAACTTTACCCCGACAATCAATACAGTGGATTTTAACCACCCACAATAACAACAACAATGGTGAAATCCTATACAAGGGCCAAGCCAAAACTCATTTGGTTATCAAAACCAAAGCCAGAAACAAACGCAAAATTTTAATCCTAATAGGCAACAGTTTGATCAGAATTTTAGGCCGCAATATACACCAAACCAACAAAACAGGAATTACAATCCCAATTCTTATTGTGGTTTCCACAAAATTTGGGGTCATGATACTAGAACGTGTCGTGACTACAATAAATTCATGCAACGTTTTCCAGAAGAACAAAGACAGTTCTTCACATATTTGTTTTTGGTAGATCCCATATCACCACCACCAAATACGCTCGCAAGGGCGTTTCCCCTCAGAATGCTCCCCTCAAGATCTTTAACGATCCACTCCCAAATCATGATAGCTTGATACAGATGAATCCAACTAGAACAAACAAAAGTGCAATGATGGGAAACAATGATCATGAAGCCTCGACTTCACTAAATCCATCAGTTGTGCCACAGTTAGGAAGTCAACCGAGACCCAAGATAGTCAGTTTGGTAGAATTAGACATTTGAACTACCTATCAAAGCTATAACAAGAACATGAGAATATTTCTCTCAATCGAGCCCAAGTCATGCGCGAAATGGATAAGAGTCAACAAATAGTAGAAAAACCCGTGGGTGCCTATGATTTAATTAGTGACCTAACAAAGACCTCGCACATTTTCATTTTGGATTCACTAAAGAACTCTCCTACTCACAGAGCTACTCTTTTAGAAGCATTAGGTCTAGGTCATCTAATTAACATCACTCCACCTCCTGAAACACAAGTAAATCACGTAGATTTTGATATCCACCCTCCGGGGCAGCAAGGACAAGGATGTCGAATTCATATTCGAAATAAGTAAAATGCCCACAGATGCTGAGATCACATGCCGAGGTGATCCAGCCTTACACTTACAAGTATGGGTTTATAATAACTATGTAAAATGGGCAATGGTTGATGATGGGGCCACAGTTAACATAGTCCCTTTCTCTTTCCTCCAAAAACTAGGATATGGGGAAACAAACTGTTCCACCACTCGAAATACATTGAGAGGCTATGATAGCCTTAAAGCCACTTCGATAGGAACTATAATACTACCGGTCACCTTAGGACCCAAAACAATTCTGACTGAGTTTTATATTATAGATCGGGAAACTAATTATAATATGATACTCAAAATTTGACCATGGATACACCGAATGAAGGCAATCCCTTCTACGTTATTTCAAGAGTAAGATTCTTGCATCTAGGAAAGGTATTTGTAGCCAAAGGTGATCCAAAACCTTTCGATTTGCACCTAGCTGATTTAAAGAAAAGACCAGTGTGCACTCAGAATTTGAACTTCCGACAAACCAACTTAATAAACCCACTGACCCAAAACCAGAGGAGAAGTTGGTACCTACAACGGATCTTGAAACTATCAGCATAGCCAAAACAACCCCAACCCCCAACGATAAGGCTATAGAAACGGTATCATTAGGGACTACTGCAAAAATCGTTGAGTTAATAGAACAAGATTTACCAATGTTCTTACCATTTGATTCAGTAGGCATAGGATATTCCCTAGGTGTTGGTTCCCTTCCAGTCAGAGGACCTCTACATGGTAGAAGTTGAGTGCGCAAACACAGCAGATACCCCAACATCTATACTCCCGGCTAAATATTGGACTCTCCATTTCGATGGAGCTAAATGTCGTTATGGAGCGGGGGCAGGTATAATTCTTACTTCACCCGAAGAGAAAGTCCTCCCATTTGCCTTTAAGTTAAATTTTGAATGCACAAACAATGGCGCTGAGTATGAAGCCCTCCTCCTTGGCCTCACCTTAGCCAAAAGAATTGGTATTGATAACATCAGAGTCTTAGGAGACTCACAATTAGTGACAAACCAAGTTTCTGAAGTATACGAAACCAAAGCCGAACATTTGCAGCTTTACAAAGAAGTCTGTATTAGATTTAAGCAAGGCGTTTAACTTTATATCCATTGAAGCAATCTCGCGAGAGAAAAATCTTCTCGCCGATTCAATAGCAACTTCAGCATCACGTTTTACTCCAAGCAATGAGTTAGAAGATACCCATTTCACGGTGTCCATTCATGATGAACCATTGATAAAAACAATGACAAATCCCCTTTCAAGAGCAAGTGAATCTACCGTCCTAGATCAGGTTAATAGTGATATGGCTACTTTGGATTACTTAAACACCTATGCAGCACTACATCTCTCCTATCATATGCTAGATTTATCCTTAATTCCACATTCGTCTTCTTACTTTGGAAATCCCGTGATGGATCTTCCCTCACAAATGGAACCTAGCATATACGCAGTAGAAAATGGGGATGATTTGGATTTACCTCCAGCACCACCTGAGTTCGAAGAAGGTAACGCCTCTTTGATCGAAGAAACAATCGATGTCAACATCGGGACAGAAGATGAACCAAGAATATTGAAACTAGGATCCTCGTTAACCCCAGAAGAAGTAGAAATACATACTCGGATCCTCAAAGAACATCAGAAGGCGTTTGCATTTAATTATAAGGAGATGACAGGAGTCACACCCCACATTGCGGTGCACAACCTCATCACTAAATCAGATGCAAAACCAATTAAACAAAAATCAAGACCCATGAAGCCCAAGGTAGCTCTCATGGTAAAGGAAGAGGTAATAAAACTCCTCCAGGTAGGATTCATCAAACCAGTCGACTACTCCCAATGGGTATCGAACATCATTCCTGTTCTCAAGAAGAATGGAAAGATACGCATCTGCATAGATTTTCGAGATATCAACAAAGCATGTCCTAAGGATGACTTCCCATTACCATCCATAGATGTCATTGTTGATGCAATAGCTGGATTTGAACTTTTGTCTCTCATGGATGGATTCTCGGGATACAATCAAATCAAAATATCTGAGCAAGATCAAGCTAAAACTACGTTTATAACTCCTTGGGGAACCTATTGCTACGTTGTTATGCCATTCGGTCTCAAAAACACTGGTGCTACCTACCAGTGAGCTATGACATATATATTCCATGATTTAATTCATAAAATCATGGAGTCCTATGTAGATGACTTATTGGCTAAGGCCAAGAAGTGTTGCGACCATCCGGAAGTACTCCGCGTCATTCTTTCATGCCTAATAGAATACGGAGTCACACTAAATCCAGAGAAATGTGTCTTTGGTGTAACAGGAGGAAAACTCCTAGGTTACATCATATCGTCACGAGGAATAGATGTTGATCCAACAAAATTGGGCTGTCCTCGAAATGGTCCCACCTTCGAATGAATCTGGAATCAGGTCATTTCTCGGAAAACTAGGTGCAATCCGGAGATTTATCCCGGACTTAAGCTTCGCCATTCATCCAATCAACAATTTACTCAAAAAGGATTATAGCATTGATTGGACCAAAGACTGTAATGAAGCCTTTGATGCAGTTAAGCGTTTCCTATTATCACCACCTACGCTAATGCCACCAAAGCTAGATCGCCCGTTAATTTTATATTCACGGGCTACCAATGTCTCGTTAGCTTGTATGTTGGCCCAAGAGGACGATGACAAGAGGGAACGTGTGATTTATTTCATCAGCCGAACACTGCTTGACTATGAAACACGCTATACACAGGCAGAATGAGAATGCCTTGCCATAGTCTTTGCTACTAAATGCCTAAGACATTATATGCTAAACCAAGAAACAAGGGTCATGGTAAAAATGGACCATTTACGAACTTTCCTCACACAAGGGTCCTTGTCTAAAAAGGCTGGACATTTTATAACCTTAATGGGAGAATTCGAATTAATGTTTGTAAATCAAAATTCAGTTAAGGGACAAATCATTGTGGACTGGTTAGCTGACAACCCATTAGACGGAGGTGATTTAGTAGATTTAGACTTTCCAGATGAGTGCGTATACTACATCGAAACCCGACCCTCTATCTTTGAGTGCCTTTGGTACATGGATATCATTAATTATATCATGGACCATACGTACCCAGAAGGAGTTACACCGCAACAAAGAAGGTGGTTACGCATTATCATAGCTAAATACGTCATTATAGAGCAAGTGCTCTACCGAAAAGCATTCGATGGAATGCTCCTAAGATGTGTCGACATGGAAGAATCCAAGAAGATTCTCCATGAATCTCACAGTGGAATATGTGGAGGCCACTTGGTGGCCATGCCACTACTCGAAAAATACATCGAATGGGCTATTTCTGGCCCACTCTAGAACATGACGCAATAGAGTTTGTATGCAGGTGTCATAAGTGCCAAGAATTCTCCCATGAGATCCACATGCCGGCACAAGCTCTACAACCAATCGCTACTCCATGGCCCTTTTCTACATGGGGTCTAGACTTAATAGGGAAATTCTCTCCCTCATCCACAGATGGCCATAATTTTATAATCACGGCCACTGAATATTTTACCAAATGGGTAGAGGCTATGCCTCTTACTACTGTACCTAGTTCTGTAATCGCCAAGTTCATTTTGAACCAAATCATTTGCAGGTATGGTATCCCACAAATCATTATCTCCGATAATGGAACTTCTTTTAAGAATGAAGAGGTTCGCGAACTATGTAATAAATTTAAGATAAGCCATCATACGGCTTCCTTGTATTACCCCCAAGCCAATAGACAAGCTGAAGCGACAAACAAGACACTGAAAGCCATTCTCCTTAAAACGGTAAAAGAAAACAAACAAGATTGGCATTTGAAGTTATATCCGGCCTTGTGGGCCCACCGAACCTCAATAAGAACACCAACGGGAGCAACTCCTTTCTCGCTAGTATTTGGGGCAGAAGCAGTTCTCCCACTTGAGGTCAAAATACCCAGTCTCGCATTTCACTACAAGGGATTCTGGATGAAGACGCTTATAGAGAAGCATGTCTTTCCCAACTAGAAAGCCTAGATGAAACTAGGTTAGATGTTGAACAGCGCATAGAGCTTATGTTGACCGAATGTGCCAGTCAGTATAACAAGAAGGTCTATGAACGCGACATATACGAAGGTGATCTAGTTCTAAGGCTAGACAGCCGGATCGACAAGAAGACCGGCGAAGGAAGGAAATTCCAGCCCAAATGGTTGGGCCCGTACCGAGTCATGAAAGACTACGGAAATGGTGCTTACCTCTTATGTATGCTAGAAGGTGAGGAATTTGGTGAAACAGTCAATTCCCTTCACCTCAAGCTGTTCTACGCATAAGCAGCTAGCACTACTTATAATTGTCTACATTACATCTTCATATAGATTAAGATCATTTTGTCCACTTATTTCTTACATAAATGGTGATCAAGGAATCTATCCTCAAAGTAATTCATTACAAACTCATGATGTTGTTGGCATAAAATTTCTAATCATACCTCTCCATTTTCGTGATATCAACAAATCATCTCAGAATCATTTTATCAAATAAAGTCGACATGACGAAGTCTTAACAGTAACCATACCAAGATCTGCAAGTTTATTCTCGCTTTGATTTCTTCTTAGGATAGGTGCCTTGCCTATGGTCTATTCTAGAAGCTTCATGGTGTCACATCTATCTCATATGTATATCTCTTTGGAAATAAGCACATAATGACATTTTACTCAAGAAAACAAGGCAAAGTGATTAAAGAAAATTTTAATTTTACACATTTCCTTGCCCCACCAACCTTCGGTGATGAGCTTGTGTCTCTTACTAGTGACGTAGGGTTGGGAAAGGATGGAAATGCCCTTACTCGCCTATACCTTGTCCATGGTGATAAACCCACGCTTCTTACTAGTAGCATGGGGAAAAGTATAGGGGGTCCTCTTGACAAAGCAAACGTTAAAATTCATAAACAAACAATTCAAACTTTGAGTCAAAAACGAATGAATCAGATGTTCAAAATTCCAAGAGAGTTAAAATCCTAAAAACCTAGATTTTGTCTACTATGTGGCCATCTATGGATCTAAGTCTAGATAAACCAAAAAGTAAGTTACATTCTAAACTATGAAGTCACTCGGGTGGAGTAAGCTTGTAGTTTCCTATTTGGTTCCACCAAAGCTTTGTCTGTCTTTCATCACTATCATTTCAGCTACACCTCATAACTTGTGCCCTTTCTAGCTCTCGGTGAAGAGCCCTCGCATCTTACTAGTTGCATGGAGTTAGGAGTGGGGCAAGTTTATCTGTTCATCATACTGGTTATATTCATCACTTTACAAAACAAACATGAGGTATCCAAAATTGCTTACGAAAACTAAGATTCAAAATCACATTACATCTACATATATCAGCATCATGAAATACACAAAAGGAAACAAACATTTGCATCATTTGTTCTCCATTGCATACATTCTAAAAAGCATATAAACATACATCGTAGTATATACAAAGAAACTGGAAATAGAAAAGAAACCATGAGTGCCAAGATTTTGATCCAAAACAAATGCATATATATAAATGATCAATGTTTATATACAATGCCATCATGCACTAAGCATGGTCAAAACGCTCAAAGAGCCCATGATATACAAAGAAATATGTAATACAAAATACACGAGAGCCAAGTGGCCTCTCAATCCCTACGCGACCCCTCCAAAGGTGCACGCCCACGCTAGGACTCCGGCTACGCCGGCGCTCTGAATATACGGAGGGCTCAGGATCCCTAGGAGCAGCGCATGGTCTCACCATGAGAATGGCTCCTCATAAGATGCTCAGCCATCCTATAGCCCGCTAGCTCGGTGTGAAGGGTCGATACCATCCTGGCCACATGCCAGACTGGAGCAAAAACGTCGGTATGCCTACTGCCATCTTGAAGGCTCCCATAGCATCCACAGATAGCTCTACATGGGTCCTATCCATGGGGATCATCAGGGAATCGGTACATACCCTACGGATCAAATCCCACCACTCATCAACAGTCTCTACAAACAAAGGAGAAAATGAATTAGAAACTAAGCAAGAGGCTAAAAGATACAAAATAGCAACTAAGGAGAGCCTACAAATAAACATTAAAAGGGAGAAAGGGTAACTTACTCGGATCCCCAGGCCTCCAAGATGGGTCACTGGGGCCGGCACCTGCCGCGGATGCCGCTGCCGACTGAGGGGCTGCTCCTGTGGTAGGAGCAACATGTCGCCTATGGCCCGACTCATCCTCTCCACCATGGCCCTGAGAGAGTGGCTCCTCTGAAACTAGAGTGTCCCTCTCTACGCTCTGCTCACCCTCTCTCTGCTGCATGATATCCTGAGTGTCATGCCACTCAGGATCGTTATCCTTGGTCTCCTCCTCTGTCCCTCCCTCTGTAAACTCCTCGGACTCGGAGTCAATATCAATAGGGTCATCGCTGCTATGAGCAGGACCCGTAGCAATCTGAAGCAAAGGTGCCCGAGGCGCACCGGCTCTCCCTCTAGCACGAACTATCCTCCTGGCTGCAATGGGAATGCCAGGAGTAATCACTATCCAACCTCGACCTCTAGGGCCCCCTCTGGCCTCACGAACTGATCTGTAAACTGGTGCCACTGGGGGAAGCATACCCGTGTATGGAAGGCCAAACTACTGAGGAACTCGGCCAAAGGGGTGCACCTCCACTCATCCCACTCGATCGATAAGCTGCCCTGTGGTGGAGCAGGAAATCAAGGTAAGGGCCTCCTCGCCCCATATACCGGCCATGGTCTGGTATGGTGTCGCCTCCATATCGGTGGTAGTCAGAGAGGCAACTGGCTGATGAGGTGCTCTAAGCACCGACATGTCTGACCATCTCGCTGCCCTAACAGCTCCAGGATCTGCTACCTCCACACCCCTGCCATAAGGGATGAAGTGCTCATAAACCCAACTCATGACTAGAGTCGGGTGGCTCAATGACTGCCCCTGTAAATGCACCACCCTATATAGATCATGGTAGGTGGTCCCAAGAATATCTGCTCCCCAAGCGTATATCCGGCCGTGGCCCTCTATCTGTGCAATAATGGGGGCCCAAAGCAGTATAACAATGTGTCCCCTCCCTTGTCCCCGATCAATCTCGAGGCAAGGATCCCCATGATGGCCTGACGAAATACGGGGATGGGAAAAGAAGGAATGGATCGAACTCTCACCCCCTTCTTCGACCCCGTGGAGATGGCTGCATCTCCCATATAAGTCACCCACTGGGCAATCCGTGCCCGTGAGCTCGCTTTGTCTCCAAAGTGAGTTTCTCCCGATGATCGGGACCCCTAGAATGCGGTAGACATCCTCCAATGTAATGGTCCACTCACCACGGACCCCTGGCAATTGGAAGGTGTTCGATCTGCATCCCAAGTAAAAGAATAAGTCACAAAGGATGTGACTAGATGGTGTAACATGGGAGCACGCGTGATATGCGCAGATATACCAGCCCTCTGAAGTGTGTCCTCCTCATCCTGTGAAAGGGCATCTAATACCCCTGAGAGCCAATCACACTCTCTCTCTCTACTCCATCGGATGTACTCCTCTCTCGCTTGCATACACTCAAAAACACACAAAACAAACTAAGTTAGCATCCAGAAATCTTGAGAAATTCATAAAAACACGTAGAAATATTAAAAATACAAACACAATCTTAAAAACAAGTTCTTTTTGCATTCTGTGCAAAACCACCGCCCTGAGCAGGGAGGTGGTTTCGTAACCGCCGCCTTAAAGGTGGCGGTCGTGGTCTGAAAACCCACGTGGGATTTTAACCTAAAAAGGCCTAAAAAGTGCCAGAAAAGACCATTTTAACTAAAAACAAAGCCTACCCAGTAGGCGCCCCCCCTAGGTGGACCTTTTGAACCTAACATTTTCAAAAATGACCCCCCCATTATAGAGTATTTAGCATTTCAAAATTAAGGGGGGAAAAACAATAAACTGAAGAAAACTAACTCGTGATCGCGAGGTTAGTGTTCCACACGTGGAGGCATGATCACGATCTCACCTGCGAATGTTTCGACTTTACTCATGCAAGAAACCATCACCGTGGGTCCCAGAGCTCAAAATCAATCAAATCGACTCGCATAAATGAATAGGAAAATGGGCCCACTTTCATATATATGGCACTCTGTTTCATTTTAAAAATAACTTTTCACAAGTTTGGAGCACGATGGAGGTAGCGGGAATTTTGGATGGCGTCATTTCAACACACAGACGTGTCAGGTATAACTTCTAACTTCCCATTTCAGGACTGCCATACTCGGACCCACCATTTTACGCCTCTTCATGGCTAAAACACTTCTCCGAGGGGGCAATATGTACGTACCCAAAATTGTAAGGTACTGTACTACCGGAACAATGTAACAAGTGCCCCAATGATGATACAGGTCTCCTTGCAAGGTGTTTGGATCCAGAAAAGCTCTCCGAGTGTGCGTTAACATCCCGCATGCCCCGCTTAGCCCCCGCGTCCTTTGTTTTTCCTTTTTCCCCTCTTTTCTTGGCCTTTTACTCTTCAGTGACGAAACCACCGCCCTGCACCTGGGCGGTGGTCTCGTGACCGCCACCCTGCTCGGAGCGGCGGTAACCGGCCCTTTAGCGCATTTTCCAAAAAGTGTTTTGACGTGACTCACGTAAAGATCAGCATTCCACCAGCTTTTCCTTGCCGACTTGGGCTTGCATTTATGTTTTTGGTCCCCTGGAATAGTGTTTGGCCATTGTTTATAGTTTTTAGAGTTCAGTTTGGTTTTGATCTTTGGGTGAATGAAAGCTATAAATAAGTGGCTTGTGCTCAAGCAAATGGCCCTGAAGTTTGTCTCTGAATTTCTCTTTGCAATAGACTTAGCTTTCATTTTTCTTAGAGTGCTTGGTTTAGTTCATTATATGTCTAGTTAGCATTGTTCAACTGTTGGTAAGCCACATATCCAGCTTGTGCAAACAGTGTTGTTGTTTTATCCAATCCATTGGAGTAGAATAGCTTAGGAAGCCATTAAAGTTGCAGGTTTTGCTCTTCAAACAGGATAGTTTCAGGTTCTGGATGCTTTATGTTGCATGACTCGCAGTAAATCCCGCTAGGAATTACATAAGCCAAGCTCTGTACTCTTGCGCTATCCCTCTCCTACTCGCATTATATTCAGTCTACATTCTGAGTTGTCCTTGTCCCAATATCTACTTCTGTCGATGCTAGCATTACACGCTTTTCTGGATCCACGTGAACATGAAAGAATGAGGAGATCACACTGAGGGGACAAGATCACACACACCATCAGATTCGCCACTGTTCTGCGGAATCTAGGTTTTAACTTTCAAATTTCTAGTTAGAATCATATCAAATAAAGTAGTTAATTGCTTCTTCATTTCAGTAAATTCTATTCTCGATATTACCAGGGAAGATGGGGATTGATAGTTTCTAAGAAACTATGATTCACTCCTCACTTCTGAGGTAGGATCGAGAAATTACACAAATAGATAAAGCAAGTTATTTCATTATTTAGAATAAATCTACAAATTACACAGACAAATAACTACACTCGGTTATTTTTTTTGTTTTAAATTGTTATTTGGTTGTTATTTCTAGATACGCTTAAATAGCTACTTTTCTTCTTAGAAAGTTAAATATAAAAATAGAAGTTATATATGTTTTAGATAGTCAAAATTTGCTTTGTTGTAGTTAGATTTACATTTTGTTTTGTATGAAAATCATGGGACCTTAGGAGCCCAGGGAATACGTATTTGAGCCAATCGTACCTCAACCCAACCTCATCATAGCAATAATTGACATAGATCAAAACCTTAGAATACAAGTCTTCCAAACAACAACAGATTTACAACTAATCAGTTCTCAGTTGAGAGGGTTAAATATAGAAGACGACCAAGCACACACATTTTGGTCAAATCAACCGAACTACAGATTGCCCTAGGGAAAACATTCACATGACTGTAGAAGGATTCAAAAGAAAAAACCTTTGGTTGTGATCCTTTGGTCCCACAGACAAGTGCAGGAGACACTCTCACAGACATAGATACTAGTTTAAGGATCCAGGTTGCACAAACGCCTGTGAGATATTCTGAGAAGATTGCACGTAGTTATTGGTCCTAAACATAGAAGCTGAGAAAGCGTACGATTACTAGATATTAGTAATTAGGACTTGATTTCGTATGTGACCATAACATGACCGCAACAACCAAGAGTCTACGGTTGTGACCCAAAAATTCCACAGCCTAACGAATCCATAAGTCAATCAGATATAAACACTGGCCTACGCACACTAGTATTCCAATCCACTCCACTTCCACCCATCATCATCGAACAATTGTCCTTACTAGATATAGCAGCTAACAAAGCTACTGAGATTTTGGACTAGGCGAGAGAATCATCCGTATAGTCAATTATATTCACCATCCACCATATGACCTTATCCGGAGACGTACACGAACCTATCCGTGTCATTTCCACGTATTCCACAACCCATAGATCGAATCATGCGAGCTCGATATTGATTGGAGCCTTTGAGCAATCATCCTTGCTAATCGATCTATCACACAGTCCAAGTTAGAAGGGACTTCTTTGCCTTAGATTGTAAATTCCATTAGTGCGTGTCGAAGACATTAGATTGCCTAACTAGTTTGTTTACATCCCACGCTTATTCTATCTCTACCGGTTGTCTCGGCACGACCTCGGGAGGTCGGGTATGTGGAAGAGTTACCTATAGATTACCACGCTCGCTTGTCACTTTTCCGACGCGTACAAGAACCTTATAACACCTCCACCTAGTAGGCCTTTTATTCAATCAACTAGAGTTCTCCAACCAATCAGGATGGCACAGCCCAATCCCATGTCAACTTCTTTGGCGGCATCCCACTTGCTCTTAATGCACATAATCCAATTCGGTGAGCGCATTGAAAAATATTCCATATTTCACTGGAGAGAACCATACAACTTCGATTGACCACATCCAATACATTGCAAATGTCTGTGTAATTCATGAAATTGCTAAAATGAATGTTGCAGTTAAGCTATTAGCATCCTCCTTTAAGGGTAAATCTTTATAATGGTTCAGGAGTCTAAAAGTAGGGTCTATCTAGAATTGGGACCATTTTTGCATAGCCCTCCATAATCAATTTATGGAAAAGGGAGATAATATGTCTTTATTGGAACAATTGACAACAATTAAGAGGGATCCTAATGAAGCAGATGACTGATTTTAACTTCAGATTCCAATGGATGTGGGATAGGATTCCACTAGCCATGAGACCAAAAGTTGAAGGTGCTTTCCTATACTTCCTTAAAGCTCTAAATTCTGATATTTCCATGATGATTCAATCCATGGGAGGTATAACTTTACCCACGGCCTATAACATTGCTATTAGAGCTTAAAATTTCTTGATTCAAGCCTGGTACACTGCACCTAAGCCACCTATGTCCCTTTATCTAGAATTAGGAATCCCAAGCTCTAGTCAATCACCTAAATTATCTCTCATCCATGCTCAATAAATTAGAGTTCTACTGAAGCTTATAGCTCATCTTCTAGTACCTCAAGTGAGCTCCAAGAATTCATGAAGTAGTAAAACTTGTAATGAAAATTTCAAAATTTTAAATCATATCAGCCTAAAACCCAATAAAATAGTTATCCATATCAATCTAATAGGACACCCATTCAAACTACAAATCAGAACCAATTTAAACCTCCTATTAATAGGCCTTTCCAAACTTACAATACTAATTTTGCATCCACATCTAGATCCTCGATTCCAGTGCAAAATAGCATGGATCAAGAATATGATTGGTGATTCCCATGCAATCAACCTCATAACCATTCGATGTGTTTCAATGGCACTTTGAATCAAGCTCTTATGGTGACAAAAATGGGTGTGGAACAAGAGACAGGCCAAGAAGGAGATCAGCAGCAAGGAGTTATTCAAGAAGCACCTCCAAGTAAAACCACACTTTGAATTGGTAGGTTGAATATTTATGTGGTATAAATCAAGCTCATTCCCAAAGTGTAGAATTCAATACATAGTCTAAGAAGAGAAATATTAGATAGGGGCAGTCATCCAATTCAAACAATTCACATCCCTTTATCACTCAACAAGGTATTGGTAGTCAAATTACAGCTCCTAATGTACAAGTCCAACCCAAGCCACCTTCTATACCAACTCAAGTATTGAATTTAACATCCAATGTGCTAGAAAAGACTATGTAAAATAAGGGGTAGAAGAGAGATAGCTCATCTCCATTCAGCATCATTGAGAAGATGAAGAAAAAAAATGTAAACATCTCAATGTGGGATTCATTTGCTATCCCAGGACAAAGAGACCTATTGCAAGTTGTTATGGAAAGTTGGTCGGCATCAAATATGTCATCCAATCAATAAGAAAAGGTGCTTACCAATACAACTCAACAAGGAGGAAATCAAGGAGGCCACTAAGGTAAAAATTTAATCCATCACCATTCTATATCTCATTGATCATCAGAGATAAGTTGGTGCATAATTGCATGATTGATTTGGGAGCAAGTAGCTTCATTCATGCCAAAACAAATAGCTGATCAATTGGGCCTTCAATATGAATTCATTTCTAAGGGTGTGGTGCAATTGGATGGGATAGTGGTAACAACGGTTGGAGTAATCAAATGTTTGAACCTCACATTACATGTTTGTCCCAATGTGATCATCTTGTAATATGTTTCAGACATAGACTTGCCACCACTCTTTTTATTGTGTTTGTCAAGAGAATTCACTGCTAAAATTGGAGGTTATTTATCTACTGATTGGTCACATATGTTATTCAAACAAGGTATGGAGATAAGGCTACAATCAGATCTGAGCCTATTGCAAAATTTCATATTGAGCCTCATACACCGAGTCTAATCAATGTAAATTATTCAAACATTTGATCAAGAGGATTATCCAAGAACCTATGAAGCTAGATACCAAAGTCGAATGCATCCTATATTTTACCATGGATGAATGGGAAAACAAGAGGCATGCTTTTGACCCTTACAAGGAAATGGAAGAAGTTGAATTGGGATTTTATTGTTTGCATGAAGAGAATCAACCTCTCCCTAGCATTACCAAGCCAGATCACAAAGATGATAATGAAGTATGGCAGTTATTCTTTGATGGCTCAAGGAGTAGAAAAGGTGTAGGAGGAGGAGATATGCTCATTTCACCATAAGGTACAAAATATTACTCAACTTTCCATTTCCATTTTACTTTCTCAAACAACACAACTGAGTATGAAGCTTTAATTCACGGATTGCATTGGGCAAGAAAGAGAGGTATTAAGAACTTGCAAGTATTTGGAGATAGTGAGCTAATTGTGAACCAAGTCAAAGGACAAAATGCTACTAAGAATGATCTATTAAAGAACTACAAAAATTAGGTATGGGATCTCATTGAATATTTCAAAGCTTTTAGCATCAATTCCATCCTAATAAAAAAGAATGAAGCAATGAAACAGATGACTAGCAGCAATTGGGGCAGCGTTTGACGTTGTAGGTAATATCAAAAGTGAGAAATCTCAACCTCATATCAAAGTGGTTGTAAGACCACTTGTGCAGGAAAACAACACAAGCTAGAAAGTTTTCGAGAATGATCAAAGCAAATTATCAATTTTCTACAAGAAGAAGCTAAGTTCTTTGCTAGAAACCAAGACAAGTTGGAGCAACATGAAGATGGTGACCAAGTGGTACAACTGAGAACTAATAAATTACCAAAAGGTCTTGTAACTTTGGATTCAATCTTCAACCCAAATGATCAATTCCAAAAGGAGAAGACAAACATTCAAGTACAAGGCAAGGATTGAGCCCATTTCAAGAGATGAAGGCAAGATATTGCAAATTGGAAAAGTAAATACTCGACAAGAGAAATCTGAATTTGTTAAACTTTTCGAGAATTCCTAGATTTCTTTTCCTAGACTTATAAGTATTTGAGAGGTTTCAACCCAAATTTAGCACAACATACTATTGAGCTAGATCTAGAATCCAAGCCTATCAGATAGAAGCAAAGGCCGGTGAATCCTCACATTGAACCTCTCATGAGGAAAGAGTTAAATAAGATGATTGAGGCTAGCATCATCTTTCCTATCAAACATTTAAGTTGGGTTACAAACTTGGTTCCGGTGAGAAAGAGAAATGGAGAAATCAGATTGTGTGTAGACTTCCATGATCTAAATAGAGCTTCACTCAAAGATCATTACCCACTTCCATCAATGGAGCAAATCTTGCAAGTTGTAGCCAGTTCCAAAAGGTTTTCATTGCTAGATGGCTACTCAAGCTATAATCGATAATGGTGAAATAATATGATTAGTTCAAGACAACCTTCACTATAAAATGGGGCACATATTCTTACAAGAATATGCCATTTAGATTGTCAAATGTTGGGGCAACATTTCAGTGAACTATGGATATGGATTTCAAAGGACTAATCAACAAAATAGTGCTTGTATATCTAGATGATATCACTATGTTCTCAAATAATGCAGCGGACCATCTCTTTCACCTTATGAAAGTATTTTAGAGATGTAAAGATTCAGAGTGTCATTGAATCTGAAAAAGTGTGTATTCTTGGCACACGAGGGAAAATTGTTGGGCCACATTGTTTCAAGAGAAGGGTTGACAATTGATCCTGAAATAGTTGAAGCCATCTAAACACTTCCATTGCCACACCACAAGATATCTCCCCAAAGCTTGTTCGGAATTATAAAATTTTTCTACATATTTGTGCCTGATTTTTCCACTCTTGTGAAGCCATTAACCATGATGTTGAAGAAGAGTCTTGCATTCAAATGGACAATAGAAGGAAAAGATATCTTTGAGGCTATCAAGCATGTTATATCTCAGGCCCCAACCCTTATTAACCTAGATTTCTCAAAATATTTCATGTTATATGCCTTTGGATGATCAGACACAATCTTAGCCATCTTGGTAAAGCTGAATAAAGAAGGTTTAAAGCAGCCAATAGCATTCTTTAGTCAAATCCTGGAATATTACGAAGTAAGGTATTCTTTTATTAAAAAGCATGTTCTTATTGTCATTAGAAGTTTGAATAAGTTCAAACACTTGGTCTCAAACAATAAGATTCAACTACTAGTATCCCATGCTAGTGTCAAGGATTTTCTCCTAAACAAGGATTTGAATGAGAAGAGAGTAGGTTGGATCACTCATGTAATGGAGTATGATATTGAAATTAAATTGACCAAGCTGGTTCATGGCAAAGGCTTATGCAAATAGCTCACTTCAAAACAACGAGTTGAGTCAAAAGGTGAAGAAGAGGTTATCCTGCTACTATAGAATGATCAAGAACAACCACCTAACGATGCACCCATTCTGTTTTGGAATCAAGACTTTGTGCATTATCTTCAAATAGGTTTGTGCCCTCCAGAATGGGACAAATCTAAGAGAAGATATTTCATATTGCAATCCATCCCATATGTGCTCATTGATGGCATCATATTCAAGAAGGATGTGAATGTGGTGTTATTGAGGTGTGTCCCAACAAGTCAAGTTATGAAATATTACATGATTTCCATGACGGGGAAGTGGGAGACCACTTTGCTCCATGAGTAATAGCTATGAGGATCATGAAAGTTGGTTACTATTACCCTACAGTGTTTAGTGATTTCTACTCATGGATCAAGAGGTGCAAGAAATGTACGTTCTTCATAGGAAAAGAAAGGTTAGCAGCGCTACCCCTTCATCCAATTTCAGTAGATCAACCATTCATGCAATGGTAATTGGACTTCATTGGAGTCATCAATCCAAATTCAAGTTAAGTTCATAAGTGTATACTTACAAAAACTAACTATTTCACCAAATGGATCAAGCAAAGTGGCACTCAAGGAGGCAAACAAATCCAACATCTTGGATTTCTATGAGGGAATAGTCATAAGGTTCGAGCTCCGCCACCATCATATCGAGAATGCATTGGCATTTCGGGCTTGAAAATCCTTGAATGGGCTGTCAGAATGGTATATACCTCAACACTTCATCAAACTATTACCCTTAGGGTAATGGCCAAGCAGAGTCCACAAATAAAAACTTACTGAGGATCATTAGAAGAACCCTTGATGAGAATCGAGAGAACCCGACATACTGAAGCTCAAATCATCCCTCTGGGTTGATAGAATCAAACCCAAGAGGTCTATATGTATCTCTCCCTATAAACTTGTATACGGGAAGGAAGTAGTTCTACCTATATCACTTGATTTGTCGGCATTAGAACTCATGAAGTAGTTTACACTGGCTAAGTTTGAGCCCATGGAAATTAGGTATGTAGAGATGATGGAATTAGAAGAAGCAAGAGAACATGCAGTGTAGACCATGGAAAAAGATCAAGCATTGATCAAGAGGAGCTTTGATAAGAAAGCTAAAGCTAGGACATTCCAAGCAGGAGACTTGGTACTGAAGTGGGATGTTGATTGTAAAAATCCAGGAAAGCATTCCAAGTTCAATGCCATATGGAGTGGTCCATATATGATCATTGAATGCAAAGGTAGCAATTCCTTCCAGCTAGCTAAGTTGGATGGTGAAGAATTACATATTCCAATCAATGGAATTTACCTCAAACATTACTACTAGAAGGAAGAATTTCTCACCCTTGTACATATTAGTCTAGGATTTCCAATTCCTCCAAGTGATTTTGCACATTGTTGTTGTTGTTAGAATAGGATTTAATTTCCTAAGTGTTAGTGCACATGTTTTATTACTTCTAGTGTATGATTTTTATACAGTTCATCACGCTTCAGAAAGAGAAACTGCTACATTGGGAAGCTTGTAGTTGCTTGTAATAGTTACAAATTTAAAATTCAAAAAAATGCATAGCAACTAAAATTAGATGTTGAGGAAACATTCATAGGTACTCATCATTCAACCTCATGGATCAAAGTTGCAGGAATGGGTGAAATCTAGGTTTTAAGAAATTTTCTACTCTCACAAACCTTAACTTCAAGATTTTCTTATAAAAGTTGAGAGTGCGAGATGTGGGGAAACTTCGGAAGTAGGCAAAGTGTCATCTTAAGTATTAGGGGAACAAGTTTCGTAATTCAAATCAGTTCATAATGATAATGCAGACTCTGTGCCCAATGTATAGCTTCGCACAATTTTTCACGCTCCATTTAGCAGGAAAATGGTCACACAAGTCACCATAATTGTTATCCCATTTCACTCCCCTTGTGAAATATTATAATTGGCAATCTTACATTATCACAGTGATAGGGATCTAGCTACAAGAAAAGGTGGAAAAATCTGATAAGTCATCTAAACCATCTCCTGAACACCTCTTCATAGTTGCATGGATCCAAGAATTTTATAAATGATCAAAAGAAGGTGTAGGTTTCAATATAGTGCACCGAGCTCCAAGACCATCATATCGAGCTCATTGGCGAGTTACATTGGGAAACCAAGTTAGCATAAGGAGATCAAGCTCTAAGATTCAAATCGAGCCACGTTTTAAATTGAAAAATATATCGAGTTTCTCGTTGAACTCGAAGCTAAAAAAATCTTGAAATGTGCCTAGTTTTGGGAGAATTGGCTCAGCCATGGGAGGATGTTGAGCTCAGAAAATAACACACAACCATGGAAAAAAAATTGTTCTTGTGAAATGAACAAAGCTGGTGTAGACCTCATCATAAAGAATGCATCGTGGCCAACCTCGCAACACTTAGAAATAATCATAGAAAAATTTAGTTCACCAATAAGCCATAGCGAGCTGAAGTCAAGCCATTAAGTGATCCCATAGACCCTTGCGGCAAGTGTGGAAGAAAACAGCCCGACCGGCCCAAATTGGTTCGGGACATTTGTTTTTGCAAGACCTAAAATTGCCGATATAATAGGATGGAAAGTTGAATGTGGAAAAGGTGGAGGTCAATGATGCTCATGGCCTAGTCAACATAGTGTGGAGAAGGATATGCATACACAAAAGGGTTCGGGAGTCTCGACTTGCGGGCGATGCGGAAGAAGGAGGCCTCGATGGCCCGTGGGACACTTTGCGGCCTCGAACCCAAAATCACCGAAATACCCGCAGTGAGTTATGTAGATATGTCAAGGTCAATGGCACACCTGGCCCATCAATAGTGGGTGTATAAGGAAATAAAATCCCAAGTTGGGTGACGTGGAGGAAGGAGGCTCACATGATCCAAGAACCGCGGGGACAAGAGTTCCCGCATAGGCAAAATTGTTGCATGTCAAAGCAAACAGAGTGTATTGCGGAAAAGGTAGACTTCGGTGGCCTGGAAATCCAAGTACCATGGGGACATGAATTCCCCACAAACCCATAATACCCACATGTCAAAGTAAAAGGATTAAAAATCCGAGTGTATTGCAGATTTTGAGATCCTACGTGGAATGCCTACCCCCAAAATTCAAATAGGCATAACTTTTGACTCAAAACTCGATTTTCACAAAATTAGACTTTTCGGAAAGGGCACGACATCCTCTATGCCAAAAAAACTGGATTTATTATTTTTAATGAGGGTAAGTGGGTAAAAATAAAATAAACATCTCCAGCTCTAAAAAAAAATTAAATGCTCATTCCCATAAAATGCAAGAAATCCCTGGCAAACTCAAAATAGTTGCTCACACTCAGAATGCCATATCTTTTGTATTTCTCAACAAAATCATGAAAAATTGGTCTCGTTGGAATCATGGCTCGATCCCAATGCACAAAAATCAAGAAATATAGAATTTGATGTGGATTTGATATATAATTTTGAGGAAAATGGACCAAGTTCATAACAATGTTTTAATTGGTAGTTGGGAGTGCAATTAAGAGGCATGGTCATCATTTTCTCCAACTACAGGTTATGGGACAGCATGGGGAGCCTTTTTCAAGAAACATACCATCATTTCACTTCATTTATTACCTCTTGCAAGTGGTTGAAAGGTAGATTTCAATCCTCTCTCTTCCAAATTCTATAAATTGAAGTGTGGGCTCATTTAAAAGGGGGATAGTTTGAGTAGAAAAACTCTGTCATTTTTGTTTTGTGAAGCCAATGTGTTGCAGGACCTTATAGTGGACTCCTTGCATGGTGATCTAGGCCTTTATTTTGTAATAGATTGAACTGTGCATATTAATGAAGTAATAGATGTAAGTTTGTGGATGTATCTTCCCTTGTTGTGTTTGTTTGCATTATTCTTGCCTCTTCAACCTCATTGCAAATATATTGTCTATTTTATGCTCTTATAGGGATTCATTATCATTTTGTGTGTATGAAATATTGTTGTGAATGCAGTTGCTAGAATGTGGAGAATTGTTATCACCCTCTCTAGTATGTACTTCACTTCCATTTTTCACACATTAGAAAACTATTCTCATTCCCTCCTTTTCTGGTGTATCACCACTTTAGTGTAGGCTTTGTTTTCATGCACTCTCTCTCCCTAGTCCCTTGGAAAGTTAGATTAGGATAAGATAGTTTTTCTTGCATTAGAGTAGATTATGGCAGGTAGTTTAGGAGCAAGAACCAACTTTCTCTGGAGGTCTATCTCAAGTAGAAATTCCCACAACTTAGAGATAGTACCCATGTTACCCAATCACACCATGAGCTCAAGCACACACACTTGTGCAAATCAAAGGGTGTTGTGATTCAGTGATAACATATACCACCAAAACTATATCTTTAAGTACTCCTTCAAGTCTCACTATTGATTTATCTACAAGTTTTAAGATCTGTAGTTATTGGCCTTAGTCCCTATAATTTCATATAATCCATAATTTGTGTTTTCATGATGTTGATGGTTTCCCCAAGTCAATCAAAGTGCTCTTTATTGTTATGCCATTAATTGTGATGTTTACTAAAGGAATTCCTAGATCTATATACTTTGGTAGAACTAAACTTCCAAGCATGATATCAACCAATTATCCAATAACTTACACATGAATGGATCCTTTCTCTTTCTTCCCGGTTTTTTAATGCATACGTCCTTAACCAACTTGTTGTAGATGGGCACATCTTTGATTTCTTATATAAGAGGAATTTTGACATAAATATCTCTCATTTGCTTGACAAAATCAGAATCAAATTCTTATTTAAGGTCAGTGGTCTTTTCTTATAACCTTTCTAGAAATGGTGGTCCTATAGCTTGCACTTTACCCTTGATGGAACTCTTCGTTGGTTGTTGTGGATTAGCTTGTAGTGTGTTTTCTCTTTGTTGTGAAGTAGTTTCCATTAATTTTGGTTCATCTATAATTTTTGTACTTGTGAGTCCATTTTGTGGAAGAATTAGTCTTCTTGAGCGTATGTGGATGTTGTTAACATCAACGGAATATGTAGGTATCGAAAGCGTGTTCGAGTTAAATAGGCTAATTGAGAAGCTTTATTGTTTGGGTTAGGTGTTGGTTGAGCTGGTAGCTGAGTTGATTTTAGCTAAGAGTCGGGTTGGGGATTTGGCATTAGATCTTGTTGCTACATATAAGGAGGTTTTTGGTAATATTGTTGGAAATTAGGAGGTGGGTTGTTCCATGTCTTCCCTCCTTTCTAAGGATGTTTCCATGATTGAGGGGGTTGTTTCCATTATGGTTGGCCTACAAATTAAGGTTTTCATTGTTGTTAGTATTGACCAAGGTATGGAGCCCAACCTTGTTGTTGATCAGCCCAAGGTGGGGGTTACATTTATGGACTATTAGACCAATTTTGAAATGATGGCATAGGGTCTTGTGGCATACCTCCTTGTCTTGGCGGCCACGGTTTTATTTGAGAAACATAGAAGACTTTCCCATCCTTTTTCTCCAACATCTTGAATTCAAGAAAAGCCTCCCTTTCTTGTGTAATGTTGGCCAATCCTCTACATCTGCAATCAAATTTATTTCTTCTACATTCATGGCATAAATTTTTGAGTGTTACCTCTCGCATCTTCTATTTTCTTCTTAGCATACGGGGCATCTAATTGAGTGTCCATGTCATTGACAATATCTTGCTTCATGTTTTTAGCATGTTAACAATCTTTGACTTGGATATGTCCCCAATTGTTTTGGTAGTTGATCCACCTCTTGATCTTGCATTTATTATTCTCTTCATATTCGCACCGGATTAATTCCGTAGGCTTCACATATTTTTCAAATGTATATTTTGAAATGTCTCCAGCTCTCCTCGATCTATCAAATCTAGATCATCCATGTTTAGGAGATAGTATTGTGTTTCTTGTCTTCTAAACACGTAACAGGAATCTTTCTAGATAGTCCTCTAATGGTTCATCCTCCTTCTGTGCCATTTTGTAGATTTCATCACCTCCTCTACTACTTGGTCAGCAATAATCCTGGTACTTTGTGAGAAATTTCTCCTTCATATGTGCCCAAGTGGTGACGGCATTTCTTCCTAAACCCATGAACCATATCAAGGTTGCATCCTTGAGTGTAGAAAGGAATAGCTTCAATTTATGTGCATCAGTGGTATAATCATAGCTCCCGTATAAAATGTCAAACTCAAATAGAAAGGTGTTTGGGTCTTCAGTCATGGATCCATGAAATTTAGGCAAGGCAAGAGGGAGAAATATTCTTCATAGTAGTAGCTTCATCATTGTTGGTAATGGGAAAATCAAATGTAGTTGTCCCATTTCCAACATTCTAGTTTACTTCTTCCACCATATCTGGATGCTCGGGAACAACTTCAAATCTCACTTGGGAAGGGATCTTCAAATAAAAACCTTATACAGAGGAAATTATATCTTCTTGTAATCCTCAAAATTATATGAAGATATTTGTGCTACTTGTGGATTAGGTAAAAATATACCATGGGCATATCTTGGACTATATATACATCAACTAGTTCAACTCAATCAATGGAAATTAGTGGGGTTTGGTTGGAGGTGAATTTCCTAAAACCTAAACTACTTCTAAGAAATGAAAAATCTCTCAAAAACCTTATAACTTGGCAGTATCCCTAGAAACGGTGCTAAAAATGATGGTGCAAATTAACTTGCAAGCAATTAATATGTTGTTCATTAATCTACAGTCATTTAATTATCAAACCAAGGGATGTAGACTTTCAATAGTGTCAGTGTTGTATACACATTTACAGGTATTTAGGAGGTAAAGAATTAAATAGTTTCACTAAAATTTGGAAATAACAATGCTTAGAAACAAACTAAATTCAGACTGGAAGTAAATACTATAACTAAGGTAAAACATGTAAACTCATAATGTAAGTAAAGAAATGAGTGTTTTTAATCTAATCATGTAATAATTCAAATCAACAAATGATGGAGGGGGTTAGAAAACCGTAAGTGGGCCCTTCCTTGGGTGTTAATCCCTCTTAAGGCTTGTGACTACAGCTAATGAATAGAACTCAGACTTTTATTGCATTGGCATGAAGATTACAATTAGGAATACATCAATTCCATATCTATACACATTCATTGATTCCCTCTTCATAATTAATCCTTTTCTTTTTATACATCTCATTATAGCATAAGCGTGAAGAAAACAGAGTTCAAATAGGATTTAGAATTAAATTAAGTAAAATATCTCAACCAAATAATATGGGCCTAGATGCATAAAATGGAATTAATCAACAAGTGTTTACATATCAATCACATAACTTAAGTAACTAATTAGTTTGATCAATCAGTTCCTAAATCATGAATTTAATCAATTAGTTCCTTGTTAAGTTACAATGCATAATCAGATGTTGGAGTTGAGTCATCTCCTAGTTCTCATATTTTAATTGTAATTGTTTCTTCCATCGACATGTGTAAACTCAAGTTTGATGTCCACGTTCCACGAGCTTATCAGGATCATGGATTCTTCCATGTGTGTGAATTCCTTTGGTTTTGGATGCTCTGCTACTGAGACAAGTCTTTTGGCTACATGTAATTTACTATGGACGATCCCTTAGTTGTATATGATTCCTATGGTAGTGGATGGGTTACTATGTATGGATCCTTTGGTTGCATGTGAGTTGTTGCATGTAACAAGTCTTGCAAACAAGGTTGGCATCATACAAAGCATCATTTAAAAACCTTATTGTGATCAAGAGAATAAATGTGTACTCACAATACCACAAAATAAAGTAAACTAGTAATAACTATATTAATTAATATTCATGCCATAAGTTCATGTTATAATGAAATGTCTTAGCAGTATAACAAGGTAATAAAAGTGCCAGGATACAAATGGATCAACAAATTACAAAATATGAGTTGTTTAGAAATGGATTTAAATAACTCATCAATGGCCAAGACACATTTCAAACTCCGCCACCATGGCATGGTCCTACTATTGCTTCTACCTACCATTGTGTTGGTTATCTCTCTTATCATGAGACAGATAACACTCTCCCACAATGGCATGTTATCTCTCACATCACCACGTAAATATCCATCATCATACACTTGGGGGCATCATACTTATTTATCCACCCTTCTAGTATCCTAGTTGTCTACGATTTCTATGCATACGTTATATGCTTCATACTTCATATCTCTAAGCATCATGCGCTACTTGATACACTTGTATCATCATTATCTTATGACACACTCTTGTTCCGTGGTTCATACTCGATAGTGAGGGTATAAATATGTAATGAACCCCACATCACCTTAATCACACTCTTTACGCTCTAGGCTTCATTGATCTATCTTTCTAGCGCACAATTCAAACCATTTCCCTATAACGCACTCTATTTCCACGGTTCATACTCAAGCTGTTGAGATTCTAAATCTGAATTGAACCTCACATCATCTCACTCACACTATTTACGCTCTATACTTCACGATCATATATTTTTGGTGCACAATTCAAACCATTTCTCGATTATGGTTCATTCTTGATTTTTGAGGGTTCTATTATAAATGTGCCTCATCTCATACTCATACACATTCACTCGGGGGGCACATTACTCCTATCACACTCACTTTTCATTCCATTCCATTCCATTCCATTCCCATTCACATCATGTTGCATATCTTGGTTGCATTTATTTTTACTTACTTATGCTTACATCTACACTTTGTTACACATGATAGAAGGATACATTGTATGTCATTATATTTATCATATACACATGGGTGTTCAATAGTCTTTAGTTTTTAATAAATCCTTCCTATAAATCGTTACACATAACATGGAGGCTTAGCACTATACCGATGAAGCCGAATATGTCTGATTAATGTATAATATATGATCTCATCTTACTCTCCTTTTTATTAAGTTTGATTGCATTGTGTGACTTTTAGTTGATCTGATATGAGTTAGGATGTAATTGTCTGTCTTTTGATTGATTTTGATTCTAATGTTTAAAGCTCTAGAATTCCTAACAAAGTGTGTGTTTGAAATTTAGTTTTGTAATAAAGCAGGTCTAATCAGTCGAGGAAATAGCAAGAGGCGTTCAATTATGTTTTTTGGTAACATCTATTTCCACATTTAGCTTTAGTTCCATAACTTCCAAGCTAGTTCTAGAACTCCATCACATAGTCATCATCTAGTTCTAGAACTTTTGGACTTAGTTCCAGAACTCCAGTATTTAGTTTCAGAATTTTCGGACTTAGTTTGGAACTCCTGGGATAGCTCCGAACTCTCACGGTTTTGATCCTTAATAATTTCCTATGGTTCTGGAACTTCTCCAAAGTTCGGAACCAATGGGAGTTATCTATTCTAACCACATCCATAGAATTTTTATCTATGACCCTTTCAATCAAGAAAGGATGAGAAGATTTCTGAATGCAAATCTAGGGAGATTTATCCTACAACTATCTGATCAACCGCAATCCGACTCAACATCTATTTTGGGCATGATTCGATTTCATCAAAATCGTTGAGATAGTTGTGATTGTAAAATGTATATAAAAGTAGACCTACAGTAGATAGATATATATATAGAATATGATATGAGATAGAAATAGAATAAGAAGAGAAAATATAGACTAAGTACTCAGATCCAATACGTTTTGTAATACCGAATGTTTTATCAATAAAATATCCATTCCTATTTGAGAGAATTCTGAGTTGTTAAATCCTGATTCAAGGAGGAGCAAGGGCCCACTCCCCAAGGACCAGGATATTCATTTATTTGGTATTTATATTTCTTCAAACAAATAGCTTAGATCTGTTAATTCTATATTGTTTTAATTCTTTCAGTTAAACTTTGTTGTATACTTGTTCCTACAGGTGTTTAGATAGATTCTTATATTTCTTGCAATTGTTTTCAAGCATTCTAAATTGAGTGTGTTTATTTCCAAAAGCAAGTGTGTTTACTTTCAGAAGCAAGTGTGTTTATTTTCCAACAGCAAGTGTGTTTCCATTCTGCATAGTGTGTTTCCTTTCAGCAAAGCTTTCAGTGTGTTTACTTTCAACAAGTTTTCATAGTTTGATTTAAATAAGGTTTTACCAAGAAGTCCTTAAGACATTGAAGAGATCCCCTAGAAAATACAAAAATAACTACAATCAACTACTAGATCGATAAAATTACTCTTGTTGCATATAGCTTTAGACACACCCTTGGTTTGATATGACATCAACAAGAAGTTGATTAAATGAAGGGAATAATGACACCCATCATTTTTGGTGTCATTTTTCGGGGACACTAGTTGGAACTTTCTAATTAAGTGTTAGCAAGAGCAACAAAACATACATCTAGTAGTTGAAGGATCTTCCCTACTATATCACAAAATATATGAGTAGACCAAGAGACTCACAGGGTAGATTCCTCCCAAAAACATCTTCACAAGAATTCATAACATCCTCTAGTCAAAGTAAGGAAATTGATCAAGAATTGGAGGCACCATCATCCCCTATGTCGACAAGAAACAAAATTGCCATTTTTGGAATTCTTAGATCAGCCACCTGAAGGAAGTGGAACTTTTAGGAGAAGGCTTATTACTCAAGATCCATTTAGGGTGAGTTTTGATTCTCAATTGAGTATTCAACCTCCTACTCCTGATTTTTCACCTTCCCAAGGCATACCGCTTACCACATTGATTGGGAGGAAAATTCAGAAAATATTTTTAAAATGGCACGAGAAGTTGAGGAGTACCTGATAGGACCTTTACTTATCCAATCCAATTGGGAGATGATGATACATCAATGAAAAATATCTCACCTACACATTTACCCACATTTAGAGGGATGTCATCTAAAGATCCTAACCAATTTCTGTTTGAGTTCAAGGTACTATGTTAGACCTATGATTATAAAATAGATAATCAAAAACTCAAGTTGTTTCCATCCACTTTAAAGGATGCAACAATGAGGTGGTTCATGGGATTACCATCCAACTCTATTAGCACTTGGGCACAAATGGAGACTACCTTCCTAGATAAATACCAGGATTATTGTAGAGGGAGAAATAGGAAGGAAGAATTCTTCAAAATCAAGCAGAGGATGATGAAAACATAGAAGACTATTTAGATAGATTCCTCTCTTTTAAGAAAAAGATGTGGATTTGTGCTTTCAAGAGGAGTTAAGTAAAACCATTTTTCTTAAAGGTTTGGATGACGAATCTAGGGAAGCCCTTAACTTGATAGGAGGTGGAGACATTGATCAGATAAGAATGAATGGAATTAAAGAGATTTGTAGAAGCTATTCCAGAACAAGAGGTGGACCTAGAAAAGGAAAATCAGTGAAAAGTTTGAATCCAAATATGAACAAACTAATGGATGAGTTAGAAAACTTTAAAACAAACATTTTAGTGTAATTAACCTCTACTATGGATGGATTACAAGCTAAAGCAAATTCCAAAACTAAACCATTGGCTATGTATTGTCCTAGATGTAGGAAGAAGCATGCACTAAGAGACTATCCTTTGGATAAAATAGAAATGTGTCTTATCTATGAATCTAAAGAACATGATACTGATGTTTGTTCTTTACTTCCCATTATTAAGAATTAGCTTAAACAAACCAGTGCCTCATCTACAATAGAAGAATTGAATTTTTTTCAGAGACAACCTAACCAAGGGTAGTTTATGCCAAGATCATCTCCTAATCCCTAGATGATGCCATGGGATGCTCAAGAAGCACCAAAAATTGGGGACAACCACCTTGGGTACCTCAACCAACTTGGAACCCTCAAGATTGGGAAAATCAAGCTTGGTATGCTCAGGGACATCAACAACCATGGGCTGGTCAAGGAAATCCTTATGCT
The DNA here is from genome assembly GCA_018340775.1 of Taxus wallichiana var. yunnanensis. Classification (NCBI taxonomy): domain Eukaryota; kingdom Viridiplantae; phylum Streptophyta; class Pinopsida; order Cupressales; family Taxaceae; genus Taxus; species Taxus wallichiana. The sequence continues at coordinate 168,459,225 of CM031243.1, read as the reverse complement.
TGGTCACAACCTAGATGGAACCCTAGTAATTATTCTCAAGGAAGAACATATCCAAATCAAGAATCAATAGGCCATCATGGGATCTCCTACACAAAATTCACAAACTAAGAATGTAGTCCAAATGCAAATGCCAGCACAACTAGTAGAAAATCCAAGAAACAAACAAACAACTCTTGTTTATGGAACAGAACTAGAAAAATAGTTGATTTACATGCTATGGATTGTAAGGATATTCAAACTAGATCTGGGAAAATCATTAACAATCCACCCCTTATAATCACTAAAATGATAGAAGAAAATGAAATCCCTAGTATTGTTGTTCCAAAAGAGGATATAGAAAGAAAAGAAAAGGAGCCAGATAGCAACACTACTGAGACTCCATTTCCAGAGAGATTCAAAGAAGCTATAGAAATCAAGGAGTTTGAATTGGTACAGGAACTAAGGAAATTGAATATTGAAATACCATTATTACAAGCAATTAAAGACATTCTAGAATTGAACAAATTAATCAAAATGTTATGTATGAAAAATCCTGGAAGGAAGAAACAGTACCCCAAGACTATCAAAGTAGATGGGAAACTTGTTGATTTATTAGCAGGAAAACTTTTACTTCCCAAATATGGAGATCCTGGAAGTCCTGTTATTTCTGTCTCTATAGGAAATAAGGATGTACATAATGTTTTGGTAGATTTGGGAGTGGCTATCAATGTAATGACAAGTGGATACTGAAAACATTACCATTAACGGGTATACAACCTACTAATACCATATTACAGATGGAAGACCAATCTGTAGCAAAACCAGAAGGAATTATTGAAGACATGGTGGTTATGGTGGAGTCATGGGAATATCCAGTTGACTTCCTTATACTACATCCAAAAGGTAAAACATTGGGTTATCCCATTATTTTGGGTAGACCATGGTTAGCTACATTAAGGCATTGCTTTAATAGATTACAGGTCAAGTGATATGACAATCTCAAATGGTAAGAACTCTAAACAAATTTCCTTATATCCTACTGCACAACCTTTTACTGACAATCATGAACAATTGTGGGTTGATTCTCCTGAAACTAATAAGAAAAATTTGTCTTCTTTGGCTATGATCACATTGCAGGATCATGTAAGAGAAGTAGAAGAGATGATTAATCCACCATTGGATGAGAACCTGTTGTCCTCGAAGCAATCAGAAATAGTTTTGGAACCCGTGAACTTAGTTCTGGAACCCATGAACTTAGTTCTAGAACCCGTGAACTTAGTTTTGGAACCTATGAACTTAGTTCCGAAACTTGTGGCTATAGTTCTGGAACCACCACATTTAGTTCGAACCACGACAACAACAGTTCTCTTTGATTGAAAATGATTTCACTCTGGAGGAATGAGATTTCTCGTGGGGAGAGGATGAATCAGTAGCTTCAGTTTCAAGTACATCAGAAGTGGTGAAGAATTTTTGGAAAGTAGCAGTGATGAAGAATTTGGCTGCAAAGAGATAAGTATCATAATTCTCATTACTATCCTTTTTCCAGTATTTTGTCTCAAGGAACTTTTAGAGATGTTGCTACATACCATATGTTATTACCACATGCATGTCCATTAAATACTTTAATGAAACCCTTCCCACAAATCATTTCATCACATATTGGAACCAAGCATGTTGAAATTCAACCGGGTAAAACTTTAAACATTAACAATTGGTTGAAGGAGGATGAAGAAGCTAAATTGTTTGATGTTCTAAAAAATCATACTAAAGCTTTTTCTTGGGATTACAAAGACATGAAGGGGATTCATCCAAGTATCTGCACTCATCACATCTATACTGAAAACATTAAACCAGTTAGGTAGCCTCAAAGAAGGATTAACCCAACTTTAAGGGATATAGTCAAACAAGAAATTGAAAAACTATTACAAGTAGGTTTCATCTACCCTATCTCAAATAGCCAAGTGGGTATCTCCTCTTGTAATGTTCCCAAAAAATAATGGAAAATGGAGAATATGTGTTGACTATAGGGAACTAAACAAAGCCACAATGAGAGATTATTTTCCCTTACCATTCATAGATCAAGTCCTAGATAACCTTTCAGGTAAACAATACTTTTCTTTCTTGGATGGCTTTAGTGGGTACAATCAGATCAGAGTTATTGTTGAAGATCAAGACAAAACTACATTTACATGTCCATGGGGAACCTTTTCCTATAGGGTGTTACCATTTGGTTTATGCAATGCTCCTGCAACTTTCCAGAGAGTTGTACTTGTAATCTTTGTTGATCTAACAAATGATTGTGTTGAGGTATATATGGATGACTTCACTGTACATGGAGATACATTTGAAGATGCTTTGAGAAATCTAGACAGAGTGTTAACAAGATGTGAACAACACAACCTGTCTCTTAGTGATGAAAAGTGTTTGATGATGGTGGATGAGGGGATTGTATTAGGACACCATATTTCAAAAAAAGGAATTCAGGTGGATCAAAACAAAATTAGGATCATTTCAGATTTACCTATTCCTCAAACCCCCAGATATCAAATCATTTCTAGGGCATGTTGGGTACTATAGGTGCTTTATAAAATATTTCAAGTAAAATTTTGCCCCCATGTTTAATTTTCTAACCAAGGACTATGATTTTCTTTGGGATGAAAAGTGTCAGCATGCTTTTGAAGAAATTAAAGAAAAATTAATCAATGCCCCAATATTGAGAGGACCTAATTGGGAAAATCCATTTCATATCCAAACAAGATGCCTCAAATTATTCCATTGGTGCAGTATTGGGACAAAAAGATGAGGAAGGAAAGATGTATGTATGCCATTTATTATCTTAGCAAGAATCTTACTCCCACTGAAAATAATTACACCACCACCGAAAAAAGAATTTCTTGTTGTGATTTATGCAATCAATAAATTTAGACATTACATTACAGGTACAAGATATTTGTACACACAGATCATTCAACAATTAAGTATTTAATGAAAAAACCAGTGGTTGGAGGAAGAATAATTAGATGGTTATTACTTTTGCAAGAATTTGATATTACCATTATGGACAATCCAGGTAAATCTAATGTGGTAGCTGATTTTTTGTCAAGACTAACCACCACAGGGGAGCAAGATCCAGTCAAGGATAACTTTCCAGATGAACAACTATTTGCAATCTCAGCAAGTACACCATGGTTTTCTGATATGGAAAATTATCTTGCAACAAGGAAGTTTCCTCCTTTTTCACTAAGAAACAAATAAAGAAGTTAATTAAAACCAGTGCACAATTCAAATGGTTAAATGGAATGCTATTTAAATGTGGTCTGATTTTTTTTTGTGCATGTGTGTAAGAGAGGATGAAATCTTTGACATCCTCAGAGCATGTCATGATGAACCAAGTGGAGGACACTATTCAATGAAAAGAATAACTCATAAGATACTTGGCACTAGTTATTATTGGCCATCTCTGTACAAGGATGTGAAGAGATATATCAAGAGGTGTGATCCTTGTCAAAGGATGGGACAACCAACTTTCACCAATGAAATGCCTCTTCAACCTCAAGTTGTGGTTGAACCATTTGAGAGATGGGGATTGGATTTTGTTGGTCCCTTTAATCCTCCTTCACAAGGGAAGGAATATATTCTTGTGTGTACTGACTATGTGACAAAAATGGGCAGAAGTGTAGGCATTGACAAATGCCACTAAGGAAGCAGTTGTTGATTTCCTTTGGAACAAAATTATGATAAAGTTTGGAGCACCAAGGAGCATAGTTTCAGATCAGGGACCACAATTCATGTCTAATATGATCCAAGATTTCACAAGGTATTACCAAATCAATCATAGGAAGTCATCTCCTTACCACCCACAGTCAAATGGACAAGCTGAAGTAACAAACAGAGAATTGGAGAACATCCTTACCAAAACAAGTTGAAGCTGGGAGAAAAGATTGGGTAAAGAGACTACCTGAAGTTGTCTGGGCTTATAATACAACTTGGAAAACTACAACAAGGTTTTCACCATATGAATTAGTCTATGGGAAAATCCCTTATTTCCTATAGAGTTTGAACTTTAGACATTGAGGACAACAGTGAAGGTGGGAATTGAGTTGAATGCAGCTCAAAAAGAAAGAATCCTTCAACTCAATGAGTTGGATGAATTAAGGTTGGAAGCACTTCAAGCAGATAGAGATAATTCAAGAGCAAAGGAAGCAATGGCATGACACACATATCAAGAAAAGGCAATTCAAAGTAGGAGACTAGGCATTGTTGTTCGATTCTAAGTACCAACAATTCAAGGGAAAATTGAGAACCAGATGGTTGGGACCCTATCAGATTGAGTAGATATTTGACAATGGTTCTATTCAGTTACTTCCCATTGATGGCAAGTAGTAGAACACTCTTGGTCAATGGACATAGGCTGAAACTCTATAGGAAGCCTCCCACTAAGGATGAATTCTTGAGGAAGATTGAAGCAGATAAAGAATTTGATCATATGGAAGAACCCAGTTCTTCCAAAATGATCAAATAACCAGATGATAGATCCAGAATAAAGGGAAGAAGATGAAAACTAGTAAATGGTGTTTTCTTCCCCAAAAAAAAAAAAAATAAATAAATAAATTAATTAAAAAAAAATCTCTCAAAGGTCAATTGAAAACCAACAAATGGTGGTTGACCTCTTTTTTGGCTAGTTCAAATAAAAGGGAATTCTTTTGAATTCCAGTTGTCTTATCTAATCATGTTTTGTTCCACTTGTAGGAATGACGAGTCATCATAGCAAAAGGATTACATCATCAAGGATGGTAATTATATCTTTTAACTTATTTAGGGTTGATTAAATGTTTGCATGTGTGATTTGACTTAATTTAAAAGTAGGTATGATGAGTCATCTATTTATACATTATGATTACAAGTGTGTAATCATGAAGATGATTTGGATGGAATAAGTGGTGGCATGGTTATCATTAGTAATCATTATTACAAAATCAAGTGAAATAAGTTGCAGAGATATTTTGAGGAAGGAGCATTGAATTAAGTTTGTGTTCCACAGCAAAGAACAAAGAATTCATAAGTTCTGCAACTAAGAATTGAGGTTCCGAGCCAAAGTTCAGCAAAGTCAGTAGCTAAGAAAAAGGGCCTGCAACCAATTCACACAAAATCAAAAGAGACATAACTCAAGCCGATATGGGGATTAAGAAGAAATCAAAACTAGAGGATGATTCCCAGCTACTCATGCAGATGAAGAAGTGGCATCTATCTTTGAGCATGCAGGATGGCTAGAGTTCCTGAAGAAATTTTCAAGGCATAATGATGAATTGGTAAGAGAATTCATCATAAACCTAGAACAATCCAGACAAAGGTGAGAAATATATTTATTCCTTTTTCTGTAAATATTGTAAGTAATGTGTCTGGAGTGCCAATTGTGCATGTCCCACAACCTGCCAAGGGACTTTGAAAGAACTAGTTGAAGTCTTACTACAAGAAGGAGAAATTGAACCCCAATACATCTATAATACAAAGAAAATCATAAAAGGGGTCAGAAGGGCTAGTTTTCCCAAACCCTTTGACAGGGTAGCATTTTGGATAGTGAAATATTTAACCTATGATGGTCAATTTGGGTCTATGGGAAAAGAAGTCTAAAAATGCTCATATATATGAAGTATGGAGCCACAAAACCTGAGTACATAATAAACCTTCCAGGGTTTCTTTTTTATTCTATCCAAACCATGGCTCAGAGGTATTCTGGGGTGTTGGGACAATTAGGCATCATGGTCTAATTCATTTAATATGCCAAGCACCATTTTTTATCAAAGAAGAATGGAGAAGAAATTTGGGACAAGTTTCTTGGCAAGTTCAAGAAAAACCCTAATATTATCATAAGGACAATTCCAGCCCCATTCTCTCCTTCAACTAATCTGGAAATTGATGCCCCTACAGAAGATAGAGGGAAATGGAAAGAGAAAATATACCAAAAAGAAGAAGGTCGGTGAGAAAGATCAAAACAAGCAGAGCCTTCTGTACCTGTGAAGGAAATTCCTTCTTCTACAGCAGCTTCAGGGGAGCCAATATGTCTCTCGATGGTGATAGCTCACCCATGCAAGAGCAAGAAAGAATAGTAAGAAGAAGCTCTAGAAATAAATCCACTGTTGGGCATGTTGAACTTCCCAGAGAAGAAAAATTCATAAGAGGTCAAGGGAAACCCTAGAGGGAAGGAGTGAGCAGGAAAGGATGGAAAAGAAGTTACTGACATTTTGGGCAAGCATGGCCATGACTCCTCCTGAGCCAAGTCAAGCTAAAATGGACAGAGGAGAGGAGAGACTTGAAGAGAAATATTTTCAGGAATTGGCTGAACCATCAAGCATTGCCACATGAAGAAGAAGAGTTGGCATCCTGGAGAAGAAAAGGAAAATTTCCTTTGATAGAGGAAGAATGCCCAACTCCTCAAGTAATTTCAGAGGAAGAAGAAAGACATCAAGTTAAACAGGCTCTGTTCTTGTCTAGAGTAGAGCTCATTATCAGAGAAAAAGATGAGGAATTGGATTTCCTCAAACTCAAATTGGAACAAAGGGAAATGCTCATTAGAGAGCTAACAACTCAGCTTGCAGCCAGATTGAGGAATTATCAGCAACCAAGAAACAACTAATAGAAAAAGAGGAAGAATTTCAAGACTTCCAGAAAATAGAGTGTTGTGTCCATAGTCTCTGCATAGACTAAGTTAACCTATTTTCCACTTCAAACAACTATGGAATGACACTTGCAGGGAACTTAGAGAAGCCAAAACATCAAATGAAGAATTAAAGACCAAGATGGAAGAAGAGATGAAGGCAAGAAAAGAATGGGAAGAAAATTTTTATAAGGAGGAAGGAAATAAATATAAATGTCTTGCAAAAATTCATATGGTCTATATTATGAGTGAAAAATTGCTTGTCCTGCAGGAGGCCCTCTCCTGCATATAGTGTGTTTTTAGAAGAGTAGTTCATTTTTGGCAAAGCTATCAAGATGCATGTGGACTTCCACATGAACTAAAAGATGAATCTGAATTCACAGTAGCTTACTCTCTATCCAGCCCTAAGCAAAAAAATATTCTGTGTGAATTTTATCTTTATAATTTTATGCTAGAGAAAAACACAGGATTTATGATCAATTTGTATGTAGGGGAGAGCCACTCAATGCATTTGTCTCTATTCTACAAAACCAAATTACATGGAAGGAAAGGGAATCTAAATTTTTATTGAAAGCTAGCTCAACAGGTCTCTGTATGAGAGCTCATTATGGTAAACCCTCTACCTTCCTCACACATTTTAGAACTCATGCCTTTGATGAGAGATTCAAGACACACTATCTTGCCATTCTACAAAAGAGTATTGATGCCTTCACCTCCTATGAGGAGGAAAATTTTGAAGATATTTATGAAGGATGCTCAAAGAGGTGGGAACTCCTTACTATGTTTCCTTGAGAAGAAGGGAAGTAATTTCCCCTACAAATCTGATCTGGAGTTTAGAAAGGGCAAAAGCATTATGCACAATAATTCCCCAAGTCAATGAAACCTATGGGAAAATATGGATGGGAATGTGAACAAGGCCCCCTCTACTTCTCACCCCCATGTCTCCTTGGCAAAACAGAGAACCTCAAGACCCTACTGAATTTGAATAGTGGGAGAGGAAAATAGAAGTAGGAGTAGGGTATAGTACATCTAAGTTTAAACATTGGAAAATCTAGTTTCAACCATTTGATCTGAGCAATCAAATGGAATGCAGAACTTATAACCCAACTTTTGAAGAATGAAGTTTGTAAAGGGACTTACAAACAAGTAAGTTTGGGGGAAATGATGATGATGAGGCCAGAATATGTTGATTAATGTATAATATATGATCTCATCTTACTCTCCTTTTTATTAAGTTTGATTGCATTTTGTGACTTTTAGTTGATCTGATATGAGTTAGGATGTAATTTTCTGTCTTTTGATTGATTTTGATTCTAATGTTAAAAGATCTAGAATTCCTGACGAAGTGTGTGTTTAAAATTTATTTTTGTAATAAAGCAGTCTAATTAGTCGAGGAAATGAAGGAGGCGTTCAATATGTTTTCAGTAACATCTATTCCCACACAGCTTAGTTTCGAACTTCCAAGCTAGTTCGAACTCCATCACACAGTCATCATCTAGTTCCGGAACTTTTGGACTTAGTTCGAACTCTAGTATTTAGTTCCAAAATTTTCAGACTTAGAAACTCCTGGGGATAGCTCTGGAACTCTCACGGTTTTGATCCTTAACAATTTCCTATGGTTCTAGAACTTCTCCAAAGTTTCGGAACCGATGGGAGTTATCTATTCTAACCACATCCGGAGATTTTGCATCTACAAACCTTTCAATCAGGAAAGGATGAGAAGATTTCTGAACACAGATCCAAGGAGAGTTATCCTATAGCTATCTGATCAACCACAATCCGACTCAACATCTATTTTGGGCATGATTCGATTTCATCAGAATCATTGAGACAATTGTGATTCTAAAATGTATATAAAAGTAGACTGCAGTAGATAGATATATATATAGAATATGATATGAGATAGAAATAGAATAGAGAAGAGAAATATAGACTAAGTACTCAGATCCAATACGTTTTGTAATACCGAATGTTTTATCAATAAAATAGCCATTCCTATTTGAGATAATTCTAAGTTGTTAAATCTGATTGAGGAGGAGCAAGGGCCCACTCCCCCAAGGACTAGGATATTCGTTTATTTGGTATTTATATTTCTTCAGCAAATATCTTAGATATATTAATTGTGTATTTTTTAATTCTTTTAGTTAAACTCTATGTTGTATACTTGTTCCTGCAAGTGTTTAGATAGATTCTTATATTTCTTGCAATTGTTTTCAAGAATTCTAAATTGATTGTATTTATTTCTAAAAGCAAGTGTGTTTACTTTCAAAAGCAAGTGTTTTTATTTTCCAACAAACAAGTGTGTTTATTTTCCAACAATGCAAGTGTGTTTCCTTTCAAAGCAAAGCTTTTAGTGTGTTTACTTTCAAAAGTTTTCATAGTTTTATTTAAATAAGGTTTTACCAAGAAGTCCTTAAGACATCAAGAGATCCCCTAGAAAATACAAAAATAACTACAATCAACTACTAGATTGATAAAATTACTCTTGTTGCATATAGCTTTAGACATGGATTGATATGACATCAACAAGAAGTTAATTAAATGAAGGGAATAATGACACCCATCATATAATACCGGTCCCATTGAGGCTCCTGGGAATCTTCTTTTTGTACACACTACAGTGTTATCGTTTCATTTTATACTACTTATTATTCTTACTATCACACTATTCTATCGATATATACATGTCTTGACATACTTTTTATCTTTCTAACATGCTTTGAAACCCACTTTTCATGGTCTACATTGTCTTTTTGCTTGTGAGATTACACCTTGTCTTATATATGTGTATTTGTCTCGATTGCACTAACACATATTTCCAACCACTTTGTTAGGTGTGCATTGGTTTCTACCATGCACATTCCCTCCCTGCAGAGTATTAGTTTCAAAGCAAAAAGATTCGGTCCTCCTTTAGGTTGCATTCTCCTAGTGATGACGTATGCACCCCAAACGAGGGGGGCCATGCATTGGGTGAATCATGACCCTATACAACATCTCGTGAGCTTTAGTACAAGCCTACACAGACAGAACAGAACACATATACAGACACAAAATAGCCTAAATTCTTACTTGGGTCCTCAATTTAGTACATGATATGCTAGCACCCGCAGATATAGACATGAGTTCTTGGGCACCCCCGATCCTTCTTGGGAACCTATGACCTAGGGGAGGTTATAGTTATTTTCTCATATCAACATAGTTTTCAATGGTTCATAGAGAAAGTTTCACAACATAGGCACAAATCCTCCAAAGAATCATAATGCATTCTACCTTCATATTCTACTTTGATCGAACTGGATCAAACATGAACAAAGCAAGATCACACCATCTGCAAAGTGGTGTATAAACTTTGGGAAGTAGTTAGGGATGGAGAATAACACTAGACCTTTCTCCTCAACACTCTTATGTTGTGGCATGAGATCTCCCAAAAATTCATACTTAGAGTGAGATCACCCAAAAAACTTGTTCTTCTACAGCATTTTTAGGAAGCTCTCTATCCTTTTCACTCGTCACGGATTAGGTGCACATGTTCCTTTTCACATTTTTACACACTTTTACATATTGTTTACATACTTGGATCAAATTTTTCATATACACAACTTTGACTACTATTTTGCTCTACTTTTTACAAATCCTTATAAGAAGCAAATAGATCTCAAACACAAGACAAGCCATAATGACAATAGGTACAAACACGACACAACACATATGCTTCACCCCTAGGGTAACTTCCTCTTCCTTAGATTTCACGCTTCATGTTTATCACTCCACGCTTTTTCGTGTCTCCTTGGCACACTTTCACCATCAATATACATGGTTATCAGGTATGTATATCTTATCTACTTTATGTTATCGAGTATTCACTCAACAACATAAAGTGGGCGCAAATGCTAGACACTAAATCATGCACTTTGGGTACATTTCTAGGTCCTAATCACATACTACTATTCATATGATTCCTAAGAGAGAAATAGTAATTGACATTTTTCTTTGGCATTTTATCTATGTTTCATGTCTTCTTTCTAGTCTCTTACACCCCACACCCAATCGATCTTCATTGCTTTATCTTTAATGAACTGACACCAACATCCAGACAAGACGCCAAAGACTCAAAGCGCCCAACCTCTCTTTACTTTACTCACTCCTTTTGGGCATCTTCCATATTTTAGGAATCTTATTTTCTTGTGGGTCAACCTTCCAGCTTGTTAATTGTGAAATTCAACAAGGGGATCATATAAATATAAAGCTATGTGACCAAAATAAAAGACCAAGTTCTAAGCATCTACTATCACCATCTAAGGTTGCATCCAAATGCATTCTAAGAGCATCAAAGTATCCATATAGCACTCACTCAAGGTACAAGGGATGGATGTGTACCAATAGGACCCCTCTACTTTATATAGGCCATGGATCACCTATTCTATTTCATATAGCCGAGCCACCCGCCCCAGACTCTCGGATAGATAAGAGCGGGCAATTGAGTGTCGAGTTTCTATATCTCTATATAGATATAGGATATAGTCTCCCCCATAGGACAATCCTCCCTCACAATTCTATAAAGCCATCCCTCACCTTTGACGGCCTAGCCCCTCAAATAGAGGGTATAGGGCAATGCGGATTATCCGCTGCAAAAGGACCCCATAGTTCAAATATATGGTCAAGACCGTGAGTGCTCCCACATAAGCTATCGTTGGGATACATGCATAGGAGAGGAATTTCATTTTGACATTCACACATCCATCTACATTGTTACATCTATTTATTTCTCACTATCAAGCGCATATTTCACAAGAGCCACCTAGGGCACGATTTCGTACACACTTCGCAAGAACTACATGGAGTCGAAATGTAGTGCAGAGTTGGGATTGTAAACTCACTCGGTCGGGTGACCGTCAAGATCAATTCGACACCCCATTTTCATATGTTTCATTTTAGGATTTGATGTCTTTTGGGGTTTTGTAGGATATCATTTGTTTTGGCAGTTATAGGTGAACTTTGCTATCAACCAAATGACATACAAATGACCAACATCAAATATTAGCGAGCATCTTCCGATACAAGAAAATTAGTTTATGTTGTCTTTCACATCCACGAGTGCTCGAAGCGGCCTCCAGCTCCCATGCACCCCTGACCCAGTCCAAGAATCCCACCAAGCAGCAGATCCGATAGCTCCATAATTTGTCGCTCGGTTGTGACAATCTCTAATGCACTATTTTTAGCAAAAACTTAAAATGGTCATAACTTTTGATCTAGGTGTTCGTTTGTGTATGTTTTTTTAAACCATTGTTTTTTACGAGACGAACGCACCACCAATAGCCTAGCCAATTAGAGCCATTTTCGGTGAATTTTTGGGCCCGAAATCCACCATCTGGGGGCCGAAAATTAGGATTTAAGTTTCAATTTGGTTTTTTCCTATTTTAGGGCATTAGTATTTTTAGTCTCTTACATGCATAGTAGGTTAGAAAGTTGTCAATTCCTCTAATTTAGGCATGTAGAAAATGTGTGGCAATTTTTGTGGCCATGCAAATAAGCATGCGAACTTACTAAGAATAGCAAGTTCTAGTAAACTGCTAAAAATAGTAAATTTCACCACCTAGAGTAGATTTAATTGAAGTTAGTTAGAGTTTTCTTGGCAACTTGAGTTGGGAGTTGTTTTCATTTTAAGACACATTTTAATTCATCATTCAATAACGAAGAAGAGAAATTATTTTCTTTGAGTTCAAGGTATTTATAGTGTAATGAGTGTGTGTTAAAGTTTAGCTTCATTAGTCTCCTCCTCTTGTTTATCAATTTTCTAGTCCGACACACTTCGGGATTCATTGCAAAATCAGCTAAGTCTTTTATTCCCTCTCTTACACCTAGGGTTTCATATTTCTTTATTTTATTGTTTGTGTCAAATTTGTACTTCATTGCTTATTTATCATATGTGACTCTACAATTAAGGTTTTACAATAATTCTATATTTGTTAAATCAAATAGGAATAAGAGCCTTAAGGAAGAGTTGGAAAAGATTTTGGTTATCAAGATGATGGTTGGCTTGATTACATAAAATCTTCCATCGATTGATGAAATCATGTGTTGATTCGTTAGGGAATTACTTCAAATTGATTAATTGTTGAAATATATTTTCAAGGAGATCGTATTGTTAAAACTCCTTTGTCAATTGACACATCATAATTAATGGTAGAAAATATGTTCTCAGTATATCCAAAAATCTATGTAAGGAGCTAGGGGTTCGTTTTATAGAGGTTAAAAACCTTATTGTAAATTGGAGGAAGGATGGGGTTCCCATTAGCATCCAAAGGCAAAGGAGGTGTTGAAGGTTGATTAGGACCTATAGGGACTTGTGTTGATTGAGAAGCCATTTTTAATCTGATTTTGCATTTGAAGCATGCTAGGATTGGTGAACAAATTACATAATAATCATTTTATCCAACAACTTGATAATCATGAGATTAAGATCAAGTGGTGGATTAGGGTCACTAGAAGAAGAACCCTTAATGTTGTTGGTTTGTAAAGGGATTTTTAGAGATTGATTGGGGGTTGCTCCATTTTTAGGAGGTGTATCATAACTAATAGGTTTTGAGTGAGGTTTTGGGATTGTTTTCTGCATATGGCCCATATCTTAAGTAACTTTGGTCAATTGTCCTTCCTTTTTGGGTGTGTAATATTCATTATTATTCATGTTTTTGATGGTTTGGATGGGATCAATTTTCTAATTTCTACCACATTACAGTCATTTATTGTTGTACATGCAAATGGGATCAACCATGTTGGAGCAAAGAGGTTGATGACGTTGGGAGGGGAGGGGTTGATGCAGACGGGGTTAGCCCTACAAACATAGGATGGTCGATTTTTTGACCTAGATGGGCTAAGATGCAATTGATCATGTTATGTTAATGCAATTCGATGGTGTCAGGAGGAGATGTTGGGTCATGGTGATTAATGGGGTTAATCCTAGTGTAAATAAGAATAGGCTCAAGTGGTACTGGCTATGCAGTGACATTGTTTGGCGTAAAAGAGTAAATGAACAACCCATAGGAATCTTGAGTGGGTTGAGACTGGAAAGGAAAAATTCTAAGAGGAGACGTGATGAAAAAATGGATAGGCTTCTCGTAAGAGAAAAATTTTCCATAAAATCCTAACATGATTGATCGTGCAGAGAGGCACAAGGACCGATGGTGTCAAGAGTTGGAGGATCTCAAAAAATAACTTGGGAATCAAAAGAGATAATGGTGTACGTATACGAGAATTAGCTACAGGTGGGATCAGTCCTGCATAAGGATTTTGCGCAGTGGCCGAGTGCATAAAAAATAAATACAAAAATAAGATAATTGATGCATAATATGAATGAGGCAAGGCTAACATACAATAGATCATACAATCATAGAATATATAACTAAAATTTGACTATTAGAAATAATTAAGAGTAATCTCAAAATTAGTAATGAAGGTAGGCCCAAAAATGATGTTTAGCAAAAAAATGATTGTCGTCAAAATACTAAAACAGTTATTTATAGAGATAAAAAAATAAATTTAACAGAACAAAAAGAGGTATTTTATAACCTTAGTGTGTGATAAAAACCTCTAAAGAATTTGTAGAAATGTGTATATATTTTTGATTATGCCCTAATAACTAAAAATTGGTAATTTTAAATTTCTAAAAATTATGCTAAACAAAACAAGATTTTCGTTGAATTTATAAAAAAATAAAAATAAGCCTCCAAGGGATTTGAAAACGGTCATTAATTGTTAGATATGCGATTTAAAATTACATACCCAATTCTCTTTAGGGCATGCAATAGACAAAAATCTGAATACAACCCCAAAAATATTGATAAAATTTGAAACCAAAGAGAAAAGAGAAGCCCTAGGGAAACTAGGAGTTAATAAAAGCAATACATTCAATTTGAAGGTCTTGATGTGAAGATAAAAGATGAAAAATAGAGTAATGTGAAGATGACTCAATCGAGACATGGAGTAACATTCACGTCAAGCTCACCAAAATGTATGACAAGCTAAGACAAATCCCTACTAGAATTTTTCAAATGTTAGAGATCAACTTTAAACCTACACACAAGATGTAGATACCAAATGTGTTTAAAGAGCATTCATGTCATACTTGTTAGATGATAGTAATCATAAACCTAAGGTAGTTATAGGTTTCTAAGGCCTATACCTAATATAAGGAAATATATCCTACTAAGTTTCAGTAATTGGAGTACATAAAAGATGGATAAAGTCAAGGGACCTAACATAATAAGACAACAATAAATCAAAGCAAACATATATCTACCCTAATATATAACAATGAATGACCAACTATCCACACAACGACAAAGCAACAAAAAACAAAGAAGTGTTAAAAATACTTACGTGTTGTGGGGTGGTTGATGTATGATCCTCCCTAAAGACAACACTAGCAAAAGAGAATTGTTGTGTGGGGTAAATGAAAGTTCAAGAAGAAAACCTTGAATCCTAGATTACTATGGTGACGCCAATACAAAAAGGCAAGCTCCAAAACCTCAAGTATAACAATTAGGTGTAAAATATACACAAGTGTCAAATGTGTGAGAAAGTACAAAGCATTTTGAAATAATGAATGAGTGATAATAAATCAACAAAAGTGGTGGGGTATTTATATCCAATGTCGGCGCGGCGGCGGCCATAATAAAAACCAAACCTAAGAACATCGCCCATAGGTGATAGCATCAACCTTGGGAAAAGTTAAGTTCAAAAGGTGCAAAACAAAGTGAGGTGGAAGCCAAAAATAAATGAATGCAATGACGAAGGTCCAAGATGACCAAAAGCATAAATAAGAGCATACATGAATGTACACAAGTGGACATATTGAGATAAGTAGACATGACAAGTACAATATGTGAATAAAAAGAGGAATCAAAACGAAAATAAGAGAACTATAATGTAATAGCGACATCTCTCGAATGTTTTGGTCTAACCCACGCAACCAAGTCTCGATCACACCTCAATCTGGCAAGGCCTTAACTAACCCACTTAGGAGAAAAAGCAACATCAACCATTACACAAGAGAAATGTTAACAAGCATCAAAAGTGAGGTGCATATGATTTGTACTTGGTTTTTATACAATGTTTTTTAACACGTGTTTGGCCCTCAGACGAGAATATTTTCTATGTTTAAGCTAATTGTTGTTTAACTTGTTTTAAATTATTTTAAGCTAGATTTATTTCATGTGTATTTTATTATTTCCACTTAGCATCTACTCGTTTACATGACATGTGATTTTGTGGGGGGAACCCTCGACCCTAGTTTACTCGATCAAAATAATTATTCCAAGCAATGGTGTAGAGGATAACAATTACTCCCATCATAAATAATTGTTTGGTTATTTATTCCAAGCAATGGTGTAGAGAATAACAAGTACTTCGATTATAAATAATAATCATCTACAAAGGCCGCACTAATCCAATCTAATGAGTCAACAAAGGAGTGCCACTTCAAGGAAAACTACATATAAATTAAAATATTCTAGATAGTATTGGCTCATGTGACATATGTTGGGATAATGAACGGATTTTAACATTCCAAAGTGCATATTCACCAAAAAATAATTACTTGAAGTAATCTTTGGGAGGCTTTAGAAAATTTCACCAATAAACATATTTCAATGCAAATTAATAGAAAAGCATTTACCTATAAGAACGCAGATTAGGTATTAATGACAAATAAGTGATATGAACCATAAAATTAACGAGTAATGATAAACAAATGCAATTGATTGCCTAGACTGGTGTTCTTATGTAATGAAATGAAAACTTTTTAACGTCCACGAGGCTAAGAATAGCCTATGAGACGATGAAACCAATTTCTTTTAGTTTTATCAATTTTGATCTTCTTTTGTTAATCTTGATGATGAAGTCCCCCATTTTAGCTATCAACTCCTCATTGAGCATAACCTGTAATGACAATGTCATGAAATTGATTGCATATCTCGAACAAATTTCATTATAAGCATTGCATTTTGTAATAAAGTGTTTTTCTGATTCCACTGCCCCATCTAAATAAAAAGACACAGAGTCTCTCTTCCCATTTTTCTTTAAGCATTTTCCATCTACCTGTTTCGCATCTAACCCGATGGGAGTTAGTCCTTAGTTGAGCTATGAGAATCTTAGCTCTCCAAGGGATGAGGGCCCCTATGTAGGTCTTTTGTTGATGATCACAAGTGTAGTTAAATTCTTCGAGGTAGTATCTTTTTTCTTCCTCTTTTATCCCACATAGCTTTTTGGATCTTATCTATTACAAATGCTTTTATTTCTTTATTGTCTTTGGGCCATGCATTCCATTCAATATTCCATCTTTTCATCCACTTGATGTTTTGATTCACCCATGACCTTTTTCTCCTGCATAATGGCTCTTTGAAGACTATGTTGGGCCACTTGCTTGTTGTCATCTATTCAATTTTATTGAGGTATCTTAGAAGTCGAATCATAGCAATGGCTTCGATTGGAACTGCACTGTTTCAACTAAAAGAATCTCATAAGGGATAGAAACTTTCAACTTGAACTTGCTTGTGATCATATGTTTTTGAATTCTCTCAATTTGTTTCCATTTTGATAATGGTATGTTGTTGGCCCATATTTCACACCCATAAAGTACAACAGAGTAACTAATAATTCAAAAAGGGTCTGAGTAGTTTTCCAATCCCATAACTTTGCTTCTCTACATATATGCTTTGTAAAGCATAAAGAGCTTTCCACCCTCATGTCGTTCTCTTTTTTCGCAAGTCTCCCAAGTAAGTTTGTTGTTGAAGTCAATCCCCAAGTATTTGTAGTCGATTACTTCTTCTAGAATACTATCCTCAAAGAAAAATTGTTGTTGATTTCTTTTCCTTATATTGCTAAAGATCATAATAATGGTCTTGTTGATATTAACTTGCATACCCACTTTTTTGCAAAAAAATCAAGTGTGAGCAAATATTTTTACAATCCTTGAGTGGACGTAGAAATCAATATAAGGTCATCAACATATAGAAGAAGCCTTATAACATACTCACCCAACTAGATACCATCACCACCCTCCATATTTAACAATTTTTCAAGTTGGTCAATATATAAACCAAAGAGTGTGGGTGATAAAGGACAGCCTTGTTTAACACCAATGTCTCTCCTAAAAGCTCTCTAAAATGTTTGTTTAAGTTCGATTTTAATACGCACCTTTTCATAGAGTATATGAACCGCTTCTTTGAGTTGCACTGGTATACCAAGCTCTTGCATTCTGCACCATAACTTATCCCTAGGGAGCATGTCAAAAGCTTTCCTGAAGTCAACAAAACAACAAAAGACTTCTTTCTTTTCCTCCCATGCTTTTTCAATGATATGTCTTAGAGTAATATCATGATCTAAAGTGGAGTGCTTAGGTCTAAAACCAACTTGCACTTTTTCTCTCTTCTCGTTTTGTTCTTCCCAATTGTTGATTTTGTGTTCAACCATGCTACCAACTAACTTTGCAAATAAGGGATGGATCGTGATGGTCTTGTAATTGGTTGGGTTGTCAACATCTCTGCTCTTAAAAAGAGGTACTGCCATACTAGTAGTCCAATCATTTGGGAAACCACACCTGAATGATGTTGTTAAATATAGTCGAATGCGAGGAGCAAGAATATCTTATCCTCATTTTAGGTACTCTACCTGTAACTCATCTAAATCCTTGGCCTTACCTGCACCTAGCTTTTTGATACTTGTTTTAACCTCTTGTAACGTGAATAAATTTGTTGTTGTGTGCACTAGAGGTGGAGCCTTAACCTCTTATTCTTGTTCATATAATTGTTTTGCATATTCTAGCCATTGAGTCGTTGTGATGTTATTTATTGTTTGCTTCTTTCTTTGTTGAAGTTCTCTCCAAAATAATTTCGGCGTATTTTTCCCCAGATAAATGAGTTCTTCTCTCCTATTTCTCATGAACTCATCTTTCTTTCTCTTAATAATCTACCTGTACACATTTATGTGTGTTTTTCTTTTTCTCCGAAACCTTAAGAGCTTTCTTTGCACTTTGCATTCCTCATCAAACCACTTATTTATTGGAAAACCATTTGATTTTTTTCCTCTTGTTCTTGGACCTCTTGCAACTCCCAAGTGTTTTTGAAAAACATTTGTCGGCCAATAACTTTTGATGTCCTATAAATCTACTCTTTTTGTCTACATTAGACGTTCTAAAGTTTCCTTGAAGACGACACGATTTTCTTGTGTTATGAGAATTTTGCCCTTTGTTGGAGATTGTTGACTAGTATGCCTTTTTTTGTATATTGATTTTGTGATCCCCAAGATATCACTATGCAAATTGAGTTGTGGTCGATTTCAAATCATGCATGGGCTCATCGACCAAAACATTTGTTATCTTTTCAATCAAGCTTTGTGAACAAATGACATAGTCAACAACACTTGCACCATTGTAGGTTTTGCATGTAAATTTTCCAGACTTTTTCCATCTACTCAAACCATTGCAAATAATCAGATCAAACATGTCGCAAACAACAATTAGCTCTTTGCCAAAATGATTGGTGTCCTTGTAATCATTTGAGCATCTACTCCATGAATGAGTTTCTTCTTCGGAGAGCCATATAGGATTGTGATCCTCCTTGTTACATAAAATGCTAGATTGTTCATTCGTTGTCCTAACATTGAAATCACCCAAAGAAAAACTTCTCCAAGTTGAGAATACATAGAGATCGTTTTTTAGAGCTGCATATGGATCCTTGCCATTTAACCCATTTGTAGATTTTTGAGCCCCCGTGGTGCAAAATAACAAGTTGCAATTCTAATGTCTCTATATTTTATCGATATTTTGAACCATATATATATATTGCTTATTTGTGTCTTCTTTTTCCAACTAGATCTTTCTACCCTCTACTTCTTTAATTAACGTCATTATGCCACCATATTTTTTCCCTTACCCACCGTATTGTTCCAACCCGTGAACTTCGTATAGCCATCAAAAGAAGGAATCTTGCAACCATCATGTTTATGAGTTTCGTGAGGCATATCACGTATTTTCCTTCTGTAACCTTGCCTAATCCTGGTCCCCTCCTCCAAGGATATCCTCTACAATTCCAACATACCAATTTTAAACATTCTTGGTGAGGGGGAAGTTGTGTTTTCTATTTATTTTGTTGTTGAAGACTCGTAGTGGAGCCTTTTTGCCTCTCAACCCACACTTGTCTTGTTGCATTCCTTGTAGTTATATGTTCTTGTGGTCTTCCTTTGTTGTTACCTTGCTTTGTTGATGTGTTTGGAGGCATGAAATTGGCAATGACAACTTTTCCATTATATATCCATGCTCTTTTACCTTCATCTCTTGTTGCTCTTACTTTGATCAATTCTTTTCTTTTCTCTTCGACTTGCATTGGTGTTAAATTCTCCTCTATAAAGAAGTGTGAACCTTTCAAAAGTCTCTTTTTACTTAGAATTTGTTGTTTGTCTTCTATTTTTTCCATGTGAACTTTGATAGGCCTCATGTTCCCTTCCCTCATCTTTCCAACCCTCTGTGCTTGGTATATTTGACCTTTCCATTGTATTTTGTCTCTTAGAAAATCAATTGTAAGATTGAAGGTATTTTCATTCTTGCCATAATCTTTTACTCTAATAATTATGTTAGTTGTTATTTCTTGCCTTTCTTTGTCTTCCCTTTCTTGTCCCTTGATTTGACTTGCATTTTTACTTTTGTCTAATATGTTTAACTACTTGGGTCCATGTTTTGGTTTCTTTTGGTCTGTTATCTTTGTCGTTTTCTATTACCACTAGATTCTGAGTATGCCTCTGCTGAAGTATTTATGTTCTTGCTTCTACCATCTTTGAGTTTATTGTGATTGTATTCGCTTTAATTGAATCCTGCATATTTTGCAATTCTGATTTCATGTTTTGCCATTCTCATTTTCCCACTGTTAGAGCTTCTTGTAACACTGCCATCTACGCTTTTAATATTTTGTTATCTTCTAATAAAGATTGGTTTACTAATATACTTTCTTGTAGCTTGTAATTATTTCCGTCTTCCATTTTTTCCAAACACAACTCTGGTTTTGACATATAGGAGCTCTTGCACAAACAATTGTGCTAACCAAGTGAGTGGCATAGAAATGGGACTGTAGTTGCTTGTGTCTTCCTTCGCTCTGTTGTCTTGTAGTTTGGGCATTTCAAACTTGAGTGCCTTATAGCTGGTTGGCTGGGTTTTGACCTTTTGAGTATGTGAAGTCCTTGTCTCTTGTTGAGATTTATTTCTTCGCGCTTGTGGCCATTTTATACAAGAAGCCCTACACCTTAAAATGCCACGGTATTGTTTGGCATTCACCCATATCCATTTCCCACTCTTATCTAAAACTGCAATTTTTACTTGGCCTAATTGATTTGTCTCCATCAAATCAGTAGTTCCACCTATACTTTTTGGTTGGTTTCCATTGCATAGAAAAGCAATATTTGAGAGCTTCTAAGAGAGCAATTCGTCAAACAGTTAGTAGACAATGAAATCTATCAAATGTTATGTGTCATTTCTGTGATTTTGCTGCTGGACATTTTGTCAAATGGTTAGCAGTTGTTCCCAGCACTTGTTGGGGTTCACTGGAGATACCCGTGTTCTGAATGGGGTTCACTCTGCCCTGAGTAGTGTACTTTGCCCTATGCTAGTGCCACTATGTCAAAACAGAATATTCTTATGTGACCACCTCTTTTGATTTCCCTGTGGTTTTGTTTTTATCCGCTTTGCATTACCTATATTAATGAAATTTCCTGTGGTTGTTCCCACGGTTGCAAAATTACGGTCTATAATCTCCTTGGAATATTGATTAGATTGAACACCTATTGATGGCATTTGGTGAAACGTTGTCAATGCTGGGTCAGTAGATTTCCTGCGTCAATGCCAGCCTCCTCCCAGCCTAACTACTTGGTTTATGTCTGTATGAGAATTACACAGAGATCACAAAAATGTTCTAGATAGATTTATGCAGAGATCACAAAAATGTTCTATTTATAAAACCCATTAGAAAACTTCTGTTCTTTGTAGATGCGAAAGTATTCTTTTAGGCTTTTGATTATTTTTTCCCAAATAAGACGAGAGACATACATCAGCAGTCTTAGGAACTTGTAAAGAGATTCAAAACATGCAAGTACCATATGAGTCATACGTAAAATGACTATGTTTCCCCCACACACTTAATTATAGTGGACGATGTAGATTTGGCAATAACATATATAAGAGAGCCGGATTTTAATCATATTGTTGTAGAATCAAATGCACCATTCTATCCGTATTAAATCAATAGAAATGGTAACACTATTTCCTGCCCGATGCACAAATCAAAGAGTTATCTGGGTGCACTTTGAGGTTATTGAATTTAAGAACGTCACAAGAGTCCTGAGAAAGCCATTCTTGAGAGACTTTTTGCACGTTGTACATACACATGCAATATTGGGCCTCTTAAATTCAAACAATCATTCCTTACAGGTATCTTTATACGTATGGTAAAAGGTTAAATAAGCTTCATTTCTAGTTTTTGGACATGATGCTTTCAATAATCATTACCCAAACATTCTTTGACATCAGCCCTGCTTAGATCCAGTTTCTTCTCCCTTGTGGATTACAAAAAGTACAAGATTGTAACTGAAAAGGAGTACATTTTCAATTTAATACGATCTTTCTCCACACTCATGTTGGTCAGCAGTCTGTATTTAAAGTTTTCACTCTGCCAGCATGTACAGATCTGATCACCTCCATCTACATCAGTTGTGTTAGGTTAATAAGAAAATCTTGAACCCTTGACAAGAAACCATCAGAAGGTGGCCCTAACTATTTCTGGCTTTGCCTCTGTATCAAGAATTTGCCGCATCCAAAAACTGAAGAATGGGACTCAACTGATGCAAAGAAATGAGAGGCCAAGAAATGTGTCCCCACAATGAAATTTTAAGCCAAAAAGAGGTCTCACTGATACAAATTATCAAAACAACCAAAAAGTCTGCCCAACCAGTACAATGAAATCTACAGCCAAAAGAATGAGGCCACACTGACACAAAAACAATACACAGCACTAACATGGCATAAGCGTTGTGAAAGTACATAGAAAATAGCTCTTTAGCAACCGATGAAGTATCTGCTTTTTTTGCATCATGCTGCTTCATAAACTTCCAATGCACATGAATTCTTCTCTTGCTTCCCTGTGCTAGAATTTGTTGGCCAATATGATGAAAGTGCTACTACTTTGCCAATTATGATCAAAGTAGGTGAGACCAAATGAGCATCTATCACCTCATCAGGCAAGTTCTGAAGTTTGGCAAAAACCTGCATGCACACAGAAGTTCAAGTTCATCTGAAATATGCACATAAAAATTCTTAAACTCAATTTTACACAATGAAAGCTAATGGTCAAAATTATCTGTTCAGAAGCAAAGACGGTAAAAAGCTTGGCAGAACATCAACAGGATGGATCAAGTAAATGTCTAATAAAAATATGAAACTTCATCAGGTCGTGACACGACATAGTAACATAAATTGATCTGACAAATACAACTAGAAGTTTAGTGCCAAAACATTCATGGAATTGTTAGAAAGAAGCATTCAGCTTATTAGATAGAGCATACTGTGTGATAACACAGCAGTTAAGGGGTTATGGAATTGTTAAAGAGAAATTTAAGGATGCTTTAGTTGGGATGTGATTGCCTGCAGCATTATCAATAGCACAGAAACCTTTGGAAAAAAATGTCAAATGAAGGTGACTGGAACTCCTTGTAGAGAAAATCTTGCAAATCATAGATAACGAAATGAGAGAACTTAAGATTCAATTATGCAAAGGAGATTTTCAGTCATTATCAGCAACTATATACTTAAAAATTAAAATAAAGAGAAAAAAACTCAAGACAGATCAGCATAAATTATAGCTCTATGCTGCCTTTGTCAAATGAAGGTGACAGGACCTCCTTGCAGAGAAAATCTTGCAGGTCAAAGATAAATAAATGAGAGACAGCTGAAGACAGAATGAAGCGAGGGAGATTTAAAGTCATTGTCAACAACAATATACTTGAAAAAAAGAGGAAAGGAGTCAAATGAATTTGATTGGAACACCTTGCAGAGAAAATTTTGTGGGTCATAAGATAAATAAATGAGACACAACCTAAGACTGAGTGAAGCAAAGAAGGTTTCCAATCATTACCAACGGCAATATACTTAAAATAAAGAGGAAAAGAGTCAAATGAAGGTGACTGGAACTCCTTGAAGAAAAAATATTGCAGGTCGTAGATAAATACATGAGAGACAACATGAGACTGAAACACGTTAAGGAGATTTCTGGTCATTATCAACGACACTATGCTTAAAGAGAAAAAGAGTCAAATGAAGTTGAGTGGCATTTCTTGCAGGTCAGAGATAAATAAATGAGAGACAACTTAAGACTGAACTAGGAAAATACTCAAAAGAAAGAGGAAAAAGTCTAGACATATCAACATAAAACCTAGCTTTATGATGGCTTTGTTAGTTCATTTCAGCTCTTGAAAACATATCCTTGTAATAGACAGACGGGCATAATAACAATAACAATTCAGAAGTCAGATAGTACAATACCATTCGTTGTTGAGAAGTAGTTCCATGCTCAACAGCAGCTGCTGGAGTTTCAGGAGATAATCCACACAAAATTAGTTTGTCTGCAAGAGCTGGAAGTGTTGCCAAACCCATGTAAATTACAATTGTTGATTCAGGATCAGCTGCATGCTTAGCTACAAATTGAGGATCTGTTCCTCCCTTCCTAGAGTGACCAGTGAGGAACCTAACACTATAGCACACAAGTACAATTTTTTTCACAAGGAGATACCAAGTATAGTTGTTGCATATAATCACTGATGAATAAAATGAGAAAATGGTAATTTGCTTGTGAAAGAGATTTAAAGATAAATAATGTAGCATTGTCATCCATGATTCATAATGACATAATGAAAACTAAGTCTTTTGAGCTCGTTCGAATTATCCCAGGATGGTTGAGATATACTATCAGTATCCAATTCTGTGACAACCAGGTCCAAATCAGCTAAAGAATGGGATTAGGGTGCTAAAACTCCCCATTTCAAAAATGAAAAATATGATTTTGATGCCCAAGAGAGCTAATATTTCTTTTCAACAACTTTTGAGGAGAAGAGATTGCAACTTTACTACACATTTCAAGGGCCCATCAAATTGCATGTAATTTCCTTGAAGTAAGTTGATGGCACATCCCCATATTCATAATTCAGCCCAGTATGATTCGTGTGATTTCAAATGCAAGTACCTGTGCAATCTGTACAGTTCTATATCTGCCTAGTTAAGTAAAATTCTGAACACAAAAAGGAAGCAAACTGGAACCACCAACTTAAATTTTATCAACAAGATTGGAAGAGTCTTTGTTCCTTCTCATTTCTTCAGTAATGCGGGCAACCCTTATTTTGAATAAACATCAGGGTTTTCAATTATTGGGCTTAGCAAGGCAACAGTAGAAATATAGACATTGCCAATGAAACTGTTAGTAAAGCAGTAATGCAAATGAATTAGATATTTGGCACTAAATCCAAACATAAAGCTAGGCCCCTTTGATTGTTTCAAATGAGGCATTTTTCTTATAAATGTAATGTTTAAATGAAATACTAACAATGGGACAATAGAAATTATGCAGAACTTTTCCATCATATAAATGCTAATTGGAAAAATATTTTTACTAGATGAAAAAAACTGCATTGCCCTACATTTGCAAATTGATTAATTGAAAGTTCCACTTTGGCCAGTTCCACCAATAAGGACGAAAAGTTTTTCTTTTTTATTTTCTTTTGAATAATTTCACTTGTTTATAACCTACACCTGATGTTAAAAGCACTTTCAACAAAAAACAGTTTACGCTTTCCTAAGCAAGCTGTTGTCCTTAATGAAAAATAATAGTTAAAACAGTTACATACCTATTTGCAACACCCCGGTGTGTCAGTGGGATTCCCAATTCTGCTGCAATGCCTGAAGCAGCAGTGATTCCTGTAACATTTTGCATTAAGCATATATTTCTAAGACGCGTGAAGTTTGAAAATTTCCATTGCATTTTGGCACTTCAATTGCATGAGTAATTGTCTAAAAGTTAAAACAGGCATACCTGGAACAACTTTGACTTCAATCCCTTGCTGATGGAGAAAGTCCATCTCCTCCCCACCCCTGCCAAACACCTAAATACAATTTTCTTAAAAATGTTGGGGAAGATAATATAATATGACCCAATTACAACCTCAATTAACAACATGGATAACTTGTAACGAAATAGAACTTAATTTAGTTAAATCAATCGTTATCCATTCCCTCAGTTTGTTAGTGCGGTAGCAACAGTAGCCATTTCAATTGCATTTATAGTACAATCGGAGTAATTTTTGATTGAGACAAGGATGAGATAGATATCTTTAACCCTGGATAATGCAACTGTTAAATCTAGTACTCAAGAAATTCTTAATTCAAAGTTCAAAGGAGTTTATGCTATTTAGGAGAAGATATTTTGTATATTATTCACTCAATCTACATGGCTCAAGGATCCTAATTAATTAGTCTAATCAATGAGATAGGAAATCTAACCTAAATAAAAATATAAGAAACAGTAGGAATAGCTCTTATATATATGCATAAAAATAGATGAATAAGTAACAGCAACAACAGTAGGAATAGCACTTCGATATATGCCTTCAGATTGATGAATAACGATAACATACCTGTTAATCGATGAGATGGGAAATCTAACCTAAATAAAAATATAAGAAACAGAAGGAATAACTCTTAAATATATGCATAAAAATAGATGAATAAGTAACAACAATAACAGTAAGAATAGCACTTGCATATGTGCCTTCAGATTGATGAATAACAATAACAGACCTGTATGTAGAGATATCTCCTTAAGCAGCATCACAAAGAGAAATGGAAGCTAATGCTACATTTATCAAGTCCTTAGTGCTTGACTTAAGAAAAAGATTTTTGCTAAAAATTGCAACATCCATCTCCTTTGAGGATTACAATCAAAAGCTCTGTAGCTCTTGTATGTTGTGACAAAATATGCCTCAACCCCATATACTGCCATGTCCACGGATTATATTGCATTAGAAACTTGGCAAAACCAATTTGGATTGAAACACATTTGGTAAATTTGTATTACTATAACTCAGTCAAACTTGAAGATGTGAGCCCTGGATGTTTTGAGCAGTTGGTGAGTTAGTTTCCAAACTATAATAGCTCAAAGAGTGACATAAATGCATATGCACAGTTGGCCTGATGGTGAAAATAACAAAGGTCCAAGCCGTTTGTCTTTTTCAGAATTCAACCATGATGCAGAATTAGAAATCCTAAGTCCGTCCAAGACCTAGGTTGCTTCTGTTAAGCTAACTTCCTCTGTTACAGGCCAGTTCAAATGTTCGGCGTATTCTGGACCGCAGCAAACTACTTGGAAGAAAAGCGTTGTATGCAAGCATAAGTCAAAAATTTTAATAAGCAAATCAATCAAGGGAGAAAAGTCCATGGTTTCCCTTGTGATATTGATCATCTCAATATTGAGAGTTCTAATAAATATTACAGACAGTACACTCAATTGAAGGGGTGTAGATCTTGCAACCATTCTCGCTATATCAAATCTTGTAGAGCCGTGGACTGCTTAGTTATCATAATAGCCCCTTACCTATGAGTTGAGAACACAAATATGAGAATGGGCGGTATTAAACACTCTGAATTACATATATTAATGTTATTGTTTGATAAAGGAGCACAATGTGCATGGCTGAAGAAGAACAAATTTATGTCGATAGTTCTCTTCCAAATATTACACGAGGGTTCATTTTAGAATATGTAAGACCAGATTTAGTAGATAGGCAAGCTAATTGCTGACATATAGCTGCATAATCGCTAACACAGTTACCAGCTAAGTCACATGACACTGGGACACGGGACATGCAGGACACCTGGATACGAGTATCCGACAAGGGACATATCGACCCCCAAAACAGGACACAAGGGACATGTTTTTATATATATATATATATATATATACAAACAGATATATATATATATATATATATATATATATATATATATATTAAAAAAATAAAATATAGACATAAAGATCCAATTTTTTTAGAAATTAGAACATTTACAAAATATTGATACAACTAGTTACTACATCAATGATCATTGATGAATGATGATCAAACACACAAGAAATTAGAATATTCAATACACATAAAATAGAAGTTAGAACCATAAATTGCAGTTTTCTCATTAAGTCATTTGATGTCATCAAAATCAAAATGTATTACATAGATACTGAATTACTAATACTATAGGTGCCAAGTGGGAATGCCAATGGCAAATACAAAATAGGGTAGATATTAGATACTAGAACCGTAGATGGAAGAATCTCATAGCTTGCAGTCATCAGTCATCTTCCTCCATGTCAAAATCATCAAAATCACCACCAGTGCCACTGCTCTCTCCTCCATCCTCCTCCTATATATCCAATCCAAGCTTTGCATTTGCTGGTGTGGAGGATGACCCCTCAAGAGGATCACCATCATCAAAAGTGACCGGCTCTAGCACTGGTTCATTAAGATCCAAGTTGGCTAATGCCAACTCAATGGTGTTGTCCAAACCCATGTCATCAGGAAATACATCCCACATCTTTGTCCTTCCCTTCAACCACTCATCCCTCATCCTGTAAATAAGATGGAGGTTGGAGTGCACATACACCATTGTCTTTGCTCTAGATTGCTCAAGCTTGCTCTTTTTCAAACTATGCAAATTCTCGTATGTGCTCTAATTCCTCTCACAACACGAGGATGAAATAACCTAAGCGAGGACCCTCATGGCTAACTGTTGTAGAATAGGGCACACTGCCCCATGAGTTCCCCACCAAGCATAGGGCTTCTTAACCCCCTGTCTCCAATCACATCATAGCCTCCAAATCTCCCAATGCCAGCAGAAAACTCTACAAAGCCCTCCACCTCATCAAGGGATGCTTTGTCCTGATATATCCTTCTAAATGCTACCTTCCTCCCCTGTGAAATCTCTTTGTCCATGTGAGGAGGGAATCTGTGTGAAGGCCCACCATTGAGCCAACCATCACTGTAGTACTTGGGATTCAATGAGTGAGCCAAGCAATGCAAAGGTGTGCAATTCTTCTCCCACCTGGTGATAAGAATATCTTGTATGGTGGTGAACAAGATCTCTGTTGATGTCCCATACTCAAGGCACTCATTCTCTACAACAACGGTCTTCACTGCCTCAATCATGGAGTCCCACCCCTCATAAACTTCTCCTAAGATGGGCTGGTTCATGTCTGCAAACCGCAACAAAGAAATGATAGGGTCCATGATCTTAATGGTAAGATCTACCCTCTCCCACCAACCATCATCTAACACTGTATCCTTGACCTTTTTGAAGCAATTTGATCCATCTTTCTCCAAAAAGACCAAAACTCTGAAATAACCATGGCCCCAAGAGCGGTCTTGACCTCCCTCAACCTCCTAAGCATGATGAATGAGGAGGCAAACCGAGTATCTACAATCTTCAACAATGATAGATTTGTGTACTCTTTATAGATTGTGAGGGCATTGGTATGGTTTTGTACAAAATTGCGGATATGGCATGCATCATCAATGAGAGTTCCCATCCATGTCACATCTGAAGCAATAGATTTAAGTGCTAAATTCAAAGAATGAACAATGCAAGGTGTCCAAAATATTTGTGGATATTTAGTTTCCACAATCATGCCCGCAGCCTTGCAAATAGGTGCATTATCTGTGATAATTTGCACACAAGAATCAACACCTACATCTTCAATGACTTTAATGAACAGCTCCCATATATTGTGCATCCTTGTATTTTCCAAGAGCATCCATCGCTTTCAAGAAGACTGGTCCATTTTGGGATGCCACCATGAAATTGATAAGTGGATGGCATGTTGCATCCGTCCATCCATCAGATACAATACTAACACCAGATGAGGGCCATGATGATTTAATAGGTGCTAGAATTTTATCCACCTCCTTTGCCTTAACCAACAATGTGGTTCTAAGCTTCTCTGAATTGGGAGGCACATACCTGGTTGGAGCTCGTTCAACTAGAGCTCGACACATCTCAAAAAACAAAGGAGACTGCAACATTAAATGAAATGAAGTTGAGATAGAAGAAGAACCCAATGGTAAGATCAACCTCCTCTCACTGCTCTTGTTGAAAGATCTTGTCCATTGGACCACCACTAGGAGCTGCCCTCTTTTTGTTGGCTGAAATGCAGTCCCACTCCCACTTCTGTTGGATGGCTTCCTCAAGAATGGAAGAGGATCCTCATCTTTGTGTGTCCTACTTGCTGCTGCCACCGTCCCCAAGCCAATAGCATCCTCTCTTGACATATTTTTTCTTTGGGTAGCATTCACTGATTTACATGCTCCAAGTCCACACTTAAGGCCCAACAAATGACCCTTAACTCGGTAGTAGGTGCTCTTGAATTCGAGATGGCAGTAGTTACATGTCCAAACAATATTTCCTCCCCCAACAAGCTTTTCCCCAGGCCCTTGTTTTCTTGTTACATACTTCCACAGCAGATATTTTTTTTCTTGAGCTTGTTGTCTTGCTACAACAGGGTTATATGCATCATTGGCAGCTCCACTTCCAACTGATGGAGCACTAACAGAGATAGATGAACTTGGAGGAAGGGGGCAGCACCAAAACTCAAATTCTTCCCTTTCCTTTGACCTTTACCAGCTGCCCTTGATGGTTGAGCCATGATTTCTGTGGTATGAATGATGAAAACTATTGTTGTTGGAGAAATGCCAAATGTGGTTGCTAAAATGCCTTCAAATCCCCTGGAAGCCCTTCAAATCTGAATATTCTCCTTCACCTGCACAATGAAATAGAAGTTCAGCCTTTTCCCTATCTGATAATGTGCAAATGAAAAAAAATAACTGTTATTTATAAAAGCAGGACCTTTTTTTGTTGGAGTGTTGGACACATGTTTGACACATGTACCGTGTCCAATACGTTGGATACGGACACATGGGCTCTGGGGAATGTGTCCTATTTTCTAGGTTATAACCTATAAGACTCGGACTTGGCTCAGGATCAACAATAGTCCCAACTACTCCAAATGAGGTATTTGACCTGAAATTGAGGGCTAATTTCCTCATAATTTTCAAGAGGTAAAGTCACATGCTTGGACTTGGAGAGTTCCAAAGAGTTGATTTTTTCTCACATTGTTTCAGGTCTTAGATGTTTTATAATAGCCTTCGAGAGTCGCACAACAATGATCTTTGACGTTTTCTACTAATTTTAAAAGTAATACAATGAGGCTTTATTGTTGAGATGGAAAAGGTGGTAGCCCACATCTGAACACTGAGGATTTGACGAAGAAAGGCAAAGATAGGTCGACTCTAGCAAGTGGAATCTCTTCAAAAATTAGGTCAAACTCAAGACCAAAAAATATGAGAAGTGGGTCACTTCTCTACTTCTTCTGGTTCTGTGAGGCCAAAGGGAGAGACCCTGGCAATTCTATACAAAATAGACTTAAATTTACTCAAAAGATTTGTCTACAAATGTAACCTCCATGACTAAGCACCCAATTAAGTGTCACTTGTAACTTAAGTCACACCTTCACAAAAGAAACACAGACCAGAATTGCCCTAGTGCAGAAATATAAAGGATATCCATAACTTGCAGTCTTATCAGAGGGATTTAACAAATGTAAAGTAAACTTAGCAAGTATTCAGCCAAAATTTATAATAATGAGATCTCTACATGTATGCACAATGAACATGAAGATCTCAGAGAGGAAAATATAGTAAGATTTTTATATAGAAAGGTGGTGATCATTCCAACTTCAGCCAGTGCCTTTATCCATTGGGACAAACCTACAAAGCTTTAGAAAGGGAGTCAAAATAACCATAAGGGTTGCATCAATTTACTCAATTGCTACAAACTCCCCACAATTCAGACAACTAGTAAACCACGTTTACTGGGATTTAACTAATTATCAAACTATTATAACCCAGAACCCAAAATATAGCAAATGCAATGTTAATGGCTGCAAATGAGACTAGAATTCCAAAAGGCTTTTATAATTACATGCTACAATTACACATCAGACTTGGACACATAATTACCAAATGGAAATCCTAATAAGCAGAGTGATTACACATCAGACTCTAATGATAGCTTCCTTCAGATACACTATCTTATTTATGACTCGATTAATTGAACCAGACTACACTCTCAAACCTGAATTATAACACTCTTGAATTAATCTACCATTATTCATGATCCTAAACATAAAACAGAGCTAACTCCTAACCTACAGACCTAAGCAACTGAAGGTGATATAAAAATCCTAGCCAATATGGCAAGCCTAATTTAGTAAGTCCGAGATCTTTGATGAAGATCAACACTTCATCCATATATACATATTTGAGAACTTTCCAGAATTGGAAATGGAGGGAATTCAAAATTGAGAAGAATTAACGCAGAGGAGGAATGAGCAGGTACGAACTACTCAAGTGGCTTCACCGGAGAAAAAATGACAAATGGCACCCAATTAACAGTCTATTAAAGATCATAGGGCCTCATTTAAATCCATTGAGAAATACAGAGCACCTGAGAAGCATCTAAGAGGCCCCACACGTCTGTAGAAGTGAAAAATCCAGAAAAAGAGAATGACATATGGCAGTGGATGCAAACAAAACATTGATGAAATTCAATCACAAACTGCTCGCAAAATATTTCAACAATTCTTTCCAAAAATGATAACAATGCGTAGCTCTCTAAATGAAATTTCCAATGGTACCAACCATTCGTTAATCGGATCTCTATCAAATATTATGAGAAAAATAAGAATTTACGTCGACTTTGTCCACCATTGAAATTTATACTAGATTTGGCAAAAATTATTTTCCCACCATAACTTTTTAAAATTTTCTCATTTTGCCACTTGGTATCATTTGATAAGGTGGGACCAATTTCATGAATGGTTAGCTCAACCAAACCAATCAAATCACCCATGCACTATTGTTGGCCCAAAGTGTGACAAAATGACAAATTTACGAGAGGGTGATTTAGCATAAGCATAACTTTTCATTGATAAAGTGAAAACCACGAAACCAATTGCATTATATTCACAAATGATATGTAATGGCTGTCGCAAACGCTGGCAACAACCCTAAACAGAACCCTAATGGCATCGATGGAGGCGGCATTGGTTCACAGCAGATCGGGGCATGGATAACTGCTCTAAGCGCTCCTCTACACCACGAAACGCTGCTGCAGCAAGCAATGGCCTTACAAGTAACGGTCACGGGAAGACTACGGATCTCAGGCGGTGGTTTTCGAGCTTCCCGCAGCTTCTTCACCTAGAATTCATAGCAGGTGGATGCGGCTCTACTCAAGTGAACGATCTGGGGATTCGACCTTATCATGAATTAATTTGGCCTTCAATGTTCCTACTCAGCCTCTATCCCCGACTCATGGTGGCAACCCTAGCCGTGGACCTCCGACTTCGACATGGACACAAAGCTACGATTCTTACAAAAATGGAGGCGTTTCACAGTGCCCTTTGGCGGCGTTGGTGGCACTCCTAAGGTTGCATCGGCGTTGGATCCTCTCGGGCTCTCCTAGGAGAACACGTTGCTCTTGGCGGACCGGCAAGGAGCCTCGCCACGGCTATGCCCTCTGGGTCGCCCTTGAAACCGCGTGTTGACTACGGATCCACCTCTTTCAAAGATGCATTGAATGGCAAGGGATCCCCCATGAAACCTGCAGACATTACCCCATGCATTACATTTGAGGAAGAGGTTATTTCATCTAAAACCTATTACAAGGAACATGCGTTAATCTGCAGATTTGGAGGACTATGGCCTAGCCTTCCTACACTTCACGATTGGATCTCCAAGCATTGGACTCCGATACTAGTTGGAAGGTTAGATTTGTATCCGTGTGCAAAGGGCATTTTCATTGTAGCCTTTTCTTCAATAGCTGATAAGAACACCATTGCATCCAAGCTTTGGGTCTGCCAATCTAGGTACTTGGTCATGAAACCTTGGTTCCCCTCTTTTAACCCACTCACTAAGTCATTCTCTTGCAAACCTGTTTGGATCAGGCTGCCCCATTTACCTCTTCAATTT
The DNA here is from genome assembly GCA_018340775.1 of Taxus wallichiana var. yunnanensis. Lineage (NCBI taxonomy): Eukaryota > Viridiplantae > Streptophyta > Pinopsida > Cupressales > Taxaceae > Taxus > Taxus wallichiana. The sequence continues at coordinate 168,425,438 of CM031243.1, read as the reverse complement.
TGGAGTCGTGACTGTCTGATATCTATTGGTAACACCTTGGGAACTATCCTCTACATAGATTCTCAAACCTCTGATTACACCCATACTACCTATGCCCGGATCTTGGTGGAACTAGACACTGCTAAAAATCTACCGCAACCATTGATCTTAGAGTGCAAAACAAAACTTGGTCACAACCTTTAGATTACAAAGGCCTACCATTTAGGTGTAGAAGGTGTTTTTGTTTAGGTCACACCTCTACTGATTGTGGGATGGCAAAATGCCAACATGAGAGGCACAACTGGTGGAAAGACGCCCTCCCGGAACACTTGGTTTTCGAAGCCAAAGAGGATCTAGACTCAAATGCAGATACAAAAGTTGAATCCAATTCTGTCCCAAAAACCCCTCTATCGGAAATTCCAGTTGTTGACAACAAAGAAAATGCAAAAGATTTATCTCATTCAGTTGTTGGCAGCAAGGAAAATACAAAAGATATATCTCAGGCTAACAACGTTGTTGTCCCAGTTGGAATCATAGCGGATAAGGAAAATACTCCTTTGTCCAATCCTCCAATTGCGGATGCTTCAGCAGGTTGGGTAACCATATGTAAAAAGAAAAAAATTATTCCTAAGAATACCGTTTCCCGCCTAGATGATTATGTTCTCTACTGCCATTCGGATGTTCCTTTTTGCTTCATTTGTCTTTGTCGGGCAGCAGTTTGCTATAATGCCATAGTGTTGTTATGCCACTGCAGTTTGATCGTTGTACATCAGCTGTTTTTATGCTGATGAGTTGTTGGTTTTTGGTATTTTTCTGAGCAGACTATTTTCTGTTGTTGGGCGTTCATGTTTTATCTTGATTTTGATCATTTTATTGTGCTTTAATTGTTAAAATCTGACTGTTTGAGCCTACTTGTACAAGGGTATAGTCCCTTTCAAAAAACTATTTGCCAATAATAAAAAAATTATTCTCCTATCATGAGGCTATCAGAATACCAACCGTCATCCTTTTTGGAATAAATTTGGTCACCCAATTTCATTCCCAAAAAGTACTCCTAAGCTAAACAATGAAAACACACCTTTTAAGTTTCTAAAAATCCTTTCTTTGAGGCTTGCGTGGTACTACGACCCAATCTGATTTTCATTTTTGAAAATAAATCAAGAAGCATTTCTCGATGGCATTAACAATTTTGGCAGTTCACTTAGCTCGCCACGCATCTTTTGCTTCAAACCACAGTCGAAACAAAGCTTGATATCAAAAGTTGCATTTTTGTGCAAACTACTGCTCCATGGCCTGAACTGTTTTGGTAGTTCTCTTAGTTGGCATGCCACGCTTCTTCCTACAAAATTTGGGGACCATCACTTGTGAAAACTTGAAAACCATTGCTCAGCAGATTGAATTGTTTTGGCAATTCACTTCGTTAGCTCGCCACGCATCTTTTGCTTCAAACTACGGCCTAAATGGAGCTCTATATCAAAAGGTGCATTTTTCGTGCAAGCTACTGCTCCACGGCCTAAAGGGAGCTCTGTATCAAAAGTTGCATTTTTGTGCAATATATTGTTGTGCGACCTGAACTATTTTGGCAGTTCTCTTAGTTGGTGTGTTGCGCTTCTTCCTGCAAAATTCGGGAACCCATGGAGTGTTGTAACTCTGGTTTTCACCTTTTTGACGACTACCATGAGATTCAACTACATAAACAATTTGAAGTACCACAACATACAACAGAAATAGCGTCACTATATCATTCCTCATAAAGATAGCACAACACACCAAGTAATTAACACGTATTATATCAGGACCAAACTCTAAATTAGAAGGCACTGCAATCACAGCTCACATTTTCATTGTCCTGTGTTTTTGCAAAGAAAAATTCAACTTGAAAACAAGACAACTATTCCCTAGTGTCGAAACTTTTCACTGTAAACCTTCCCGACACCCCTCCAGTTCAGTTCATCCCCTGTGCCAGGCCTATCCCCATCCATGTAATGTCTATGTCTATGGTCCCAACCTCACCCATGTGTTGAAAAGAGGAAAACAAGTTCACAAGATTCTTTCAAGGCGGATCTTTGGTAGGCTTAGGAATGGCTAATTTTTAGCCTTTCTAAGGCTGGTACATAATCTTCGCAGCTGAGTTCAAGTCCTAAATTCACCAAGCAACTGTATTCATGAACTAAGATCATTGTGCAAGTGATTTAGGAAGATTTAGGAAGATTTGGAGATTCAAGAGCAAGTTTAGCAAAAGCGGGTTTTGGAGGCCAAAGGAGCTTGCATTGTAAAAAAGCACCTGAGCTTCGGGAGATGATTCCGGGAGCTCCGGAATGAGTTGGAGGTCAAACAAAATATCAATGGAAAGCTGATTCAATGCCCTACATGGTGGTAATCTCATATTTTTCACAACACCCATGCATTTCTTTCCACAACTCCACAACCGGCGGTCCCAATCAAAAAGGCCATTTTTGAGAAGGTTGCAAGTTGAATCAAACCTTGAGACCCATCCCATCCTTCTCAAAATGTTGTTTCCAGTCAAAATCATATAAGTGCCTAAAAAGACCTCCGGGAGCTCCGGCAACGTCATTTTCAAGCTCCTCTCCAAGGTACAAGCTCCGTCCTTAGCCAAAATTTTCAGTGCCACATGGCAGCATGAGGCTGAGGCGCACTTTTGTGTCCCCTTCATCCCTTTCCAAGGGGACAAGGGGGACAGAAAAATGCGCCCCCCCTGCCTTAATCCTCATGGACCCACCACATGACCCTAGGAGGCTCCAATAAGCACTTTTGCCATTTTTTTAGCCACCACTCCAAGGCACGCATGTTAGACACTTGTCATCCAGAGGTGGAGACACACTTTTGTGTCCCCTTTGTCCCTTTCTAAGGGACAAGGGGCCGAAAATTGTGCCCCCTACCTTACTCCCACCAAGTTCCTCATGTGACCAAAAACTAGCTCCCGGATGCTTAAAATGAGCTCTTTTCACTATTCCCCTCAGCCTGTGCATGAATGACACTTGTCATTTAGGGGTGAAGGCACACTTTTGTGTCCCCTTCGTCCCTTTCCATGAGACAAGGGGGGCCAAAAATGTGTCCCCCCTTCCTTATGCTTATAAAGCCGAGAGTTAGCCAATTTTCACCCCCCCCCACTTTTGCTCCGTTTCTACTGGAACTCTGGTGAATTTTTTTCAGAATCCTCTTCATCCATTTTTCCTCTTGCATTCATCCCTCCATTTTTCCATGGTCTCAAGAAAAGAATCTCTCAAAAAAATTACAATTTTTTAAAAGCTCCAGCACATTTTTGCCAGTTGACTCTCGTAACTGCGAAGGAAAAATCTTCGTATCTTGCAAACCGGTGCAGATGAAGTGGGATTTTTGCATTCTTCATCATTTCTAGGCCCTGAAGACTCAAGTGATAGCACTTACATGCACGGCCCGGATTTTTTACGGCAAAAAAACCCGACTTCATGCCCTCATTTTGTAAAATTTTATTTCTCGTTGTTCTGGAGATCGGATTGAGCTAAAAATTTGTACATGAGATCGTGAGAAGAAACCTATCCCAATGGAGGTGGTTTCGTCGAAATCCGAGGTGGGGAAAGCCACTTTCCAAAAATAGTAAGTCTCTACACGAGCACTTACTATAAATAGTAAATTCTCACAGAAGGCAAATTATTCAAAGGCAAAGGTGTGTACAAGGAGCATCCGTAAGAACAAACAAGGTGACCGAAGGTGAAAAGAGTGAAAAAGCAATTTACTAAAAATAGTAAATTACCATTCCATTGCGAGTGAGAGGTGTGCGTTGTCAGCCATGAAGTTCAAGTTTGCAGGCCTCGAGCCGCCTCAGCTCTCTCATCTAAGTACTCTGTGGGGACAAAGTGATGTCACCCACATGGACCTCAAAGATCTCAAAGATCGAACACTTGGAGGACCGAGAGAGCTAGTGGGGGACAAAGCTTTCACGAGCGGGTCAGACGCGGCAGTGGTCACCCAGTGTCGGGCAGAGTATCAAACCGGCATGCTCTCATCACTATGAACCGTAAATCGAGAACCATTCGAGTGGACGATAGCTCAACCCCGGCAAAGTTGCTTGCTCCCAAAGCCATCTCTCATTCAATGCAAATTCCAACTTGGAGCAATATGGACGCTCATCTCAAAAGATGTCAGAAAGAGAGAATGGACCAAGACAGATTCTCACCTTCACGGTCTCCAATTGGGATCGTGGTTAAAGCAAGGAAGAAAGCCTTCCCACGTGCCAAAGTCTCTCTCACGGAGTGAGTTTCACGAAGGCTACTCGAATGCGATCATCCTTCTCAGTCGGGTGATGGGAGAAGAAACCACGAAGGACTTTCAAGATTGGATGACCTTACTCATGCTCACGATAATCGAAGGAAGGCATAGAAGTTGCTCCAAGTACCGGTCTTGAAGAAGTTCTTAATGACTTCGTATTTGGTGTATGCTCTTGCGAGCTCGAGACCAATCAAGGGGTTGGCACTTGCACAGAACATCTCTCCTAAGGCCCCAACATTCGAAAGATATCCTCGCTTGCTCTTAAAGGAGATATATAAGATAAGATAATTATATTAATGTCCAACGAATGACCACAAAAGTAGGTCAATGGGACTGCACAGTACAATGCCAAAAGAACCAGCAGGGAGACCCGAAAGGGTCATCCGAACAACAAGAGAGGAGAGAAGAGAAAGGAAAGAAGAAGGAGAAGCAAGGGCCACAATGGCCACAAGAGTGCAGATGGATGGAGCCGAAGAAGAGGGGGCGGAAAAGCCCCATCTCCGACACTATCACCTAGCATCCGAGGCCGACTGGAAGTAGCTGGCGATATGCCTGTGTCCTATAGCTAGAACTCGTGGAGAGTCTGGAATGTCGGTGTCTGGGAGAAGGACAAGTAAGACGAGCCCTCTGTATCCTCCTGGCTGACCGTGATCCATGGGGGAGGGCCCTAACCGAGTGCGATCATGAAAGCCTCCAGACTAGGGAGATGGCTTCCCGAGTCCTGACAGATCTAGTCTGGGAATCCATACTGGTGTCAAGATGTCGTTTGGTGCCCCTTTCCGATGGGAGCACCGTAAAGAGAGATGTGATCTGTCAAGTAACAACCGTGTCTGGGAGGAGATCAAGGGTCTCGCTCAAGTCCTGAGAGTCCCTAGGTAGAGAGCAAGACACCGTTGATCACAATACCTGAAGAAAGCCGCAAATGATGGATGCTCCCAGAATAGGCAATGGAATCTCCCTCTGATCTCATAGTAGATGGGGCACCTGAAAATGAAGTGTTCCTCCGTTTCGACCTCCTGGAGAGAACAAAGCTAGCAAATCCTCTCCGAGCGGTCCAGTTGGTGGTCCTCCACACGAAGTCTATGAGAGCCCACTCTGAACTAGCCTAGGGATATGCGGAGTGCCTACAACAGTGTCGGGAGATATACATAGGCCGGCTAATAAGCCCATCATTGACCTCAAGGAAATGTGCAGCATAGAAAGCCATCTTAGGACGTAATCCACCCGAAGGTTGATCCAAGTGTGCTGGATGAACTGCCTGTAAATGTCGTCTCTGATAATTTTGTGTAGATCCTGCTTACTCGGTAGGAGATGGGCAGGAGCATCCAAGGAGTATCTGTATGGTGGGAGGTGGTCCATCTGAATCCCGAAAGAGCCAAGAAGACGTGAGACAAGGAGTGTCTCGTATGGTGGGAGGTGGTCCATCTGAATCCCGAAAGAGCCAAGAAGACGTGAGACTCTGGCGTACTCAAAGAAGCGGGAATGGCCTTTGTGGTCATAAAGAGCAATAGCCTCAGAGGAACAATAGGCTAGGTAGAGACACATATCCCTACCCGCAGAAGAATATGAAAGTCCCCGAATGCGATGCAAAAGCGAAACAAGGCCAAATATAGTCTCCAATCTAAAAGGGCGAGCCCGAACTCAACCAAGAGGATATTGTGTGCAATTGTCTCTTTGCACCTGATGATACGTCTGAGCATGAGGATCTGGACTCGCTCAACAATAGCCCAATCAGAATCAAGCAAGGATGGCCCCCAAACCTTAGAGCCATAGAGGACTGTGGGCCTCACAAGAGAATTCGAGAGAGACATCTTCGACAAGATGTCCTGGAAGTGGTGGTGGAAGCATTCTCTCCAAGATTGCCAAAGAGTCATACCCCTTGTTGACACGGTCTTGAAGAGCAAGAAGCAAACATCGAAATGGGACCCAGTAAATAAAACTCCCAGGTAAGTGTAGGAACTAGTGATCTCAATCTCTTCCCCTCTATAGAAGAAATGGAAGTCAAAAGTCTTCAGCCCATTGAAGATCATGACCTTGGTTTTACCAAGGTTAAGCTCATCATTATCTTGTGGTCACAAAAGAGGTCTAAGACATCAAGTTGTCTCTCGAAGTCCCTCCGCGGAAAAGGCAAGGAGGACTACATCATCCACGAAAAGGAGAATGTAGATCAGCACCTGGTGAAGAAGGCAACCATCCCCTCCTCTTGGATATGGTCCCGAGAAATTCCTCCAATTCATCAATATAAATACCAAACAAGGTAGGCGAGAGGGGGCAGCCCTGTTTAACCCCGATGAATCGAAATCGAAAAACCGGCAGCAGTGTGAAGACGCCCCAAAACCTCCTCGTCTACAAGCATAATGGCGGCAAGAAGAGTTTCAAAAATGCCGATGTCTCTAAGTCTACGAAAAAGAGCTTCTCACGGGCACTAAGTCAAAGGCTTTTCGAAAATCCACGAAAAGCGAGAAAACCCTGGAGGAGCGGTGGCGTGCCTCCTCAATAATGGCTCAAAGGGTGAGGATGTGGTTAGCGTGCAGTAGCGAGGTCGAATCCCACCCGCCCCTAGCTCTGCAATGGTACTCTAGAAACTCAGAAAGCTGCATGTGGAGGACCGTGGCATAAAGCTTGGAGAACATGTAGCCCACCATGATCATCCTGTAGTTGTTTGGGTCGGAAGTGGGACCCGACTTGTGGATGGGGTGAATGATATGGTGGGACCACAACTTCGGAAAACCTGTACAAACCACCTAATTGAAGAGGTCCACAAGATAGTTGTTTAGAATGTCCAAACCGTGCTTGAAGAATTCCGCTTGGAAGCCCTCCTCATTTGCAGCCCTGCTGCTATTCATGGCTGAAATGGCTTTCTTCACATTCGTGTAAGTAAAAATATGATAGGTAGAGGGAGGGGACACAACCTGGATCTAGGGCTGGCCAGGAATGTCGTAAAGGGTGGAAGTATGAGTAAACATGGAGATGGGATGTAAGTCCTGGGGTAAAGAGGAATGACGGGGAAGAATGGTACACCAGAAACGTTTAGGGGAGTGGATAAGGGATGCACAGAGCTCAAAGCAGCGTCAAGAGATAAAAGTGCGCTTCTTGTGGCAAAGAAGACAACAGTAATCGGACTTGAGCGATGGGAAGGAGGGGAGAGCGTGTGTGAAAGCAAAGTGAAGTTGACAGTGAAGGGCTTTGCAATATTCAGTACCACTAGTTCATGGGGCAGGTCCTCTTATAAGGGAGGGTGGGAGTGAAGTGGGGGAAAGAACACAGAACAGCATCACGAATGGTGGAGGAAAGAGTATCAAACATCAAATCAGAGGAGAGTGAGGCTAATTGGGGTACAGGAGGAAGAAGCTGGTGAAGGTGAAAAGAAAAGTCTTCAGGATCACCCTCATCAAACTTCCAGATGGTATGGGAAAGGGCGTGGGATGGGGTTAGGGATTGGGGGGTAACCTACAAGGAGAAGGAAAGGGTCGCATGGTTAAGCAAGGGAATGGGGGAGACACACAAATGGTGAATATAGGGAATCAAATTGGAAGTAGTCATGATGTAGTCCACCACGCTAGCTCCCCCACCATGAGGTCTGCATGTGAAGAAGCGGGAGTCAGGGAAACACGGAATGCCATTCAGATCAGCAGATCATGAGATTCCCCATCTGTAGGAGGTGTCGGTCGTATGACGTCAAAGGTCTGCCATATCCTCTAAATCCCGTTGAAAGCCAACTAAATCAGGGTCCACCTCGTACGCACAGAGAATGTCATCATCCCGTGTAGGGGAACCTGGAGGTTTCTGGTACATGCATTAAAGTCTCCCAAAACGATGACCTCCCCACTCGCCGAATACTGAGAAATGCTTGTATAGAGGTCGAAGAAGGGGTCCTCCTCTGGACCATTATGAATGGCAAAAGAAGAGGAGGCTAGGGAAAATAACAGATCGCAATGAAAATATCTCCGAGGGGAATGGGGGAAACACACAAATGGCGAATGTAGGGAATCAAATTGGAAGTGGTCATGATGTAGTCCACCATGCTAGCTCCCCCACCATGAGGTCTGCATGTGAAGAAGCGGGAGTCAGGGAAACACGGAATGCCATTCAGATCAGCAGATCATGAGATTCCCCCATACTGAAGGAGGTGTCGGTCATATGACGTCAAAGGTCCTGCCATATCCTCTAAATCCCGTTGAAAGCCAACTAAATCAGGGTCCACCTCGGACGCAAAGAATGTCATCAGTCTGTCGTGTAGGGAACCGGAGGTTTCTAAGTACATGCATTAAAGTCTCCCAAGATGACCTCCCCACTCGCTGAATACTGAGAAATGCTTGTATAGAGGTCGAAGAAGGGGTCCTCGTCTGGGCCATTATGAATGGCAAAAGAAGAGGAGGCTGGGGGAAAATAACTGACTGCAATGAAAATATCTCTGAGGTGAGACGAGGTCCACCTGATCCTAATCCAAAACGAGTAAACTCGTCCTCTGCGACCACGGAAATCTTGCTCAAGTGTATCCCCGAACAGTAAGCAACCCCATCGAGATCCTCTAACCCCTTCGGAGCTCCGAGTCTCCGTCTACAAACCGAGAGCCAATAGTATCCTCTAATGTCCGGGAGAGGGCGAACATGGCTCGCATGAGTCTCAGTGACAAAGAGGAGGTCTGAAAGACCTAGAGCATCATATAGAATACCCGGAGAAGACCAATAGGACCCGTTCCCATTCTAGCATGTAATGGAGATGCCCTTGTTCGACGCCTCTCCCAACGGGACCGTCATTTGGGACCGAACCGGGAACCCAACCCGGAGGAAAAGAATCTCAAATTACTGCCCATTTCCCTACTTTCCTGGCTGCCATAACAATTTCGAGAGATTTCTTGAGTTTGGCCACTGTTCTTTAGTGAGGTCTTCATCTAGGAAGACCTTATTGGGAGAGAGAATAGTTTGCGCTTGGCTTTGAGTGCCCTGAGCCTGTCATCTGCTGATTTGAAGCGGAGAAAAAGGGTGGAATCCTGTCTCGAGCCAAGCTCTATCAAGCTGCACATCAGGCAGCCCCAAACTCCCTGTGATAAAATCGATGCAATGGCCAAGGGGTCCGAAGAAGGGGGTGTGGGCAGCCCTCGCACCTTGAGATTGAGCTCCTGGCCCGTCTGGTTCTCTCCTCAACCAGTTTAGCTTGCACAACTTCTTCCACCGCTGCCAGGGGGGTGTTCTGTCTTTACCCTTCACAACTTGGACCCATGCGTCCGCTTGTTTTTTGAGATTTTCATGCTGAGTTGAGATTTCCTCTTGTTTGTGTTTGAGGTCTAAGATTTCAGCCTGTAGTTGATCATTGGCCGTGGTAGGTTTGGTATGTGCGTTGGTGTCTGCAAGTTGTCTCCGCAAAGAAATGTTGTCTACCTCAACCTTCTCCATCCGTGACATAAGCTCGAAAACCTCGGTCCAGAGAGCTCTGTTAGAAGACTCCAAGGTTTCCAATCTGTTGATCAACTCTGCAATAGTGCTAGGCATACCATACTCCTGTTGTCCTTGTTCCCTTTTGCCGACGGTAGGAATTATCTGTCTTTGCAGAGGTTGTGGAGGGAAACATTGTGGAAGGAAAGTTGTGCGGAAAAGACCCTCGTAATGGCGTCAAGGAAAGGACATTTGGGAGATTCCCAAAAACCCTGGTGGCCAAAGTATGGTGGTGGGAATGCTTATGCATAAAGGAAGGTGAACCGACACAAGGGCAAGGGGGGGTAGAGGGAGGAGAGGAGGGCAAAACAACCGCATCAAATGAGGAAAACGCATGGGAATGACAACGGAAGAAAATGATGGAGGGATAAGCGTGGGTAATTCAAAAAGGCGGAGTTCGAGGCAAGGAAGAGGACACGACACACGAGAGACCACCACAATTAAATTGCCCTGCAAAACTAGTCACGAATTCCTTGTGAGATCGGGTGCAGATGGCTCACGAATGTTACATCGAGCCACAAGTAGATAAATCACGAGCACAAGCTAGGGATCGTGAATCGCGATTGTGCATTCACGAGCAGCGACCAACAAAGAATGCCTTGACTATAGAAGATGTCAATTATAAGGGCCTCACTATAGAAACAAGCATCAATCGAAATCATGAGCCACGATTTGAGCGGGAGAGCAATCGGCATTTCACAAGGGTGAACGATGCCTTCACCATGTTTGTCATCAGGACACTAGGGAATCCTCACTCAAGGTTGTCGCCACAAGCGGCCTCTTTAATCAAGAAGTACGGGTCATATTTCACACAATTTGCCACTTTCTCCTATATCCGAGTTTCCGATTATGATCTTGCTCCGCTAAGGCTACCTCGATATCTCAACAATAAGATCGTATTGTTCGAGCTATGCAAACAACTTGCCCATGTTCACAATAAGCTCAAGAACCGAAAAAGGAAGAATGTCTCATTTCCCATCTCACTTGGAATCTTCACTTGCAAGAGTGTCGGTGATGCATCACACCAGAAGCTACCTTAGCACCCGAGCTTGTATTCATATACTTTGAGGGCAGACTTTGACATCCGAGGTGATCTAGACACTTTCCACCTCCGAGTCATATCATGTTCGCAGATTGAAGATTTTTGGGTGAATTGCGTAGATGAATTTGATGTCAGGGAAAGAGACTATAAGCACATGACATATTGATCGAGACAAATGAAGAGATTCAAGTTTGACTGGTACGAGGAGGGAATCCAAGATGATGGCACAGAGTTATATGATCCGGAATATCAAGCAGTGAAGGCCTCACCTCTACCACAAGTAACATGGAGTGTCCGCGAGTCGAGAGACATAAGTGAGCAGACCGAGGTTGTAATCAGAAGATCAAAGGAATGGTTCAGAAAGAGAAGGTTGCCTCCATCACATCGGGAAGTTTCCTCAACCTTCAAAGACGGGCATCGCGCCACTCTTCTTGAAGGTCGTGGAGAGGACTTCGAGCTCAAGTCATTTATGGAGAAAGCTCAAAGAGAAAAGCGGTGGAGTCGAAGCCCCTTATAGAGAGATGCACAAGAAAGCCAATACAACAAAGGATCTTGTGGTGGAAAGCGAGAGCTTGAGCAGAGTAATCCAATCCATCATTCGAGATTCCTCAAAGCAGCCTCGAGCTTCCCATCTTTCTTGTCACTCCTGCTCCTCTCGCACAAGATGTACCATCTCACCCTAAGCAGGAAATGACAGTCATGTCAGTTGTCGAGCCCGAGACAAATGAGATGTTTCCATGGATGAAAGAAATGATCACAAAAGAGGCTCATACAACCCAATAGGGGACAATCCCGATTTTTCAGCGATATCATCATTGGTCAAAGGGAAGAAGAAAAGTTCGCTCAAGCAGCCTTCGCACTTTTCAGTGGTGCCACGAGCAATCAATATGTGGAAGTAGTCGGGCAAAGGTAATCAAGCCTATCGAAGAAATGACACCGACCGACTATGAGATGAGCACCATTTCCCTAGGCCCACCACTCACGAGGGAGATGCACATATGTTCCAGAGTCTTCCACTCGCCTCCTCGCGAGGAACCAAGAGTATAAGGTGAAAATTGATCAGTTGGAAGACCATGTGCAAACACTCACCTCATATGTGCAACATTTCATGGACCCGAATGCTTCATCATCACTCCCAATTAAAGAAGTTACTCCAATCAGTAGCTTTGATTCAGAGTCCATTCAAAAGACGCAAAGCTTCGCCGTGCAAGGATGGGCAAATGACAAATGGACGAGCAAGATCATAAAGAAAGGGAAAGTATTGCTTCTAGAGTTGATCTCACTATACAAATACATGTGCACCACCTTGCCGACAAGGTCCAGGATGACAAGGGAAGGACTGGAAAAGGAAAAAGAACATTAGGACCAAGTTCATCCCTTTGGTTATAGAGATGAGAGATGCTCATTCCCGTGTGTTGGTAAGGGAAAGTGCAATTCTCCATCTGAGGACTTGTCGCATGTGTGGGTGAGAACTCTTGCCTCTCGATATGAAATGTTGAATCGGGCTATTGATGAGTTGGACTCAAATGAGGAGCGTGCCTTCAAGATGCAAGACAATGTCAATATCAGAACGCAAAATCTTGGAGTGCCCGCCATTGATGAGAGCATTTCCGCAGATGATTCATTGAAGCCATTTGAGGAGTATGTCTAGAAAAAAGTTGGGGACCCCTTTTCTTTCAACGAAGATACATTGGAGTCTCTATCCGAGATCAGAGCCACAATTTCAAACATTGTAGAGAAACATCAGTCGTGGTTTGCTAAAAGCAAGAACATCAATGATATCTCAGATGGTTGGCTCGAGTCCCTAAATTGTGTCCGCATTCCTCAAGCGGAGAAAGTTGCACCTACAGCTGCCCGACACGGTAAAGAGTTCAAGGAGTGGAAATTTTTCTAGTTGAGCTTGGTAAGGATCAATCGAGTAGCGAGGCATAATCTGCGAGGGTGGAATCTTCATCGACCTAGTTATCTTTCCTTCATGTTCTATTTCTTCGTTGAGGGGTTGCACTTTTCATTTTGTCCTATTCCTATTTTGTCTTATTCATTTAAATGTGACTATAGTTGGCAATGTAATAAGTCACCCTTAATTAATAAAAAGGGACTTAATTCTATTCCTAGGAATATGAAAAGTCACATGTTGTAAGGGACAAATGAAAAGTCATGTGGGGGGTAGGTGAAGAGTCTTTCTCAAGTCTATAAATTGTAATGACACCCTCATTCTTAAGGGTTGTCAATTTTATATGCTCAAGAGTAGATAACAACTTGCGAAAAGTAAAAGAGAGTTATTTTCTTCCATTCTCCTTCCTCACATGTTCTTCCATTCCTCTCTATGTACAACTTTGCCAAAATATCAATGAAGAAGAAAGGAGTTTCTTGCTTTTCTTGATGAGGGAATTAATGAGACTTTGTGTTCATAATTCTATCTTGTCTTGGTGTTAGTAACAAAGTTGTTTTCTTTCTAAATTTGTGTGATGATATGCTCTGATTAATGTTTGCAGGCATCTGATTTTCTACCTGCGATATTAATCCCCCTCCTTTTTTCACTCCCTTTTCCCACCTTCTCAACAAATTCCTCCCTTGCAAGAAATTGCAAGCATTTGCCGCAGGTTCAATGGAGTGTTCATGTTGGATCCCCGACCTCTAAACCACCACAGATTTCATTTTCATTCACACATAATAAATGGAGCTCCACCACTCAAGCAAAGGGACCTAGAGTCTCAGAGCGTTGGCGGGAACCCACCAATTTGTCCACCTGACAAATTTTCTCGCCAATAGATACCCAAAATGCTACATAACAATTTTGGGCTCCAACAAGATCCACCTTAAAATGTGTGCATCCTGTGATTAAACCTCGAGCTCCAAAATTTCAACTATAAGGCCCCAAAATAAAGTGAAACTAGTTTAGGTGCCAACAAAAACATGAGCATATGCATGATTGGGTTGGAATTAGGTTAATCCCACATTGATGATAATTGTGAGACATAGGAATCGCACTACTCTCTCCAAAAGTTTTGCTAATGGAGAAAGAGACTAGAAGGTGAGAATCCAAAATATATTCACCGTTACTCCCGAGTCCCCTACTAACAAATGCTTACGGTATTTGTGTATTAAGTGGATCCCCTTGTCTTGTGATTATGTTCAAAAATATACGAGAAAACAATGTCATTAAGTTAAAATGTACTCATGATGATCATCTTGAGATGACTTAAACATGCAAGTAAAAACCCACAAAAATTAATAATTTAATTAAATTGCATGAAAGCCTTCAACTTAACATAAATACATGATTGGGTTGTAAATTGTAGGTTAATCCCACATTGGTAATAATTGTGAGACAAGGGTGATTTATAAGGCACTACACTCTCCAAAAGCTTTGCCAATAGGAAAAGAGGCTAGAGGGTGAGAAGCCCAAATCAGTTTCATTGTTCCTCTTCCCTACTCTCAAATAATTATGGTTCTTGTTTGCTAAACGGGTCCCCTTTCACAGTGACTATTACCAAAACTACACATGCACACATGTTAATGACAAGGAGTGGTGGCCATCTTGAGATGTCTTAAACACATACGCAAGTAAAAATATCACAAAAACTAATAATATAAAAACATAGCCATTCTTCGCAACATAGCCAATCACCAAAACCAAATTTCCAACTTGTGATAGTGATTAAAGTGGGATTCTATCAACATATTGGGGAATTTAAGCTTTGGGTGAGTTTCGTTTTGTTTGAGCCGAAGAAATAAGGCAGCCATTATGCAAACAAAGGCAAGCAACATTAACAAAAAGTTGACTAATCACATACTCACCAGGGGGTCCCCGCCTTTAAGCCTGACAACAGTCGCTCCAGCCTGAGCGAAACTTAGCAGTAGTTGATGAATCTCATCCTACGGAAACAATCATTTTGTGAGCCCTAGGCTTGCAAAACCCCGATAAATCAAAACCCCAATGCTATAAAAAGTGGGTGTATGAACATTAAAGGGTAAACCAAGCAACCTGAGTACGACTGTGGTAACCAGCAGCCTTTCCCACATATAACAGTGTGGCTCCAGAGTGGACCATGTCTAATATAGCTGTGGAGACGAGGCGGTCATAGAGAACAAGATCAGCTGCATGAATCACTCTTAAAGCTTTTAATGTCACCAGCTCAGGGTCCCCAGGTCCTGTTCCCACTAGATAAACATTTCCTGGGCCTCCCCCTCCTCTCTTCTCCTTGTTACTCCCCTGTTTTTTTCGGAGTAATTGTAGCATTTGATGCAGCTGAGGCAGCCTAAGAGAAATATCATGTTCACTTTCGCGTTCTTTGTTGGAAGGGGATGAAGGGAGGCTTTGAGCAATTGTAGTAAATAGGGAGAATTTGTGCAGTTTTCCAAGTTCTGTGAAGGGGGAAGGAGGGTGGTTAGTATTTACAGTTACATTTGTATTAAGTTGGGCATTAATTCTTGCGAGATGTGATTGAAGACGCTGGGTTTTACGGGGTGAGTGATATTGGGTGGGCATAAACGAGGATGCTGCATATTCTGGCAGAGTTGCACAGCGGAGAGCAGCAGCCATGGTTTGGTGAAGAAAGAGGAAGGAATGGAATAATAATAAGTGTGAGGGGGGTAAGTACTTAATTCAGAAGAGGCATCTATCCTAGTTGGAGGTTGGCCTTTGCTACTCCCCAATCGACCTTTTGCATCGGACACGCTACCTACGTAGTCTCTACTTTGTATTTTATTAGGAGGTCTGCACTCACTAGGTACTATTAATTTCAACAAGAAAATTGATGACATCATAACCTTGTCATCCAATTAATAGACCTATACGTTTATCCTAACCTTTATGACTATGAGGATACCCCACATAAATGCAATAAATTACATTTAGACAAATTTTGAAATTCCAAACATATGTAACAAAAACTTATAATATTCTTAAAATTTGCAAAAGTTACAACATGCATAATTATTTATATTTTTACATAAAAGACTATAAACTAATGCCCCGAACTCCCTCTCCACAACATCTCACCCAAATCTTTTGGCTATATAATGTAGCAAGACTAACGACCATTATTGTTCTTGTTACATACATAGGTAGGTAAATAATTTTTGTGTCAAATGTGTCTATCCAATCTACATAATACTCGTCATGTCCATGATCTATTTTATGTGTATATTTCAATGTCATCTTGGGGTTAAATTTGACAACGATTTAGATGTTTTTGAAGTGTTTAAGCGTTAAATATAGTCAAATTATATTTTAGACTTTGTCACAAAATCAACAAAAAAATTGCTTGTCATATCGATGTCCAGATCAAAAATCCATCTATTTTTCAATTTTTACTTCAATAGGAAATTTCTAATGAGGTTGTTTATTTTGCATTTTTTCGACAAATGTTTATTTACCATGTATATGGTATGACCATTTTAGGTTGTAATTTTTAGATTGTAATTTACCAATAAAACCACTTTCTAATCAAAGTAACATAATCAATAAATATATTTAATTTTTAAAAGAAGCATTAACAAGAATTGAATTAAAAATTTAAATCTTAAATCAATTGTTTGCCTCATTCATTACCTATTTACCAATTGTCGATAAGTGTAAAGGGTTATAACCATAAAGAAAAAGAAATTCCAAATACTTCTTCCGACCCAAAAAGTGTGTTAAGGATGGCCTTAGGAAGAAAAGGAGAACAAAATCTTCTACTTGACACATAACAACACCAAGGTTGAATTTTCCTAAATTACAAGTTTATTTTTGAACATGTGTCTAGATGTTTCATTTAGCGGGATTAAGAGGAGAGAAAATCCAAAATATGCAGAGTTGGTGATACTACAATGAGAGAGATGATAATAAATCGAATCCACCCATGAAAAGGGCATGGAAAAATAAATTGTTTAGAAGGAAGATAATTAGACCCATGTTAGGTTTGTAGACACAAAATCTATGCACTTGGGTACATTTCTAGGTCCTAGAGCATACTAATATATACATGATTCCTAAGCAATAAAACTAGTAATTGACAATGTCTTTTGGGCATTTTGCTTTATTTGTTATACTTTTATTAACCTTACACACACTACAACCCTATCAAGATTTGACGGATTTATCTTTTATGGCCTCAGACACTAACGCCCATTTAAGACAGAAGCACCCAGACACTCTAGTCCCTTATGGGCGCTCGACCCTCTCTAGCCTTTTCTCTCTCTTTTGAGTTTTTACTTCTTGGGCATCTTTTACACTTTTGGGTCATGCTTCCAGTTGTCGATTACGAAATTCAAACAAGGGAATCATATATACATACATACATACATACATACATACATATGTATATATAGCTCTAAAATAAGGGGCCAAGCACTAGAATATGTATTATCACCTAGGCTTGCATCCAAAGGCACAAGAGCAATACAAAGCATCCATCTAGCACATTTACTCAAGGGACAAGGGTTGCATTCATCTACATACACAACATAGGAGGGGAAATTCATTCTATTTCATCTCACACATTCTATACATTTTTATATTCTAGATCTATCCCACTATCATTGTGAAACTTGCACAAGGGCATCCTAGGGCATCATTACACACACATTCACATAGAACTACATGGAGTCTAAGATGTAATGCAACGCTCGGTCGTAAGATCACTCTTCGGGTGATCGTTGAGGTCAATCTGACTCCCCATTCTGCATCTTATTTATTAGATTTGATGTGGTTTATGGGTATGTGCAGCTAGGTATCTATTTTGCAAGTTACATGTGTGAACAACGACATTGGAACAAATCTAGAGCAACAAACAAAGATCAACAACGAAGCTCCTCTTGCACAAAGAAGATCAAAACCAGAGCATCTAACAGACACTAGCGCCTGTAGATTAGTCACTAACATTAGGTGCTCCTATCTTCTCAGGCGCTCCTGCCCTCTACATTTTGGGTCTCGTAACCTCTAGTAAGCCTTAATGACGTCAAGGCCCAGTTTGTTCTAGCTATTCACCTGCCCATATCATCTCCAGATTGTGCAAAATCAGCTAAGTCGCCATTCTTACAAAGTGTGAGGACTCGCTCTTTCAATGTTAGAGTCGTTTGTGCATCCATGATATTAACATTAGTTAAATATGAAAATTACTAAAGATAGGTGGTAGAAGTAATTTTATTTTGGTAGGCATTTAAGTTTGTTTATCTCAGTCATAGCATTGAAACAAATCAAGTCTTATTTTCTTAGATTGTACACAACCTTAAGTTTACTATTGCTTATTATTATAAATTATATCTTATATTTATCATGAAAAGCCAACAACATCATTGGGAGCTATGTATATCACAAATTCAATTATTGTGAAAGAAAGTATAATTTATGCTTGTAAATTGTTCCATTCTCCATATAAATGATGAGTCACTTACTTCCATGAGGAAGAAAATGAAGTAATCCTTAACACAATGCAAGAAAAATGCTTGTGATAAACACAATCAAATGCACTTGGAGATATATTGAACCAATATTGTATGGTTTACATCAATCAAAATAGGCATTGTGCCACAATTGTATTATTTGTGAGTCAAGAAGTTCCTAGAATATCCCACCACCTTTTTCCCAATGTTGGACACTGTGAATGAGCTACAGTTGCTTCACACCCATCATTATGGAATAGCGCTTTGCTCCAATTTGTTTTCTCAAGTCCCCCTCTTATAGCCTAGTCTCTTAGCCTTGTATAAGTTGAGTAGATCTTCATGGGATGATTGAATGGATATCTAACTCTCAAGTCCTTGTTGTTCTTGAAGACTCGATTGGAATATCATCTACAAAGAATCTGAAATCCAAGTCAATGAAATAGCAACAATTATTCTAAGTCAATGAAATGTACTTACACAATCTGATGCATGTTCCAGAGAACAAAGTAAAAATGGAAATCTTTAGTAGGGTAAAACAGAGGTATATATGTTGCTCCATGTCTCCTTTCCCTCCACTAAACACATTGGTTTGGAGAATGAATGTTTGCCCATACCTATTTCCTAAGAAATCAAAGTCTATCTCATCATGCTTTGAGTTCTGTGATGACAATGTAGCTCATAATAACACAATTGATGTGTCATACACAAGAAGAGGAAAGCATTAAGAAAAGTAGGAGAACATGACTATGGGATAAATGGTGTTTAGTCTTACATAAAAGGAAGTCACCAGGAACCATCTTTATTTGCATATTGAAGTGCCCAAACAAGTATGTTCCCTTGGATTGGAATCTAGTACCTGCACCACCATCCCCAAAACAAAAACATGAAGGAAAGAAAAGTGTATCACATTGCTATCAAAATACTAATATCAAATAATTCTACACTTAATTTGAATTTATCAATATAATAAACCATTTTAAAATAGTCTTATGTAATGATATCGACTATAAATATTTGAAACTTAATGACCGCACACATATGTGTTGGGCCCCGAGAATATTGCCTAAGTATAAGAAGGTGTGTGAGCACATGGGACCTATTTGAAGAAGGGCACACGAGTTCAAGGCGCACGAGAGAAGGGTTATAAAGCAAGGTTTTACTGAGCAGTGTGTGCGCAAGGCAAGACAAGTTTTGGGACTTAGCCATATTCGACGCTCCAGAAACACACAAGAAAAGCGTGACTGTCTGCAAAGCATGTGAAGTAGATAAGGTGCCAACCTGGCGACTATAGGATCAAAAGGGGAATATTCCATGCATGCGATGGAAGGTTCCAAAAGAACATCATTACACAGAGTGGAGAGCTCGGATCAAAGGAGGCATGCTCCATTGGAGGACCACTTGGACACTTGGCAGTTGATATGTTACCTTAGAAGGCATGACGGTGAAGGCATAAGGGCTATATATTGAGGGGCGCAGATAGTAGAAGGAGGTGCTAAGAGAAGAGATGCAGAGAGAATAGTGCGCTGGAAAAGAGGTGAATCTCTGCAGAAATACCATGGAGGATTCTATGGGTTGGGATTAGGAAAATATAGGAGTGATGGCATATTTAGAGGGATGGGTTTGTATTCATCTTTGTAATGTGAAGAACATAGTGTAGTTCAGATGCATGACTTTGCTCTGTAATGTTTATATGGGTTTGTTATGGCCTCAAGGAATGTAATGTGGTTATTGAACATGTTAATATCAATGGAAGGCTCTATTATAAGGCATATTTGTGTTCATAGCATAGTCCTTGTGCATTTCCTTTGTGTATGAACCATTTCCATATGTTGTTTGTTATTTCCCTTTTATGGATGCAATGAGGTGATGACTCGTCCTAGGTTCTCAAAATGATGCATGGTTCTTTTCTATTCATTTGCACTTGAATATATGTCATAAGATGATGTATTCTCACAAGACTCACATAAAGGAGAGGCTCGGCGCCGCTATAAGTGATGCCACCACGCATGGGATTTTACTGTTAATCTAAGGGTATAAAAATGACTACATCTTGGTTCCATTGTCGGGACCTCTTTTTGAAGTTTTTGTGAGAAATGGCATACATATTTTGTCCCGTGATGCATGATGATAGAACATATGACCTTGGAAAGTATTGAAACATGGTTCAAGAGCACGAAGGATGAGTTTTCTCAAAGATTCAACATTGGACCTAAGTTTGATGCGCGTATATGGGTAGAAGAGAACCTATACCATGAGTTGTATGAGACATTATTTTGTTGTTTTCTAGTAGAACTATATGAATGGCTTTCAGCATATGCATCCAGATCGAGCTAGTACTATAGATCACATGTATGGACCCAAGATGATTATTAGAGGCTACAGGATGCTAGATCTGACTTGGACACATGTTGTTGATCACTAGTGGAAAAGAGTGTTGACCAGTTATACTCTAGAATACGCCATTTCTATGTATTCTTACCCGTGGTTCTTCGAGTTTGAGTTTCGAGGGAGCCGAGAGGATCATTTTTGTGTTATATTCCTTTGGCTATGAAGATATTGATCATTACCTTGAGGTTAGAGGAATTTTCCATGGCCGGCTAAGTTTCTTCGAGCTTTGGGAAAGGAAGCTAGAGTGGAGGAAGATGGTGGACATTGCAACCGAGAAGAAAAGGGAGGAGAGACGACTCAAGTATAGCGAATCTTGTGAAATGGAGATGACTAGACAATGCGAGGTTGCAAGTGTGATGGATCTATGGAGGTAGACTTTGCGGGAAGGAGAGGTTCATGCGCAGAGGACATGAAACCCGAGCAGTCTATCTTTACCCCATCTTGGCAAGCACAGGAGAGAAGCCCCTTCATCTTCTGATGAGAGTTCATCACATAGAGAAAGGAGAGTCATCGGTGTGCATCTGAACCCACCTGGCAACCAACCCTTGACGCTTGGTTTTCCAAATCGAGGGAGAAGTATTGTTAACCTAGTTGGTATCGATGGGAGTAGCCGATCTGCGCCCATGAGATAAAATTTCTCATTTGGAACATTCATGGTTGCACAAACCATTCCATTATTTGGAGGAATTTTTAGACAAGGTGCAAGTACACAAGGTTTGGGTATCACGTTTGGGAGTGATGCGGGACACAACCGGGCAGCGGTGGGACAATATCACAAACCATCAATGTGCGATTCGGTGGGACGTTAGGAACACTAGGCGCGACCGCTTGTGCCATTTACTTGTGCGCATGGGGTGGATCTGGTGGTATAGGAGGAACAGGACTGGTGGACCTAGTAGATCCAGGAGGATATGGTGGGTCGAGAGGAACAAGACCTAGTGGATCGGTGGAGGAGGAAACACTTGGAGGGAACCAAGGCTTTAGATCGGGAGAACAAGGGCCTCGGCCACTTCCACAAGTATTTTTGAGATGTCATTGCACTTACGGACTACGGGGTATTGAAGATCTTTGCAGAGCATGTGCACAAGTGTGAATTACTATGGCGTGCGAAAGGGATCGGCACCCCAAAGTGGAAGGCAAGTTAGTTTTCAACAATGTTATAAGGACGTGTGCATAGTCGATCCGGAAATATGACCCTCATCAAATGGTGGTAGACTACACTACATTTAAGAACGTCTTCCTAGAAGAGTTCCATATCCCGAGATTTAAACAAAAGAGCATCAACGCTCGAAGGAGATCCAACAAGGAATGGAAGAGTGTGCAAGAGTATGACGCGTGTTTCAAGACTCTTTTGTCTAAACTATCCTATGACATTCATCCTTCTCAACATGCTCAATGATTTGTTGGAGGATTGATAACACTGTTTAGAAGGGCTCTGTCACACAAGACTTTCACAAACTTGCACGAGGCCTTGGAAGTTGCCTTGTGCGCTGAGGTTGTTGAGAGCATTGATACTAGTGTTAGTCCTTTCTAGAGGCTCAAATTGCTGCGATGGCCAAGCAATGGAGAAAGCTGTCTACAAACTTCGGCGCATGAGGTTCTTAGTGGGATTTTGTTTACAGATTGTGAAGTGGAAGGGCGTGCGCAAAGGATAGTTGCCCTTAGAAGTGGGTGACGCGCTATGGTGGTAGGATCGTGAAATTTTCCATGGGGATCATGATGCAAGTAGGTTCCCTCTACTATAGTGCACAATCCGCAAGAATGTTTCTTGTTATTGTAAGATTTGTACCTCTACGACCCATGATACCAAGGATTGCAGACTGATTGATCAGATCCATGATGTTATTGATCTTGGTGTGTGCTAGAATAGTCTTGCAAGTAGTCCCAAGGATGATGATCATCACTATGAAGGGCGCGTAGATGGAGGAGCTCATGGAAGGGGTTTTCATAAAGGATTTTGTGGTCGCAAAGATATCGCGATGGAGGACGAAGTGAGTTCCCATGAGGAACCTATTCCAACTATGGATCTATAGAGCATTACAAATGTGAGTGTCCTAATCTGTTACAATTCTCATGGTGTGGGAAGAAACATAAGTACGAAGAGTTTCTAGAAATTTATGAGCATATGAACCAACATCACCTTTGGAAAGATAAAGGTGTTGGGATGGTGAGCATCAAGAAATATGATTCACGGTGGATGCCAAGAGTGGCGCATGTGTTTCACCATGTTCTTTACGTTTTGGAATGTGACGAAATAGATAAGGGTAGGGGCGAGGAGGAATACATTGTGTTGGTTTGAAGGTTGATACACGCATGTTGACTTCTCGATCCAATCTTTGTTGTGAGAGCTTCCTTTTGGCCGGGAGGAACTACTTAAAATAGAAAACAAGACCACCAGAGAAGAGTTAAACAATATATGGTGGGTGGACCGCCTAGTGTATGTTAGATCAGGGAAGTGTGATACTCCCTGAGAATCACAATCGATCCTGTTTTATAAAACAAATATGAAATAACTGAAATATGTACATAAACGAATCTAGTGCTAGTATTCTAATTTGGGTACCTCATATCACTATCATCGTCAATCAGATTAAATATTAAAAATATGCGAATCAATGTCTTCGGGTCGGGTAGCGAGTTAGTCAAGTGGTCTACTGAGTCATAAAAAGGGTCTTAACGGGGTTGGATGAGGTGTTTGGGTTGTTTTTATAGGAGGATGGTTATTGGTTTACACAATATTGGCAAACACAAAGACCGACATCGGTTAAGGTACGACCGATCACGATTAAAAGTGAACCGGCGATGATTATGGGTAATCGGAGTTAGTCGAGGTATGACCGATCATGGCTAGGAGCGAACCGACGACAACTATGGGTAACCAGGCATCGGTAGAGGTGAGTGATAAGATTCACTAAGATTTGCTAATGGGGTTTGAGTGAGGTTAGATAGAGATAATAGAGGATATAACGAGGTATGTGGGGATCTTGGGGACACTCATAAATATATAGAGGTTGGGTATTGGTGGTTTTATGGTGTGGGTGAAGGAATGATTGGGTTTACATGCAAGTAAATGGTAGAAGAATGAGGGTGCAAGTGGAAACTAATAACAATAATAGAAGAACCTAACAGACTGAAGTGGAAATAGATGATGCAGGTAAAAGGTGTACTTACTGGTGTTGCATGTCCAATGGCTATGTGGTGATGATGATTGGTTAGTGGGATGGAGCTTGGTGTAATAGTGATGCTTCCTAGAATGTCACCGTGAGTGCAATGCTTTTGGATCTATCCTGGTGCTGGCTATGGATGTCTGTAGGTGCGAAAAGGCTCTGGTTCTGCTTGCATGCTAGTTCTCTTCTTATCTCCTTGATCTCAGAATGTGCCAACCCAAAAACAAGGTTGTTAAGGTGAATAAATGGTAACTGACGATGATTTTGGGTTGACCGACGTTGGTTTAGGGATGATCGGTGTCGGTTAAGGCGGGATTCCCTAGGTTTACTAAAAATGGCAGATCTCCCATCCTTTGGATCAGGTTCATTCCTTTTATCCGCGGATCAGAACGAACGTTACATTTTTATGAGCGGGAAGGTGGTTAGAGGAATAATAGGCCTTGATTTTTAGGTTTGGACCAAGTCTTATTCATTTATGGAAACATGCTATGAATAGGTCTATGGTGAGGTGTCTAGATGAGGTGTCTAGGTGAGGTGTCTATTCATTTAATTAAAGTAATTAAATTAATAATGGGGTGAGGATGGGTATTAATTTAATTATAAATAATTAAATTAATGTTAATGTAGGGTATGAGGGTCATGGTTAGGTGAATGTGTTTAAGTTGGTTCTTCAAAGGGGATGAAGGGGAGTGTGACCCAATTTTGGTGTCTACATTTTGCCCTTTTTGTTGCATAGCTTGTATTGGTAAGCGACGCTGACAAAAATAGGAAATGGTTGTGTTGAGTGTAAGTGAAGGTGGTGTTGCCCCAAGCGTGGGTGAAGGTAACCCCCCTCAAACTAGGAACCGATGAGGTGAGAGACGGAAGCGGTGAGTGGTTTGATAAAATGAGGAGGTGGGAGAATGAAGATCGATGGGTACATTGGGTAAAGGGAAAAGGTCAAATCGGGTAAACAGGTAAATGGGTCAAGGTCAAAGGTAGTGGCAGTTGAACGTACGCACACGTTGGAAATTGTAGCATGGTACCAGGGTGAGAAGCTTTCAAACTTTACGTCGGCTAAGGTTGATAGGTCTATCCAAATAGGGTTGAAGTGAGTCTAGTATCCAAGGTATATGATATGGTGTAGAAACACAATTGAGGTTAGGTGTATAACGTTTAGGTATGTTTGGTACACTAAAGGTCAAGTCAGGATAAATAGCACGACAATAAGCAATTTAAGGTCGGTAGGCCAAACAACACGGGTAACCATGTCACGCAGGTACAACGATCACGGAGGTCAAAGGTCACTAAAAGTGGTTCAGGTCAAGGTAGATAGGTAATGGCATGGGTAAGGCCAAGGTATAGGTAAAATAACAACTCCTAAGACACAACAAAGGTAATGTAGGGGTAGGTGGGGTTTGTAGGTTTGGTTCAATGGGGGTCGTGATGATAAAAGGCGCGTTAGTGCGAATGGGGGTAGGAAAAAGGTAGTTTTAGCAAGGCCAAATAGTTAGCAGAGTAAACTGATGCGGTTAGAGGGTGTGACGCCGGCGTCGGTTGGCAGGCACAAATAAGACCAATGTTGGTCAAGTCGGGGTGGGTTTATAAAACAAAAATTCCATATTTTTAGAATCATTGTTGTATTGTACCTTTGGAGAAAACAACGAGTTGTGTGAATTTTGGTGCTTTGCGAGAGGAAAGGACATGGCATTGTACTCAGATGAGGTGGAGAGATCTTGATTGGTGAGAGGAGCTAGGTAGACATGTCCATGAGATCAGGGGGATTTATTTGATTGGTGGAGAGATTCGAGGTAAATTTGGGCATGACGCGGGGAGAGGGGTCGCGTGGACCACGGGGCAACGCCACCAAACGTGCCTCCCGAGAGGACACTATGACGAGGTGAGATTTTCTCCGTTCTCTATTTGTTAGGTGATTTGGTTTGTAGAAATTGGGTTTGGGTAGAAGTGGGTTTGGAGGGAATTAAATTTGAATTTGGGAAGAAAAATGGGTGAAATAGGAATGTATGAGGGTGTAATTAGGTGAATGAAGGTGGGGGGGGGTTAAGGGGATTTGGGTAGGAATTGGTGGGTAGTTAGGGGGAAATGGGGGATTTTGAGAGGAATAGGGCAGGGGTTTCATGGATTTTCACCGTGACAATGACTGATGTCGGTCAAGGGTTGGCCAACATCGGTGGGAGTTAGTCGACATCGGTCACGGATGGGGTGACCAATGCTAGTTTTGGGAGATCGGTGCCAGTAAGGAGAACCGATGTCGGTCGTCATTGAGAGGAAAATGGGTGAGGAGATGAGTAAGGGTGGTTGGGTGAGATAGGAAGGTAATGTTAAAGGAAAATAGGTGGGGTAATAGTTATAGGTGGGGGTCAAGGGTGAATGCAAGTATGGTCAAGGTTTAATAATGTGATGGTTAGTTAGATGCGGGCGAGGGACGATTATGGATGCATGATAGGGTATCGCCCTATTAGTAGCAGTATGTGGGAGCATGACAATGGAGGAGTGGCAACATGTGGCCGAGGTAGGCCTGATCGGGGTTAGACGCTACCGACACATAGTCCAGGAGCCGAGTTTGATGGTCGCCCTCATTGATAGATGGGATTCATCGACCAACACATTCTTTCCCGCCGATAGGTGAGATGACCATCACCTTAGAGGACGTGTATAGGATCTACTGACTCTACCGATAGTGGGGACACAAGTGTATTAGATTTCTTGAGAGGCATCGAGGAGTTGATCTTGTGAGTGTTTGGTGAGGGGTCAGCAGAGTTGAGGTTCCATGCACCAATATGAGTTATCGAGATATGTACCAAGCCCATATGGAGGAGATGAGGTTAGTAGATTTGGTGACGGAGCGGTGTCTTTGTTTTACACTCCCAGATGCGAGAGGGTGGGAGATTCCCACAATCATTGATGGGGGTTCTGCATGATATGATGGAGGACATGACTGTAATGCCCAATTTTACATTACACAAAAATAACAGTGAAATATCAAAATAATTTTTTTGAGTGACATTGCTCACTACACAACATCGCAAGGATCTAAATATAGAAACTCGACAATGCATACGACACTTACATAAGTCATCGAATCACATAGACACATGAAAACACCATAGACATGTTGATGCCACACTTTTCCCAATGAATGAATACTAGCAATGACCCAACCATAAGAAAAGGACTCAAGGATTGGCAAACCCACAACACATCATTTCTTTAATTGCATTTTAGTTACGATCAACATTCCAAGAACATTATTGTGCAAGGAAAACTTTCTCCTTTTTCCATCTACAGATTCTTAAGTTCATTCCACATTTAATTTATAGTTCGACCATTTTAAGTTGGCTTTTTATCCTTTACAAAAATTTCCATAACTTACATACTTATTTGGCATAATTCAAATTGCATATAAAGTACTTAATTATCTTATTCTTATGTTAAGAATATTCTTCTCAAACATTTATTCGATGTCTACATTTTACCCTTACAACTCAAGTGAATCTGACTTGATGTCCATATAGCAATATTAGGATTTAAGGGAGATTTAGATACAAGATAGCTTTTTCCCAAAAACATTCTTCGATCACGGTATAGTTATTTCCCTACCATAGTTATTCTAGTTCAATGACTTGTGGAATTCCATTTTGACACACACACACACACACACACACACACACACACACACACACACACACACACACACACACACACACACACACACACACATATTATTTTTTCGAAGTTTGATCACACCAAGGCAATTCATATTCTTTGAAACACATGAAAATATTTAATTTAGTTATAAGGACTCAAGAGTGGCATTATTCCTAACCTCAAATCTCATTTTTACTCTTATATGCTTTACTTTTACATCGCATTAAGGTCTCATTAATTAGCATAGTCTTGTAAAATGAGCTATAGAAGTATTTGTCTAACATCTTGAAGACATAAATGATTAGAAGCCTTGAAGCTACACACAACCCCAAATTAACCTCATAATCAACTAAGGTTTAGATTAATTCCAATTGCACCTAAGGATCTACACCTCAACTATATATGAGTTTAAGGCGAGAGGGCATATTTATGCTAAAAAAAAAGCTTCAAGAAAAGACCAAGGTGTTATGTTGATAGAAACCAAGGTAACACATTTAGCGAGAGGAGCTAAAAGTTCAAAACAAGAGTTTAAGACCTAGAACAACTATTTCATGACCTCCATCTATATCGTTTGGATCCATCGAGGATTTCATTCACCGATGAAGAAATTTAATTCTAAATCTATCTTCGGAAGATAAGATAGTCCACTAGGATACAAAGGAAGAGTTAGCTCTACTTACTTGAAATAAAGTTTCTTTGTGTGCTCTATCTGTCAGGTTTATGACAATATCACTAAACATACTGACTAAGAAAATAAACCCATTCTTGGGCTCTTGTTTACCCAAACTAGGAGGTTCCATCGAGTGCAAATTTTAAGTTCATTCTACAGTTTTCAATTTCTTCTATGGTAAAAAGTATCACACATGAAGACATGTTATGCACAGATATTATACAAGGGTTGAGTGTTTTGATTAAATCTCTTTATTACATTTACAAGGTAAGAATACAACAAGCTAATTAATTAATCATTTATTGAACACTAAAAATGCACTACAAGATATTAACTTCAAATTCATTTACCATATATATCAAACATTTTTACCATATGTACTATGAATCAAATTGAACCTATGATTAAATACACATTTCCTAGATGTCCCTAAAAACTAGCATCTCATACATATTAGCAAATTTTCAAATATAACTTTTCTGTAACATGAGACTACATTATACATATATTCATTTTACAATGAACTATATAAATTACAATGATAATTAATGAATTACACATCACCTTTTTGCCATCATTCTTGCATCCTGAAAACCATGTGAGGATGAAATCGGCGATAAATCATTGGTATGGCATCCACCCTAATCTAACATAATTATCATTGTTCAGTTTTCCCATTTACATATAATAATAATTACAATTTGCATTCGAAAGAAAAGGTTTAGAGACATGTATTCATTTCATTTCATTTCACTTCATTTCGTAACCAAGGAGAGAGAAAGAGAAAGGAAGAGAGAGAAACACCATTTTGTCAAAAGTTCTATTTCACACAACAAGTTACACTATAGAGTTTTCAAACAGTTATTTACATGTGTCAAAAGTTTCCACGGTGGTTTGGAAACCGATGAGGGTCCCACAAATTTCTATTTTTACATTTTCTTGCTAGCTACAAAAATGTTCAAAACGGGTTCAGAGGCTAAGAATCCACTTTCAAAAGTTACATTCGATGAGAAAACACACCACGGTTAAATTTCTATGTGTACGCTTATATACCAAGAGTTCATAACAACTGACATAATTTGGAACTAGCGAACGGTTTACGTTTGGCGGCTAGTTTTCCAGGCCATTAGTCGTAATTGACCTAGTTGCAAAAGAATAAAAGTTAGCTCGAGGGCTCAGAAAACTACGTCCAAAACTAATGTTCAATGGATGAATGCACAACGAGAAACTTCCTACAAGTTTCCCTATATAAGGAGAATTCAATAGAGTCAACGGAACTCAGAACTAGAAAACAGTCTTCAAATGGCGACAAGTTTTCTAAAGCCACTGGTCCTAATTGGTCCAGTTTGACCTAGTCAAACTGCGACCAGAGGCCTACAAAATGCCATTGCCAAACTATCCAGAAAAGTGTTTTTCCCTAAATTGAAAGTTCCATGTAATTTTCTAGTAAAAACACTAGAGGTTTATGAAGACGGATAATAATTTCTCTATCCAAGTTTCAAATGGTGGTTCAAAATGAAAGCCAACTTTATAGTTTTAGTAGCTTCTTACAACTACAAAACGGTGTAACATTGCTCCCAGTATGGCGTCAAAAATATCACAAATTTTCATTGACATTATATATATAAATTTGTGATCATTGACAACTTCTTCAGGGTGAGATGTTGTTTAAGAAGATGTGTATTTTTTCAATTTTGTGTAGTTTGGTAGAAGAAGAAGAAAGAGAGTGCTTTTCTATGATTCTTTGTGTCAACCATCAATTGGGCATGACTTCCAGATATAGGTTGCCCTCATTTTAATGTGAGCTAAATGCAACATACAAGGATGAAATGCAATTGATTTTAAACCCAAATCGACAAATTACGTTCGATGAAGCAAATGATGAATAGGTAGGAACATGCTCTTTCACTACTTATGTGAATGCAAGAAAGAAGAAATGGTTCGTTTTAAGCACCGAGAAAATAGATGTTGTTTTAGACAATTAGAAGAAGAGAGTATTACCAAGGAAAGAGATTTAGTGTGAATATGTTTAGAAAATAAACAAACACACAATATTTACCTAGGAATGAAGAAAAATGCAAGGAACCCCGGATGGGTCCCACGGGCGTGCCAAAATGTTTCACCGCTTTCTTTACATTTTGGAATGTGACAAAATAGATAAGGGTAGGGGCCAAGGAGGAATACCTGTTGTGTTGGTTTGGAGGTTGATGCACATGTGCTTTGACTTCTCAATCTAATGCTGACTATGAGAGCTTCCTTTTGGTTGAGAGGAACTACCTGAAATAGAAAACAAGACCACCAAAGAAGAGTTAAACAATATATGTCGGTGGATTTGCCTAGCATATGCTAGATCCAGGGGAAGTGTGATACTCCTTGAGAAGGTCATCAATCCACCTTTTATAAAACAAATATGAAATAACTGAAACACGTACATAAATGAATCTAGTGCTAGTATTCTGATTTGGGTACCTCAGATCACTATCAGTGTCAATCCAATTAAATATTAAAACTATGTGGGTCAAGGTCTTTAGGTCAGGTTGCAGGTTGGTCAGGTGGTCTGCAGGTCACAGACAGGGTCTTAGCAGGGTTGGATGAGGTGTTTGGGTTGTTTTTGATAGGCGGGTGGTTGCTGGTTTACATAGTATTGGAAAACATAATACCGACGCGTCGGTTGAGAAATGATCGATCACGGTTAGGCCAAACCAATGATGGTTATGGGTAACCAGCATCAGTAGAGGCGGGTTGATAAGATTCACTAAGATTTGCTAATGGGGTTTGAGCTGAGGTTAGATAGAGATAATAGAGGATATAACGAGGTATGTGGGGATCTTAGAACACTCAAAAATATACAGAGGTTGGGTATTGGTGGTTTTATGGTGTGGGTGAAGGAATGATTGGGTTTATAGGCAAGTAAATGGTAGAAGAATGAGGGTGCAAGTGGAAACTAATAACAACAATAGAAGAACCTAATAGACTGAAGTGGAAATAGATGATGCAAGTAAAAGGTGTACTTACTGGTGTTGCATGTCTAATGGTATGTGGTGATGATGATTGGTTGGTGGGATGGAGCTTGGTGTAGTATTGATGCTTCCCGAAATGTCACCATGAGTGCAATGCTTCTGGATTTTTCCTAGCGTATGCTATGGATGTTTGTAGGTGTGAAGAGGCTTTGGTTCTGCTTGCATGCATTCTCTTCTTGTCTCCTTGATCTCAAAATGTGCTAACCCAAAACAAGGTTGCTAAGGTGAATAAATGGTAACCGATGATGGTTCTGGGTTGACCGACATCGGTTTAGGGATGACTCGACATCGGTTAAGGTGGGATTCCCTAGGTTTACTAAAAATGGCAGATCTTCCATCATTTGGATCAGGTTCGTTCCTTTATCCGTAGATTAGAATGAATGTTATGTTTTTATGAGTGGGAAGGTGGTTAGAGGAATAATAGGCCTTGATTTTTAGGTTTGGACCAAGTCTTATTCATTTATGGAAACATGCTATGAATAGGTCTATGGTGAGGTGTCTAGGTGAGGTGTCTATTCATTTAATTAAATTAATAATGGGGTGAGGATGGGTATTAATTTAATTATAAATAATTAAATTAATGTTAATGTAGGGTATGAAGATCATGGTTAGGTGAATGTGTTTAAGTTGGTTCTTCGAAAGGGGACGAAGGGGAGTGTGACACAATTTTGGTGTCTACGGCGTGAGTTAGTAAAACGTGATTGGTGATGACGCGAACAGAGGTTACGCACGCTAGGAGATGCCTAAACAAAGGACACTAGTTTAAGAGAGGAAGTGGTACATGGAAAGTATCCAGACCCTGCTCATCAAAAGGAGGTGTATCAAGATTTTATGGACGTGATTCAAAGTTTGCAAGGGAGATCCAATGTCTAAAGGAGAAATCAAAATAGTCAAGCAAAAGAAGAATGCCAAGGCTCCAAAGGATGACCTGGATGAGGTTAAGGAAGTATGTAGGATGTTAAGGTAAGAGAATATTATTCCCTTGCTAGGAGAATGGTGAGGGAGAAGGTACCACATGCCGGAGTAGAGCGCGAAGGCGGTGTTTGCATGCAAACCTTCCTCCTCACAAATTTCAACTATGATAAGGAAATTACATTGAATGCAGTTGTTGATGGATTTCTTTTGATTAATATCCTCATCGACATAGGAGTAAAGGTCAATTTTCTTACCTTGGATGCCTGACATCAAATGGGAAGGCCCGCATTACAACCATATTTGAATGTGTTGTATATGGCAAACAAGACTAAGGAAATGCCCATTGGAGTCCTGAAGGATGTAGTTATCACCATTCAAGGGGCCAAGTTCACTGGAGACTTCAAAGTCTTGGTGCTTGTCGAGGTAGACAACTTTCCAACATTGCTTGGGTGCCCATGGTGTTATAAGAACAATGCCGACCTATGGTTTAACAAGGGGTATATCATCTTTAAGAATAAAGAAGAAAGGGTGATTATCCCTTTAACAAATGGGAAGTTAGCACCCTATAAGGAAGTCCTGATGAATTTATGTTTGCTTCATCGAGAGATCCATAGATAATTCATCCCACGGAGGGAGTTATCCAGTTTGAATATGCTTAGTCCTTAAGTGATACCAATAGCACGGCATGCGATATTTGGGCACATGGGACTTATGAGTTGATTAGATGATAGTTGAGAGGATATGTAATAAGGGTAATAAGGGCGCTCGGTCAAGTGCAGGAGGGAATAAGTTTCCAAGTTACACCGGAGGAGAATACCCTAAAATTTTCTTGCGAGAAATGGAGGGTCAAATGAAAAAATGAGGATGAGAGAAGGGGAATGCTCGGTTATAACTCGCTCAAAATTGTAGTGTTTAGTGGGCTACACATCGGGAGAGCCTCCTAGAATGGCACGAGGTAAGAATCACATTTTTGTAAGGTTCTTTATGAGTAACATGCCCACCTGTCATATAAGACTACCATGGTAAAGAGGTCGCCTCATTTCATATCTAAGAGTGTGAGAAGGCGTGGATGGGAAGCGTGGAAGCATTACCGCCTTCACTATGGGCGCATAATTTTTATTCCACCTTACAAGGTTGTGCATGCGATGGTATATTCATTCAAATATGTGTCACCAAATAGGTAATTGGTAGGAGTTGATGACTAATCTCATTCAAGATTTCAAGTATATGAGTACCAAGCCATCAGTGGATAAGGCGTTGCAAGTAATTAAGCACCTTACAATGGGAGATAGTAATATGGAAGAAGATAGGATACTAGAATTATTGGGTGAGCCTTATTTGGAGATGCCCTCAATGAAGAAGAATAAAGGAAGTACAACTTGAGCGCACGTGCATGGAAAAAGAAAAAGGAAAAATGGTCTATGTAGTAGATGGTGAAGAGATGGAAAATTTGGATGTTAACCATTATGAAGGTATGTGAAAAGTCATAGATAACGCTGATGAGTGAGCATGCACCTACCATAAGCCCTTGGAAACAAATAAGGTTAACATTGGGATAGAGATAAAACCTAAGGAAGTTATCATTGGGGACTATTGGTCAAAAAAAGATGTTTCAAAGATTATTGATGTATTTCGCTAGTTCCAAGATTTGTTCCCTCGTGGGTCACATGAACTCAAAGGTGTCCACCATTCTTTAGGGAGATGAAGATCAAGTTCAAGGAGGGTGCGTGCCGATTTGAAAAGAGGCCTTATCGGATGAATCCAAATTTACGTGTATGGGTCAAGGAAGAAATAGACAAGATTATAGCATCTGGTATCATTGAGGTTGTGGAAGAATCAGAATGGATAAGCCCAATGGTCACTAGTATCAAGAAGGATGGGAGGATAAGAATCTATGTGGACTATAGGGATCTAAATGTAGTATGTGTCATCAATCCTTTTCCAACCCCTTTATCAAGAAATTTTGGAGGGAGTAATCAAGGGGCGAAGTCTACTCTTTCATAGATGGGTTCTCAGGGTATCACCAAGTCATAATTGCAAAGAAAGACTAGAGAAAGACAACTTTTGCCACTTAATGGGGAAGTTTTTCCTACACGGTTATGCCTTTAGATTGAAGAATGCACCTATTATGTTCTCGCGCATCGTGGTACAAGCATTTCAAGTTTTCATCCATAAATTTCTTCAAGTTTACCTAGATGACTGGATTGTGTATGGGTTGGTGAAAGACCATTGTGACAATTTAAGGTTGATGTTTGAGATATGTCGACAGTTGAGGATATCCCTCAACATTAAGAAATGTGTCTTTCTTTACTCCATTTAGGACCTGTTAGGACATATTATATAGAAAGAAGGCTTACTAGCGGATCCTACCAAAGTTAGTTATTGTGGGATTAGGGGAACCTACTAATCAAAGTGCAATGCACGGACTCCTTGGGCATATGAGGTACTGCATGAAATTCATCGGGGTATGCAAGATCACCACGCCCTTGGAGGAATTGCTAAAACATAAGAGTGCCTTTCATGGGGAGAAGCGTAGCGAGAGGGCATTTGAAACTTTAAAGGATAAGCTTCATGATGTATGCCCATACTATGTTTTCCTTCTTGGGATAAGTCTTTCCATGTGCATGTTGATGCCTTAGGGACAACTATGGGAGAAGTAATAGCACAACCTAGTGAGGTAATTGTTGGTCATCCCTTGTGTTTTCCAAAGAGAAATTTGACACCAACAAAATAGAATTACACAATTACTAAGCACAAAGCATTGTTTATGATCTACGACCTTTGCATAAGTTCAGGTAGTACCTATTGCAAACACCATTTATGTTCTACATGAGACCACATGGCATTGAAATAATTAGTTAACAAGCCCATTTGCAAGGGCACATATATGTCGTTGGGTCCTATTATTTCAAGAGTTTGAGTACACAAGTGGTTGTAAAACCAGAAAAGCAATTCGGGACTTGACCACTTATCAAGGATTAACTCAAGGGAGGATGCACAAAGAATTAAGGATGCCATGTCAAATGTGTAACTATTTAGGTTGTGTCGCATGCCCTCGAGTTGGAAGATATCACAATGTTCTTAAAAATAGGTATGGAGCTGGAAGGGATGAAGGATTTGGAGAGAAAGTAGTTAGAAATACGTGACGTACCCTAAATGTTGATTAGTGGAGACCTGTATAAGTTAGGTCGTGATGAGTTTTTCAGCGATGCGTATTGGAACATGAGCATGTGGCAATTATGGAGGAAACACCTGGTGGGATTGCAGGAGGACACTATGCAGGAAATGCTACCGCACATAAGATTTTACTTGCAGGGCTTTGGTGGGAAACCATCTACTAGGATTGTATTGAGTTTTGCAAGGCTTGTGACCATTGTCGGCGCCTTGGAAAACTCCGGGAAGAGGGATGAAATGCCCTTGCGACAATATAGCACCTTGAACAATTTGAAAAATGGGAAATCAACTTTGTAGGGCCAATTTCTGCCACCCATCGCAAAGGACTGGTTCATGGTAAATCATTATTTGATTGATTACTTAACACGTTGGGTAGAGGTAGTGTTCTACAAAGGATTACACCACAACGATAGCTGCTAGATTTTTATGGGAGAACAAAATCAGTAGGTATGGTTGTCCTTTAAGATTGACTAGTGATAGAGGTACACATTTCCTCAATGAAATGGTCAGGATTATGTTAGCTGAATTTATGGTGGCCCATCATAAGACTGCCCCTTATTACCCAAGTGAATGGAACTTGAGGCATTTAAAAAATACTAAGTCACGCGTTGACTAAGATCTGTGACGTTAGAACACAAGATTAGGATGATAAAGTATCACTGCCGTTTCTATGGGCATACAGGATAACCTATAAGAGGTTGAACAAGGACACACCATTTCAATTGGTATTTGGTGTGGAGGCTATTTTTCTAGTTGAATTCATGTTACCATCCTTACGTATAATGCACAAAGAGGATTAGCTGATGAAAAAGCACTAGAAGAGAGGATTGATAAGTTGATGCAGTTAGATGAAAGGCGATCACTTGCTAGATGGAGTCGAAGACATAAAAAAGTAAGGCAAAAACATGACATGATCATCATATCAAGAAAAGAAGTTTAAAGTTGGATAGATGGTCCCGTTGTATGATTTGAAGTATCTACACCATCCTAGGAAGTTGAAAGTCCATTGGTTGGGACCTTACATCATCCCGTACATCCTTGATTTGAGCACTTTCTATTCAAGTGCTAGATGGGATGAGATTTTCGGTGTCATTTCAATGGGAGTACACTAAAGACCTACTATAAATAAGTCTTCTTGGTGTTTGTAAATAAGGCAATATTGCCAGTTAGCTTAGAAATTCCCTTTATACTTTTCTTTTCTGTGTTTCCTTTTCTCGTTACTTTCTCTTTTCCTTTTTTTTTGTTTTACGCCTTGTGTTCCTAGTAATCACATTATTTTTCCAAAGGTTTGTATGCATAGAGGACTATGCATTTGTTTTAGTGTGGGGTGAAGCAATGTAAAGCAAAGCATAGGCTTGTAATATAAGTTGAATGGTAGAAGGAAGCACGTGGGGAAATGGTGGATAATGAATTATGGTGTCAAGAAGGTTGTAACAAAGACCACGTACAAAGGATGAAGAGTGTAGGAACAACATGAGGTAGGTGAGGGAAAAAATTAGGTAAAGACAGAAGAAGTGCCTTCGGCTTTGTAGATGTGCACATAAGAGTCTTCGGTCAGATTGGATTTTTGTGCCGAAGGTGGAAGGTTGTAGAAGGTTTTTCGTGTAGGATGTGGCACGTGGGTAAGGGCACTTAAAGTCGGCCTAGTGGAAAAAGTCACATTTAATGTTAAAGTATGTTGGTAGGTGGCATAACATTTATTTCTGGAGGGAAGCAAAAACTATAAATATAAGGTCGAGCAAGTCATTATTCTACCTTGCTATTACGAATTTGAAGCACTCTTGTGAACTAGGGCATCCAGAGAAATTTGTGTGAAGGAAGAAGAATCCTAGAAATCTAAGTGTATCTAGAGTGGCAAACTAGGAGGAAGGAGTACATAGGTGTGAGAAAATTTTGTTTGAAGTGCATTATCTTGTGGAAGGTTTTCCTAGTTAGGGTTTGGCATAGCTAGGGCACAGAGATAAAAGGATTTATTCCAGGAGTTGAGCTTTGGAGTTGAGTTTGGAGTTAAGTAGAGTAGTGAGTAGAGTAAGGAGTTCTTAGTTTATCCGACATAAAGCATGACACCCAAGAGGGAAACCATTTCACCGAAGAAACTAAAGGGAAAGGGAAAAGGAAAGAAAAACCACTACCGTCGTATGAGCTCTAATGAAGAATGGTATGCAGAAATGCAATACCTAGATGGAGTATTGCTAGGAAAGGAATGGGTGTCGCATCTTAAGACAAATGGTCGTGAGTGATTATAACCATCGCACGAGCACAACTGAGAAGGAAATGGCGTTAGAGTTGGTCTGACCAACTAATAAAAGGACACTAGATGGGATGCCTTTATACAACGACGAGGTGAAAATCAAATTGGAGAAAAGGGTTATTACAACTGTATGAGTTGCCTTACTTTGGCAAGCCCGAGAACCTTTATCAATGGTTGATATCACGTGTGCATGAGGATCATTTCTATTTTGTAGGGTGAAAGATGCACATAACACCATAGCTAATATCCATGTTCACATGCCTTATTTGTGAAGGAGAAAGTATAGATGATGATCTGAGTGATAAGGAGGCTATCAAGGAGGTAGTAAGTATTATAGGACTACAAGAAGGGTTCGCGATACTTTGACATCATAGAGATTCCAGACCTTGTTATGAGGATGGTGCATGCTTGGTGACCAAGCTCAATGATCAAGAATGATGGACACAAGTGAACAAGGCATGGCTAAATGTATGT
This sequence comes from Taxus wallichiana var. yunnanensis, assembly GCA_018340775.1. Lineage (NCBI taxonomy): Eukaryota > Viridiplantae > Streptophyta > Pinopsida > Cupressales > Taxaceae > Taxus > Taxus wallichiana. The sequence goes on along the minus strand of CM031243.1, from coordinate 168,387,635 downwards.
CAAAAGATATCTGAGGGAACCATCTATAACTTGTCCACTTTCATTGCGGATGAGATCATAAGTAGCGCACGTAGAAGGAGAGAAGATATTATTTAGTAATGTCCTCCTCACCATTGTATTTTTAGAGATTGGAGTTCCAGATGGGCTGAATTTTTTTATTTGGGAGTATCATAAGAGAACTCCCTTCACTGTAAAGAGGTTTGAAAAGTACACTTGTGAAACCATGACGGTCACTCACAAGGTGTGCCTAGAGAAGTGGTATAAACGAATGCGTGACGCATTTGAGGCAGAGTGGAGGATCCTAGAGTAGTTGCCCATGCTTGTGGATGGAGAAGCATACTTTTTGGTTTACCAACACTTTTGCATTGGCATGTTCACTTTGACAAATGGGACTAAGAGCCCATGGTGCAAGCTGCCCTTCTCCTTCACCACACAATACTTCCAGGCAGGGGTCAACAGGTTCAAGGAGGCCAAAAGACTAAGGTTCGACCTTAGTGAGGTGGACCAATACCACCGCAAGCTGTGTCGAAAACTCATGTAACCTAAAAATTATGCATATGTTGATAAGTATGTCTCCCATGAAGTTCAAATGATGAAGCCAATAATGCTTTGCTAATCGCTGGAAGGGCTGCAGACAAGAGGGTATATCTTCACATAAGGCCAAAGTTTGAGAAAGGTGCATATATGGAGAGTGATGTCTCCATTCTAGAAGACCCCATAGGGAGAAATAAGGCCACGCCAAAGAAGAGAGAAAGAGAAGAGGGGTAGGAGAAGAAAGCACCAAGTGTGCAGACCGCACAATCGGTGGGCGCACCTGAAGCAGTCGTAAAGCCTAGCACTTACGCATGGAGAAAGAAGTCCCCTGTCAAGGAAAAGACCCAGAAGAAGAGGTGTGGAGCATGAAGAGCACCTCACCCATGAAGAATCACCAACGAAGAGGTCACCTATCAAGGAGAAGGAGAAATAAGAATCTCCTGTACTAGAATCCCAGTAAGGAAGAAGTAGAAGGTGACAGATGAGGCAGACTCAAAAGAGATGGAAAATTTAGATGCCTACATTGGCAAAAAGGATGATGACGAGCTGAAGGAGGTGAAGACCATCCAATATATGATGTACATGATTTTAAGGAGGAAGGAGATGAAGAGGAGTATAACAAAGGAAGATGAGGAGAAGAATGACGAGGAAGAAGCTGAGGATCAAGGCAAGGGGGTGAGAGAAGAAGTAAGCACCAAAACCAAAGAACCCTAAGCCTCACTAAGGAGCAAGTAGAGAAATCCATGGAGAGAGAAGTAGTAGGAATCATGAAGGAGTTGGTGGAATAGGAGTTAGAGAGGAGTGCGGAAGAAATTATAAAGGAGATAGAAGAAGAAAGCGTTGGGAAGGAGTATGGCAAAGCATGGGTAGGGATCCCAAATTGGTAGTAAGCTTCCCAAAAGCTATGTGAACAGGTGGAAAAGGTGTAGTGGTGGCACAAGGGTAGGGAATGGGATACATTGATGATCCTAGAAAGGTGCTACACGTGCACTTCCAGAGCACTATACCAACAGAGAAACTCCTAGCTATGTCATCATTTGATGAAGAAGGTGCATATCCACGGACAAGAAAGATGCTATCTTGGGCATTTGAGTCTCATGTAGATGAACCTAAGTTCAAAGTAAGTCAGAGAGTGATAATGAAGGTCTCATAAACCAAAGGAATAAATCCATTGGTGAATGCTCAACAACTATAGATGAACAGGTTCTGTAACATGCTTAACAAGGTTTCATTTGAAATTGAGGCCAGACTATTCGGGAGAAATGATAGAGTGAGATTCTGGAGGAGGAATTGGAGAAGAAAAAGAAGGATCTCATGGAAAGAGCAAGGACCTAAAGCAAGAGGAGATGATCAACGCTCAGTTGAGGCGTGAGATGAAAGAAGAAAAATCTAAGGTGTGCGAAGTCTCCAAGAAGGTGGAGATGATTACGAGATGCCATTTTCTGAAGCACCCCGACTTAGTGCCACCCAAAGTAGAAGTATGAATCAGCCTTGCAATGTCTAGAGGATTTAAATCACATTCTCACAATGGAGATGTGACCACTCACTTTAGAATCTGTAGAAGAGGCACATGCACGCCAAGAGAAAGAGAACAAGATGAAGGTTGTCAATATTTTGGCTTGATACACTAAAGCTTCTTGCAGAGGTGAAGGCCACCACACAAGTCATTGAAGCTACTTATGACAACTGCACTGATAGGGATAGAGTGGACAAGCATCTTGGTTGCCACCCATGAAATGGAACTCAAGGAGTTCAAGAGAAAAATAAGGGGAATAGAGTGGAAAGAGATAAGATCCTAGATGAGGTGGAGAAGAAGTCAAGAAGCAATCGAGACCTGTATGAGGCTCGATCAAGAGTTGGTTGAAGGAACTATACCCCTAGATCACCCGCATGATGGATGCGCTTGAAGACTTGGGAAAGCAATTGGAAATTATTGTTGAGACCATGAGTGCAAAGGGGAGGAGTTGAGTTTTGAGGAAGTGAGCACCTGGTGGGTGACCTCATCGCAAGCTCAGAACGAGGTCAACGCTTGGGAGAAGTTAGAGGTAGAATTAGGGAAGGATTTCCCTCTCCTCCTCCAACAATAAACAAGTTCCCCATTCTTTCATTCTTTCTCCCAATTCTTCATTCCTTTATTCTTTCTTTCCAACCATTTTAAGAGCCCACCATTATTTACTTTATTGAAGAGTGTTTTTGAGGATGGAGAACAGGTGTAGTGTGGGGTGATGTTGGGCCCTAGAATATTGGCTAAGTACAAGAAGGCGTGTGGGCATGCGGGACCTATTTGAAGAAGGCGCGTGGGGTGAAGGTGCGTAAGGAAGGGTTCTAGCAAGGTTTTATAGAACACACATGCGTGTGCACGTGCAAGGAAAGATGGGTTTGGGACTTAGCCATATTTGGCGTTCTAGGAAACACACGAGAAAAGCGTGACCCGTCTAGCATGCGAAGTGGATAAGGTGCCAGCATGGCAATTGTAGGATCAAAAGGGAATATTCCATGCATGTGATGGAAGGTTCTAGAAGAACATCATTACACAGAGTGGAGAGCTCGGATCAAAGGAGGCATGCTCCATTAGAGGACCACTTGGACACTTGGCAACCAATCTATTACCTCAAAAGGCATGGTGGTGAAGGCATAAGGGCTATATATTGAGGTGCGTGAATAGTAGAAAGGGGTGCTAAGAGAAAGAGAGAGATGATGAGAGAATAGTGTGTTGAAAAGAGGTGAAGTTCTAGAAATACCATGGAGGATTCTATGGGTTGGGATTAGGAAAATATAGGAGTGATGACATACTTAGAGGGATGGGTCTGTATTCATCTTTGTAATGTGAAGAACATAGTGTAGTTCAATGATGCATGAATTTGCTCTGCAATGTTTATATAAGTCTATTATGGCCTCAAGGAATGTAATGTGGTTATTGAACATGTTAATATCAATGGGAGGCTCTGTTCTAAGGCATATTTGTGTTCATGAGTATAATCCTTGTGCATTTCCTTTGTGTATGACCCATTTCCATATGTTGTTTGTTATTTCTCTTTTATGGATGTAATGAGGTGATAACTCATCCTAGGTTCTCAAATGATGCATGGTTATTTTATATTCATTTGCACTTGAATATCTGTCATAAGATGATGTATTCTCACAAGAATCACATAAAGGAGAGGCTCGGTGCCCGCGCGTGCCTCGGGTGAGCGCCCAACGCCCGATGGGGGATAGGCCGACGCGCATGGGATTTTCTTTGTTAATCTAAGGGTATAAAAATGACTACAATATACAAAGTTTTTTTTTCGATGATAAGTTATAAAGGTTGTAGCCTCATGCCTCGCTAAGCTATATAAAGAGTATTATGAAGAAAAAATACATATAGGTCCGAGCCTAACAACCAATAAGTTATGCAAAGAGTTTTACAATGACAAAATCCTATAGATGTGGTGAAGCTAGGGTTTTAATCAATATTTCACTTTTTTTATATACTTTTCATTCCTAATTGACCGAGTAGTGATGAAAAGTTTGTTATTTATTTGTTTCTTATACATGTGTCGATAAATCTAATATATTCAAGTAGCAAATTCCATATTATGAGTCATTACTTCTTTTACGGGTTAATAGATCATTGACATAGGAAATTTCTAAAAATATGGGTAATCAATTAATAATATACAATACTCAAACCCCATTAAATATATTTTTGTGCTATCCACTATTTTGCCAAAGCCAAGAAAATGAGAAGGTCGGGTTCTTTGGTGTTAAAGAAGTGAATCTAAAAGGATGGTTAGTGTTACGGTTGCCACTTTCAAGGTCGGGAGTGACTCCACACCAAATTCAACCTCTACAACATCTCTCTTGAACCTCCTAACCAACATGTTTCTTGACTTGGTTCTTGACAAAGGGATTGATGAATACAATGTATCTCTTCCCAAAGGAATTAAATACCCTCCATGACCTCTCTCTTAAACCGCTTTCGAATAACACACACGACTTCTTGACTTGGTAACCTACCAATAAATTTGTCTACCCCCAAATAGTTCCCGACAAATTGATCCTTAGATTGGAAGTCATAATGTATCTCTTCCCAAAGGCATTGAACACTATCCATGATGTCTCTCTTGAACCATCTAACAAACACGTAGGGCTTCTTGACTCGATAACCCGCCAAAAATGTTTTTGCCCCCAAATAGTTCATAATAAGCTGGATACTAAGATTAGAAGTCACAATGTGTAGTCCTTAGTTTCACTTTAAAGGCTATGTATGCGTTGGCACTTCATTTAGATCGATATGAATGCTCACTCGAAGCATGAAACTACTAGGTCCCTCATTTATGATGCTTGACATGAAGTTAGCATGCATGTTCATAGTGATAATTAACCATAAAACCATTCAAATACATACAATCATTACATTCAAGTCACTTTGAAAACACATGTAATAAGGAAAGACATCAACCTAAATAATAACCAAGATGAACTTCACCATGAAATCACAATATTCAGATATGTCAACAATTAGAATCCAACCACAATTATCCATTATGCCAAAAATTATTACATAGTAAAATTTGAATACATAATAATCAATGTACCGATGTGTTAGACCATGGGTGTAAGTATCAAACTCTAGATCTCGTATCGAACAACATAACTTTCTAAGCATAAATGGGATACTATCAACAATGACCTACATCACTTATATATAGGGGTGGGTACGTGCCCTTCACCACCCATACACTTTCCTAATAATAGGCGTGCTCACAAAAATAGCTTGCATGTTTTCTTTCCTAAAATTAGCCATGTGTGCATCCTTTCTATGATTTTACAAAACAACTAATAATAGATTGTCCAATTTTTATCCTTTCTTTAATCCTATTAATAGCCTTCTCCATGTGTGTGCTTTAATCCAAGATCTATATGTGCTTTCTCATAAAATGGTCTTTACTTGTTTGCCAAGTTATCTTGATTTTATTCCTTGTGTGATCAACACTCCAAGTCTATTTTATCCCACCCTCGGAAAATGGCTAAGTCCTCAACCTAGTTGTTTTGCGCGTGTTACCCCGTCTCTTTCCTACACGTAACCCTTGCGTGAAACTCCATTTTCCTTGCTCAACAATCCTTAGCATTTTTCCGATCAACATTACCCCATACTAGGTATGTTGTTTGTCCTTTTCAACACCAAATCAAATAATAACCCATCAAGAATACACGAATAAAGAATTTTTTTGATCAATGAATGAATGAAAGAATATGGCTTGCATCAAAGAATTAAATAATCAAGTTTGATTGACTAGAGATAGGAGTATTAGAAACTCTTTGGCAAATATCTTCTCAAACTCCCCGTAGCCTTCCAATTCCTTATTCGCTTTAACCTACGCAACATCAACAATGTCGACACCTCTATAGGAGTGAGCTATTCAACCTTCCCCTTCAACTCTACGACCAATTTCTCCAACTATTTGGTTGTATCCTCGAGTGCATCCATTCTCGCACATGACCAAGGATTTTCTTTTCGCTCCTTAAGTGATGTCTTCATAAGTGAACTTTGGTATAGGAAACACTCGCTTATTATTTCTCATTCTAGCCTAGATTTTTGGAAGGATCATCATTATATTATATAACTTGGGGGCCTAGGGAATGTTCTTGTGCTTCCATATAGCCCTTTCCTCTATGATCCCTAGGTACCTCATATTACTCAAAGACGAGCCTCAAGCGCACCATGTGTGGCTACCTCCATGTGCTTCACCCATACTTGTATCTTTGCATACAAGGGCATCCCCTAGATCTACCCTTTCCTCATATTCTTCCTCATGCTCGACCTCTCGCTCCTCATTATGCTCAACATCACGTTCATGTATTTTCTTCATATTTACCTCATGTATGTTCATCCTTCTCCTTGATCTACTAGGGGCTCTTTATCATGGCCTTCTTCCCCACTTCTTCTTCTTCATTTGTCTCTATGCCCTTCTCATAGTAGTGCACATCACGATTATTCCTCTGACTTGAGTCCAGTTTTAGTGTAATGCCTGTGTGATGACCTCACAATTTCACTCCTCCATGTGTGATAGTATGACCAAGAGAGCATCTCTTCACGAGAAGAGCCTCCTCTTTTCAAAGAATCTTCAACATAAGGGAAACCACCTTGGGTTTCTTCTTCGTGAAGTGTATTCATTATTTGGGACTTAGCATGTTTTGTGCTTCCCCCCTTTCCTCTATGATCCCTAGGGACCATTCAAAGGATGAAGCGCACCGCTTTTCTTGTATCTTCACATACAATGGCACCTCTTTGTCACTTTCCTCATTTATTACCTCTCGATCCTTTATATTTATACGTTCATGATATTTCTCTTCACGTGTTCCTTTTGTTCACATGGCCTTCTTCACCCTTCTTCTACCCTTCTTTTCTTAGGTGGCGTTGGGAGATAAAGATCCTTGTCTCATAGTGCACATCACCCTCGATACCTCTTCGAGTCTAACCAGAGTGTAGGTGCGTCGACAAGAGATATATGAGATCATCTCTTCACCAACTTCACCACCTCTCATCACTTGAAACCACCTTGGGTTTCTTCTTCATGAGTGTATTCTTTTTGGACTTAGCATTTTTGGCGACTTAGGGACCGTTCCAGATGTACTTATGCTTTTCTCAATCTCTTTGCATGGCTCCTCTTTGTCACTTTCCTTTTATTATTTTCCTTTATATTTATAGGGGAGTCTCTTCACAGCTTCCTTTTTGTTCCCGGCCTCCTACTTCCCTTAGGTGGCGTTGGGAGATAAAGATCCTTGTAGTCATTATTTTACCCTCAATACCTCTTTCTAACCCCAAACGCGTCGCACCTATCACCCAACATATATTGGGTGCTCACACGAGCACACACACGGTGCCGAGCCCCTCCTTTATGTGAGATTTACAAGAGAGTTCCACCACTGATGGAGGATTATTTGTAGAAATAGAAGTACATTCATCTACTCAAAAAGGAAGAAGATATAACTAATAGATCTACACATCAATACATCACAAAAGATAAATAAACATTGCACACAAAGCACAAGAAACCATATCGAATCATGATAAGCCAAATAACATGAGGTTTTACACCCATAAACAAGATGTATAGAATAGATCCATGTATATTGATTTAAAAAGAGTCTTTGGTAGCCATACTACATTCAAAAGGGTCATCTCAGACCATATACATTAAATGATAAAGATCTAACCCCTGCAAACTAATCTTATCAGAGATCCTAACTATACTTTCCCATTATAGCCCTTGTTATAGACCCCGATACCCATACTTATGCTTAATGTTATCCCTTATAACCATCTAGTACTAAGAAATCTAAACCCTAGCACCATGAGCTCTAAACCCTTAACATTTCCTAACATTTATGTAGCACCTTGTTACCTTCCTTCTCTCTGTTTCCTTCTCATGTCTCTCTCCTGTCTCCCCCTTATTCCTATCCCAAGAACTTCTTTAAATAGGATCAACTCCACCACCATGACTTATCTCCTGAGTAGATCACATGCCAAGTGTCAATGTGGTCCTCCATTGGTGAATGCTTATCCTCTTTGAAAAACCTTCCACTAACTGTAATGATGCCTTTGGGAATATTCCTGTGTGGAATATCCTTTTCTTGGCCTCTAAGGTTCCAGGCTAGCACCTTATCCACTTATCACGCCTAGTTGGGTCCTCACGTTTTTCCTCAAGTGAATCCATGATGCCAAATATGGCTAAGTCCTTTAAACCCTTGTTTTATCTCCCACACGTACCACTGGTTTCGCCTAAACCCTTCTTAAAACCCTTTTTCTTGCATGCTTTTTCTTGAACGCATTTGTTATATTTACTCGATCCTATGCACATGTGCCTCTAGGTACTTAGCCAATATTTAGGGTCCAACATCACCCCACACTACGTGTGTTCTCTATCCTCGGGAACATTATGCTTCTTCAAAGAATAAAGAATAGTGGAATTGAAATAAATAAAGAATGGAAGAATATGTTACTACTACATGAGGAGTGGGAACTCCTTCTTTACAGATGCCTCAATCTTCTCCCAGGCATCCACTTCTCCCGTTCCTACTTTGAAGTAGGTCACCCACCAATGCGCTTACTTCATCAAAACTTAGTTCATCGCTCTTAGATTTCAGCGTATCTACAATGCCTTCCATCTGCTTGTTAAGATCACCTAGCGCATCCATCCTGTGAGTGACTTGGGGGTATAGTTCCTTTAGCCTATTCTTAATCAAACCCTGCAAGGTTTTGATTGCTTCCAAATTCTTCTCAACTTCATCCAGGATCTTATCACAGTCTTCGCCCTATTGCCTTTGTTATTCTCCGAAAATTCTTTTAGATCTGCCTCATGTGTAGTAACCAATATGTTTGCTACCCTATCTTTGTTGGCACATTTTTCATACACGGCTTCGACCATCTGCGTGATGGTCTTTATTGTGACAAGGAGTTTGGAGTACCAAAGCACTATCTACCCAATATTAAGCTTTTCCTCCTCCTTATGGTGTGTCATCACCTCCTCTGCTAACTCTAATGCAAGTGGCCACCTTTCCATGGTGAGGATATGGGTCAAGTCTTCCAAGAAGTGCATGGTTGACTCGTATTTCTACTCAGGCGGGGCTAGGTCTGGGTGTTTCAAGATAATGACATCTAAAATGGCCTTTATCTTCTTGTGGACTTCATGCATATTTTCCTTTTCATCCCTCAGCTCATGCCTCAACTATACATTGATCAATTCCTTTTGTTTTATCTCCTTGTCCCACTTAATGATCTCCTCATTCTTTTTCTCAAGCTCTTCCTCTAAGACCCTTATTTTGTCATTTCTACCGAAGAGTCTTACTTCCACCTCCACCGATACTTTATTGAGCATGTTACAAACTTGATCATCTGATAGTTGTTGGGAATTTATAAGAGGTTTTACTCCCTTAGCATCTAGTATCTTCATCAATGCATCTCGGTTTACCTCGAACTCGGGTTCATCAACATGGGACTCAAAATCCCAGGGTAACATTTTCCTCGCACGGGTACACACCCTCTTCATCAAAAGAAGACCAAGTGAGGAGTTAGTTGGTGGGCATGATACTTTGGAACCTATGCACGTACCTTACTTGGATCATTAATGTAAGTCATCTCGTGTTCTTACACTGCTTTGTGCCATTTCCACTGTGTGTGCGCTATCGTAGGGAAGATTACTACTAAGTCTGGGGCCTCCGCCCATGTTCCCATACTCCTTTGCTATACGTGCACTCTCCTCAACTTCCTTCAAGCACTTCTTGCACTTGGCTCTACTTCATGCTCCACCAACTGTTGGATAATACCTGCCACCTCCTCTCTACGGTGTTATCCATTTGCTCCTTGTTCGTGGTCGGGGTCTTCGATCTTTCATGTTTACTTCCTCACTCCCCCTTTTTCATGAGTGCCTTCCTTGTTCACATCCCTTTCTTCATTTCCTTCTTCCTCTGACTCATGTACATCATACACAGGATGATTCTGAGCCTCACCATGCTCTTCATTGTCTTCATTGCCCTTGTCGGCCTCCATAATTTTTGTTTCTCCCAGTCGACCCTTTTTCACCCCCGCTTCTTTCTTCTACCGGTAACTCAAACTCAAGGAACTTCTCTTTTTCTTCTCTTTTGGGGGAATCTTCCCTTATCGGTGACTCTTTTCTAACAGGAGACCTCTTTCGATGGATGTAAGTACTAGTGACATCACCTAACTCCTATGCCCCTTTTGTTTATCTTTCTGCATGCACTCGACACCTTTTTCTCAGGAGCCTCTCCTCTGTCTCTTTTCCTTTGCACAACCTTCTTACGTGCGGTGGGGTCCTCAGGAATGGAGACATCATCTTCAACATAAGCACCCTTTTCATACTTAGGCCTTATGCTCAAATACACCCTCATTGTTATCCTCCCTGCAACAGGTAATGTTACTAGTTTTAACATGTGCACGTCATGGGAGACATACTTCTCCACATAGGTATGCTTATCTGGGTATACTAGTTTCCTGCATAGCTCGCGGTAGTCTTGATCTACTACACTTAGATCAAATATGAGTTTCTTCACCTCTTTGAATCAATTAACCCCACTTGGAAGTATTGCGTTGTGAAATTGAAAGGTAATTTACACCAAGGACTCTTGGTGCCATCTACCAAAGTAAATTTGTCGATACAAAAATGTTGGTATATGGAGAACTCATTCTTTCATTATACTAATGAGGGTAACTTGGGGTATTCTCCATCCAGTTTGAATGTGTCGTGCATCCTCTTATACCACTTTTCTGGCAGCGCCTTAGGAACAACCATCATGATGTCATAGGTATCTGTTCACACCTCTTGGTAGGGGAGGGGTTCTCATCCAGGTATTCCCTAAAAAAACTTATTCATCCCATCGGCACTCCAATCTTTGAAAATACAATGGTGAGGAGGACATTACCAAACATGATCTTCTCTCGCTGTGCATGCAACATTTATAATCTCCTTTGTAATAAAATATGGGAGCTTATAGATGGTCCCATCCGAGATCTTGTGACATACATTAAACCATGCCTTGTTGATCTATGTCCATCTTGTAGACACTAAAATTAGGTCACACTCCCCCTGGTCCCTCGATAAATAAATACCTTGAACACATCCACCTAGCCATGGCCCCCTTCACCCCACTATAATATTAATTTAATTATTTAAATTAAATTAATTCATTATCCTCACCATATTTATTATTTAAATATCCTAATTGGGATAATGCCTACATATCCACCTCATCTAGCCACCTCATCCTAAGACCTATTCTTAGTAAGTTGCCATAACTAACTAAGACCTACCCAAACCCTAAAAATCAATGCCTACATTCCCTCTAACCACATTCCCACATGTAGAAGGAGGTTTCCATGCTAATCCATGGGGTAAAATGAACGTGATCCCAAAAAATCAAGGGGATCTGCCCAGTTTAGTAAACCTAGGAAATCCCACCCTAAGCGCGCTGCGATTACTCTTGACCACCACCGGTTAAGCTAGAACCACCATCGGTTACCATTTAACTCCCAAAACAACCTTATTTTGAGGTTGGCACATTTGAGAGAGAGAGAGAGAGAGAGATTTCTTTTGAGAACAAGTGAGAGAAACCAGAGTTGAGAGTGCAGTAGAGTAACCAACATGCGTACAAGCATCGAACACCCATAGCCGAACACCCATACCTGAAGCAATCACACAGCCACTTTGCCTTCACGAGAGCATCCAGGAAGTGCCAACACTACACCAAGTTCATTTTATCACCCACCATTACCAACCAGGCATCAAGCTCATACAAATAGTAAGTTTGTTAACCTGCATTGGTTCCTTGTCATTTGAGCAGATCCTTTTACATTTGTTATTAGTTTATGCTTTCATTTCCATTCCCCACCATTTTACCTCCATGAAAACTTGACCATCCTTTTTCCCACACCATTGAACTATCCATATCCGGACTTTCATCATTCATGTGCATATCTAAGATCCATACGAATCTCGCCATTTCCCTTCCACCTTCATCTAATCTCGGATCTATCACCTAGCCAAGTTTTATTGAGTTTCTGTACCCTGACCATACCAACGTTGGTCACCCATAACCATCATCGGTTAACCTAAACCGACGTTGGTCTCTATGTCTTATATTAGAAACCCAGATCAGAGCCTAAAACCACCACCAAATACCCTAAACTATCCAAAACCTGACCTTGACTAATAATAATAGATATCTGACAAAGTGGCCTTGACCTTTAGATTCAATCATAGCCTAGCCTGTTGTGAATGAATTTGCTTATTGTAGATGAATGAGATACCTAAATCATTTTAACTACAGTAGGATTTACTTTATTACCAGCATTAAGTTGTTTTAAATAGTGGATTGACAATAAACCGTCTAGGAAGTATCACACTTCCGGATCTAACACATGTTAGGCAGTCCACTGCATATATTGTTTAACTTTTATTTGGTGGTCTTGTGTTCCATTTCAGGTAGTTCCTCCAAGCAAAAAGGAAGCTCTCACGATCAGCTATGGATTTAGAAGTCATATGTGCACAACAACCTATCAACCAACATTTCAATAGGTATTCCTCCTAGCCCATTACCCTTATTTGTTTTGTCATTTTCTAAGAAACGCTCAGAATCAGGTGAAACATTTTGGCACGTCGGTGGGACCCATTCGGGGTTCCTTGCATTCATTCATTTCTAGGTGAAAAGTTGCATGTTTTTTTCCTTTCAAAAGGTTCTTACGTTTAAATTTCTCCCCTGGAATCATCTCTTCTTCTTTTTCTAAAAGTAATTGTACTTTGGTGCTTTAAAATGAACACTTCTTCCCTTTCATTAGTATCACATTAGTGAAAGAGCATCCCTTCTCCTGTTCATCTATTTGTGGCATCAAATTCTACATTTCAATTTGGGTTTAAAAATCATTACATTTCATTATGCTTTTCTGCATTAGCTCACATTAATTGAGGGCAACCTATATGCTAGAAGTCATGCCCGCTGATGGTTGATAAACGAATCGTAGAAAAGCACTTCCTTTCTCTTTCTCTCTCTCTAAGTCTTATCCAAACATCACAAATTTAAAATACACACATTCTTAAACAACATCTTTCCTGGAAGAAGTTGTAGGTGATCACATGATCACGGACATAAGTGGGCACCCACTCAACGCTCTGTTGAGTCATACTTCAGAGCAAAGCCCGCCCCACCATAACATACTGAAACCTCTCCTTGTAGATCTCCTTCTTTGTAGGAAGCCATCCTCACCAAAAAACTCTATTTTATAGTTCATGAGTCAGTCCTTAAAATAACATAAGCTAAACAAACATAATATAAATGCACTCTTAAGATCATGTTTTCTTAGTGTTTCTGCTTGGCTTGCATTTTGAGGTGAGAGGTTTTGCTCTTCTTTTTCTTATTTCCCTTGCACACTCCTCATCACATTTGGTGTATTCTAGCTTCATCTGAGTGTGCCTGGACCATATTCTCATCATTCCCATAATTCTGGGTTTGATTCCACATTAAATTTTAACTCACAACCACATTTTCTTCATCATTGTTTCAATTCCACAATAATCGGTGTTGGTCCAGTGACCGTCATCGATTACCCTCTGACCATCATCGGTTATACCCAACCGACATCGGTTCACTGTTCTTTTGGTTAACTTACCCAAAAGGACACCTATTCACCTTCTTTAGTTGTTCGGAGTTTCCGTCACTCTTATCATATCCTTTGACTGGTAAATCTCATCAGTATTTGGCATACCTGGAAAATTTGGCCTTATACCTTGTTTTTGACCAACTTTCCACTTTCCATAGTAACCAGTAGTTGGTTACCTAGTGATCGGGCGTCAGTTTAACCTAAATGGCATTGGTCAGTCTGTGTCATTTTCTAGCTGACATTTGATTCCTAATCCACCTACTACTGCCTGTCTCTCCTATTTTCTGTTGTATTTCTATGTCATTTACAGAAAACATTCCAACCTGATCAGTACCTATTCACATGGTGTTGACCTGAAGCCAAGTGAACACCCTCATATTCCATGCTAGTTGTCAACCACTCCCACCTAGTCCTTCACCACCTTCTATTTTATCACCCATGGATCCTACCTAACCTATCACTATCACTACTACGAGAGACGAGGAGTTCACATGACTCCTTTACCAAAATCCTGCCACCTTGCAGTTTTACCTTTCCCACTCATCCACTCGAGATGCCTCGGGTCAGTTGATATATGGCATGCCCGTATCTATCCCCCGACTCTGTCCCCACTCTTACGTCAGCCCCATCTGGCTCCGCGCTGCTCGCATCTACCTTACCCCCAATTGTTTTGCGCAGCTAGGCCCTATACCCCTATATGACTATCACGTTTGCTACATCCGTTGTACTTGCCACATCCACTATACCTTTGCAACCGCCAGAATACAACCTCATCTGCGCCTATTGTCTCTCATATACCGTAGCTACATTACCACCTCTCCGGTGTCGGTGACCCCTACCCCTTTTCAAAATGTCATCCTTTCTATTCCACAATCTTTAGCCCCCATTGCCACTAGGGTCACCATGACCCTTCCACCTCCATATACGTCTTACTATCGTGACCTCTGTTTCATCTATTATTCACTCAGTACGTACCCCTATTTCACTACCTTTTTCTCAATCTACCTACATGGCAAGCACCATATACTAGAATGCCACCCTTATTACATTCCCAACACCAACCCTCTTACACTACAGGAGGCACCCATCCATCACAACCTACCAATGACCTAATCAAGTTAATGATGGACAAGATGTAGACATTAGAAGCATCGGTTTCTAGCTCATGCAACTCTCTCACCTATGATGAGATTTGTAATGAGCCTATCCACCCATCCATTCCTATTCATCCATACCCCATGCATTGGGAAATGCCTAAATTCAACCATTTCAATAGTAAGGAAAACCCGCAACAACATTTGTGGTCTTTCAAACATGGGTGCTACCTAATGCCCACGATGATGCTTTGCTCTTGAGGACCTTTCCCATGTCTCTGATTGGACCCTGCATTAGATTGGTATAGTGGGTTACCTAGACACTCTATATTCTCATTTAATCAAGTAGCCCAAGCCTTCTTGGATCACTTCTCCATTAACATTGTTAAGAAGGTTACCATGACTGACCTATACTCCACGCGTCAGTATGATGACGAATCCATCACAAATTTTGTTGCTCATTGGCGTAGCTTGATCAATCAACTCACATTCCAACTACCACAAAATGAACTCATCGAGCTCTTCATGTGGGCTTGTGCTAGACATATTTCACCAACCTTGTAGGTCCAAACTTTTAAACTTTCAATGAAGCATTCACCATGGCACGAAAGCTAGAGATTCGGGCCATCGAAGAGAAGAAAATCCAACTACGTAATAAAAATTCAACATTCAAGTCGAATGACACCTCTTCTTCTTGAAACCATAGAAAAATTATTCAAAGGACAAGGGGACTACTAACGTAGTGGTACTCAAAGCTCTTGCCTACTCATCCATCAAATCAAGCTAGCCCCTCATCTAATATCTCACCCATTCAGACTTTTCAATTAGAGAGGGAACAACAAAAATATACCCCAATGGGGAACCTTATTCTTCTATCTTAGAAAAGCTCATCAAAGCTAGGGCCATCACCCTTCCTCCTATAAAACCACACACTGGTTTTGACCCTGCTCACCCCACACCCGCATGGTATAAAGAACATGACTTCTGTAACTATCATCGAGTAAAGGGTCACAGTGATGACAATTGCATCACTTTCAAAAACATTATCCAAGAAATGCTTGAGAAAGGTGAGTTAATTATGGATAATCCTAACGCACATGCCAATCAAAACCTACACATCTTCAAGAAACCCTTTCCTAATCATGCCCCTTCATCTGATCAAACCGGTGAGACCTCAACTCATGATAGCCATACCCGTGAGGTCCACGCTATTTTCAGCGATGCACCTGTTGCTTCCCAATTACCTCATATTCCTTCCATAGAGGAAATTCTAGCTCGAAGTCCTCCTTCTCTCATTGGAACCCACCTCACCTATTCCTCCACCCATAAAGGAACACCTTTCACCTCCTTCCTCACCCGTGGAGGAGCCTTTCGCTAATATCGAGGCTATTTCACCTTTGGCTTCTCCACCTAGAGAGCCATCACCCACAATACTTCTTCAGTCCATGAAGGATACTTGTTTATCTCCTCCACCCGAGGAGCACCCTTGTTTATCTCCTCCACCTACAGAGGAGCACCCATTTTCTCCTCCACCTATCAAGGATCTAGTAGAGATACCTTTGCCTCTAGGTGATCATTCTCCATCAGCTACCCAAGATCTTGTAGACCTACTTTCGGATCTCTTACCCATGAAAGCCGAAGCTAGCAAATTCCCCATCTCTAAGACACATTTTACGGGAATTTCCATTAGGTCCTCATCAACCTCACCTATAGACATGTCGTTCTCACGCTTAGCCGATCACTTAGATTATGTGGATAGAGCCTTACTTTGGGGCGTCTTTTGCTTCCTGTCTCAACACAAATGCAGATGTCACTTGTTGACACTTCCACTATCTACCAAAGATATTTTGACCAATCGAACCGAGCACAACCACCTCTATCACAACTTCTTCCATGACACCCATCATAGCTAAACACACACCCTTACCCATAACCCAACATACATCTAAATCTAAACCTACACCTACACCATCTTCCTCGACTAAACCTATTACTACCTTAGGGGTCACCCCAACCACCAACCTTACTCATCCACCTATCAAACTAGATTTAGCTACATCCTCCACAGTCAAGACCAAACCTACCCCGACACCCAAACAGAAGAACCAAACCCATATAACTCACACCCATTGCGCTTAATCATACCTTCATCACCTACACCCTTTCCATCCATCTTAGGACCTCAACCTCCCAACATGGTCAAGAAACCTCCACTTGTTAATAAACCAAAAACACAACAGCCCATTCCTTCTTCACAAACCTCTAACATACCCAAGCACCCGACACGACTTACACCCGCACCTATAGCATCTTTACCACCTATACCTCCAATACCCTCATCAACTTCTTCACTACCCCTACACTTCGATCTCTTTGTCCTCACACACCCCTGTCTGACCCACGTCATCTACCTTCACAGAATCTCCGTTATCCCCTGGGTAACTCACCCTCTTCCCCCATCTACTTTTCCCTCTAGATCTCGTACACCCATATAACCTTTACCCAAGAAAGTGCAACCCAAAGACAAAAATCCACTACCCTCTAATAAGGTAGTCAAAACAACCATACACCCTCCTATCAGTTCATCTACCATACCCCTACCCAAGCAAACACGACCAACACCCAAGACCACTCCAGCACCCAAAACCATAGCTCAACCCACTCTTCCTTCGCAAAGACCATTCCTCAACTATTAGTTGCACCTACGCCCAAACCCACTTTCACTTCCCATTCGACCCACTAGGAGGTCCTATGCCAAAAATCTTAACCAACCTCCTTGAAACTTCCTGTCATCACATTACCGCCGCTCAGACCTTATGACCCCTCAAACCCAAGCCAAAAGGGTTTGATGACACTAAAATTTTCACCTACCATCATGTGCTAGGGCACGATGTGGAGAAGCTGCAAGGCTTTGAAAACTCGTCCTTATCCGGTTGTGTCCTCCTGAAGTAAACTTTGACAATGACGCCATTCTTGATGAGGACCTCATTTCACCTACACCCATTTCCATAGTCCTTCTTTCACTACCTACTCAACAACCACAACCTTTGCCCCCATAACTCCTAGAACCACCTTCGAGATTCAAAATTAACATGGTTCACATTAGAGAACTTGCCACACCATCACCTAAATGTCATTGCGCCCATCTCACCTCACAGGAGGCTTTTCTCCCCTGGCGTAGGTTTTGCCCATCATGTCATTATACCACTCATCTACACCTTCTCCATTTACCAACTCCCCTCAAATCAACATGATCCACGTTGCTTACCCATGCTTAGAAGGACAAAGGCAAGGAAAAGGCAACTGACTCACCAACCAATCCTATACCCAACATACCATCTGCACCCACACCTAAAATCACTATCCACGGCCCCACATATCCTATTTCTAATGGGGTCACACATCGCACAATGCTCAAACAACTACACCAATCCACCCTTAAAATGTCCTTATATGATCTCATCCAAACCTCGAATCCCATCATCAAGCTCTCATGGAGGTCTTGCAATCTATTGAGGTTTTACCCAATGACCCTACACCCGTAGCCTCCATTATCACACCCCATCATGTAGCCTCTCTCACCAAATTGCCACCTTTATCCACACCTCACCCTACTCACCAAGTAGCCTCCCTTAGCTTCTCAGAGGAAGAGATCGCACTACACCAAACCGATGACCAGAACAACTCTTTTCATCTCTATCCACATCGATGATATATGTGTATGACGTGTAATGATTGATGGGGGCACTAACATTAACATCATTTCATCCCATGCATTCACTCAAATGTGCATACCTGACAATTGCATGCATAAACATCCTGTCATGTTGTGTTCATTCAATGCCGCTTTCACCTCTACATTAGGCACCGTTATCCTCCATGTTCGCATGGGTCCCCATATTATTTCGAGTTATTTTACATCTTAGAGGGGGAATTTCAATATAACCTATTATTGGGTAGACCCTGGATTCGTGTCATGGGTTGTGTTCCTTCCACTTTGCATCACTGTGTAAAGTTTGAGCATGAAGGACACACCTATACTATCCCAGTTGATCCATCACCTTTTAAAACATGCAACATGCTTTACCAACCTAATGACGTGCTTATAACCATTAAGGCGTCTACCTCCATGACCACTACCACTTCACCTACACCTCACTTACCAGTACAGTCGCTACCTCAACCGCACATGCCTCCTCCCTTCCTACTGCTGCCAACCTCCATGGCCGAACCATCAGCCTCCCAATCTATTAGCTCCACCTCCGTGTCGACCACCGACACATCATCTATTCCAGCTACCCACATACCAACCACCGATCCCTTGGAAGGCATTTTTCAATGCCTCACTGGGGAGTATCACCTATATAGTGTCAACACATTCCTTACTCCACAAGAGTATGAAAGTCTTCACCAACACCCTCGCTATGATCACCGCATAGGAGAATGCCTCCTTTATGGTCCTCCTCACCTTTGTACCAGTCTCACCTATGGGGGACTTGATACTACCACTTACACACCCAAACCACCATCACAAACCCACCTATTTTTTTGACTTCCAGTCTCTCACCAATCGCCATTGCACCCACACCTTCCTGCACCGATGTGCATGGAAGGGTTTTGGTTTTGGCTTGTATGAGCAAGGCCACCATACTATTATTCCATGTACTACCCTGTAAACATAACGATCATAGTGGTATCGGCTTTCTTTGAACCACCTACCAAGTAGTCCCGCATTGAACTCATCGAGGAGATCCTTCTCCACCCTCTTTCCACACCTGCTCACCGACGCAGTCGATGGATCCAGAATCCATCCTCCTAACTATTTTTTTTTCATAAACACCATTTCCTTAGGGCTTCGACTTATCAACGTGAGGGCGAGGCTCCTTCCTCTCTTCCCTTCTGTATCCTGAAATGTTCGATGATGATACACCTTCAATTAACATCGTCAATGTCAGGATGATGAATCCATACTCACTTACCTTGGTGTATAAGACTCATATATTCATTGGTCATTACCCTTTGAGATGCAAACCATGTCGAATGAATCGACTATCGAGATCAACATTCATACTCAGGATGACCCACACATCCTAAAGATCGGTCAATCTTTAGATCTTTCTTGAACAGAATCCATCACTTCTTTTCTCAAAGATCATAACCATGTGTTTGCTTGGTCTTACGCGAGACATGCCAGTATTGAACCCACCATAGTGTTCCCAAATATCGTAATCTGTTCCCGATGCCAAACTCATCAAGAAAAAATTGAGGAAAATGCACCTCACATTGCCCTTCTTCACAAAGAAGAACTTTAGCTCATTCTTTCTGTTTCCTTAATATTACCCATTGATTATCCTCGTTAGATTTCTAACATTGTCCTACCACTAAGGTGATAGGGGGACTCTACATTTGCATAGATTTTCGTGACCTCAATCTAGCTTGCCCAAAAGACGACTTCCCTCTACCCGGTATTGACCAACTAGTTGACCTTACCGCTGGTCATGAGATGCTATCACTCATGGATGGCTTCTGGGTTATAACCAAATCTTACTTGCCCTAGAGGATCAACATAAAACCACATTCATCACCCCTTGGGGGACCTTTTACTATTGAGTCATGCCATTTGGCCTTAAAAATGCTGGTGCCACATATCAGCGGGATATGACTTACATCTTCCATGACATCATGCATCGTATATTGGAAGATTACGTAGACGATCTCCTGGCCAAATCCAAACACGCCACTCCAAGCACCTCACCATCCTAAAAACCATCTTTGACCGTCTCATTAAATATTGTGTTCACCTTCAACCTAAGAAGTGCATCTTCACTATCCTCTTAGGAAAACTCTTGGGATTTATTGATTCCCTACGTGGTATAGAAGTTGACCTTGCTAAAGTCAAGGCCATTCTGAAATGCCTCCACCCACTAACCTTAGGCAGCTCCATAGCTTGTAAGGTAAGTTGCGATCTATTCCCATTTCATTTCACAATTATTCGATCGATGTCAACCATTTCATCATCTCGCTTCAAGAAGGATGTCTCTTTTAAATGGGATGATGATCGCCACAAAGATTTTGAGGCCTTAAAACAATACCTTCTCCAACCACCCATACTTATCCCACCTAAAGACAATAAACCCTTCTACCTATACATCTCAACTACCGATCACTCCTTAGGAGCCATGCTCACTCATCGTGATGAACAACATAGGGAGAAGGTGGTTTACTACATAAGCCATACTCTTTTGGACTACGAAACCTGATACACCCATCCTAAAAACTTTGCTTAGCCTTAGTTTTCATTGCCACAAAACTCTGCCATTACCTACTCAATCACAAAACCTATGTTGTAACCAACACAGACCCCTTACACTTCATGTACGCCAAACCATATAAAATTCAACGTGCCACACGCTGGCTTATGTTTTTAGCTGACCTCGACCTGAATTCATTCACCAAAAATCTATCAAGGGTAGAGCTATTCTTTGACCAATTAGCCGACACACCTATTTTGGGGATGAACCCTCTAATTTTGACTTTCCAGATGAGTCAATTGCTACCCTTTCCCTAGACGAACCCGCTTACCAAATGACACTCTTCTTCGATGGTTCCAAGTGTCAGCATGGGGGTGGGGCTAGTATTATCCTCATTCCGCTTGATGGTGAACCCATGCCTTTGTCTTTCAAACTAGATTTTGATTATACAAACAATATTGCCGAATACGAAGCACTCGTATTAGGTCTCCAAGCCACCTATGCCCTAGATGTCAAATCAATCAACATCTTTGGTGATTCTCAATTGGTCATAAACCAAGTCAATGGTATATACCAATGTCGTAATGAGATAATTTAAAAGTATAAACATCATGTAGACATACTTTTGACCACCTTTGACCATTACGCCATTCAAACCATCCCCCATTCAACCAACAAATTTGTAGATACCATGGCCTGCTTGGCTTCTCAAATACCCACTTCGCCTGCCAATTGAAAATCTTTATCACCATACAATGACTCCAATCACCCTCTTATTTACCTCACGATGTTTACTCCATCGAGCCGTTGCCCGAACCCGAGTGACATTTGGTATAAACTATATTTGAACTATCTTTCTCTCTCCATATTACCCCCGATCTCACACGTAATGGACAACACGCCTTCCTTAAAAAGGTCTCTCATTACATCATCATGGGGGCCTCTTTTATAAGCATGACTTGATGGTATTCTCTTACGATGCCTCACGAGTTCGAAATTCTTTATACAATTAAGGAAGTAAATGATGGCATATGTGGAGGTCACTTAAGTGGCCTTCTTGTTGCTTAAGCGTATTCTTCACCTAGGCTATTACTCGGGCCGACCCTCAACCATGATTGTTATGACTATGTCAAATGTTGTGTCAAATTCCAAAAATACGCCAACCTTCATCATACACCCAGTCATGCCTTATAGGTTGCCCATGACCTTTGGCCCTTCTCTCAATGGGGTTTGGATCTTGTTGGAGACATAAACCCCATTCTTCCCAATGAAATCAATGGATCATCACCACTACCGAGTACTACACAAAATGGGTTGAAGCCATACCACTCATCTCCACGAAAGCCAAGAAAATATGTGAGTTCATCAATCATCACATCATTTGTTGCTTTGGTTTTCCTCATTGCCTCATCACTGACAATGGAAAACAATTCAAAAACAAAACATTGTGAAAAATTTGCGATGCCTTTGACATTCAGCTAAGTTTCTCGTCACCTTATTACCCACAAACCAATGGCCAAGCTGAATCCACTAACAAAACCTTGAACAAAATTCTCATGAAAGTGGTTAACAATACTGGGAAGGATTGGCATATGCACATTCCTTTTGCCCTGTGGGCATACCGCACTAGTATTCACACTTCCAATGCCGCTACACCTTTTTCTCTGGTCTATGGTATAAAGGTTGTTCTACCTCTCGAAGTCCAGATCCCCTCACTCCACATTTCTCTTCATGACATGCTCAATGATGACAAATTTCATCAGGACCATTTAACACAACTTGAGTTATTAGACGAATGTCATCTTAACGCTCTTGATCACCTTCAAGTTTACCAAAAACGTATCAAATGTGCCTATGAAAAATGTGTCCATGAACAAACCTTTCATGTTGGTGATCTCGTCTTGAAAGAAAATCAACACGTAACCAAAGTAGAAAAAAGTAAATGGGGAAAATTTTCTCCTAATTGGTTTGGACCATACATCGTGACCCATACTTATGGATCATGTGCTTATCGTTTATCTTCACTCAATGGTAAAATTGAACCGAGACCCTTAATGCCTTACATGTTCGACTGTTCTACTATTGAATTTTAGTCCTACATCACTTTTTTCCTCTTTCCATGCTCGTCCCTTGAGCGCTATCCACTTCTTATACCTCACCAACAATTAAACAAGAATCATGTGCGTACCTGTCACTTGTTATCTTCTCTTGAATATGTGTACCATGACACTGCACATAACATGATTCTCATGGATACTTTTCATCTACCTTTAGATGAGATCCCATGGTCGTTTCACCCTACTTTCTAGAACAAGAATCCTATTCTTCACCTTGGTCTTGTCCATGACTTCAAAATCCCTCACATGGGATCCACCTCCTTGAGTCATTTCTTCTAATAAAAAGATGACTCCCTCAAAAGGACATCTTCCTCTTGGAAATCACTGCTATAAATAGACTGCTCCCTCAAAGGTCAACTATGTAAAGCTCTTTAAAAAAAGTGAGAGAATATGAAGCTTCCGCATTGATTAGCTTCACGAAGACCTCAAGGAGTTAATTTCCTCATCCCATATAGACTTCCCGTATCGATTATTCTATCTCAAATATTAGTCAAAATAAAAGACTTTTAGTCATGGGTGGCCTATTATGACCTTGGATCTCTTTCAGGAAGAGCATGCTACCTTGTGCCATATAAAAATTAACCACCTTTCACCCCTCTCACCATTCACACTCCCATTTCCTACCGCCTCAAGGGACCTCTTGGAAACCATGACATTTGGTGATCATGTGACTACTTTTCACCCTTAGAACAATCAATCATGTAATGTCTCTAGGGTCTCACGTTCATCACCTCCTCCAAGGTATGTGTTAATATCCAAATTTGATCTCCTTTTCGGTCCGAGCAACACCACAGTTATGTCATGGAGCTTAAAGAAAGATTAGACCATGTTGCATGTCATTGCTAGCTGGGATATGGTCTAGCTAGCACTTAGGTTTGTGGAGAAATGGATAGCACTCCAATAGGACTTGATCTTGTCCTAGCTGTTTTAGGTTGTGCCTTACAACCAAGGTAAGAGGACCTATTTTGTAACCTTGTAATGGTGAAGGAGATGAAGATGTCCTTCTCTTTGCTTGAAATTATATGGTGGAGACCTTGATAAAAACATGATCAACACCCCAGATCTGAACTCTCACAAGTTGTCACTTCTCAAAACATGGGTATGTTCTCAAAACAAGGCAAAGGTTACTAGAGACATTGGAAATCCTGATCTATTGTACATACTTTTGCAAATAGATTTTGATCTTCTGTGGGTATACACATGCAAATCAGGGATAGTACATGATAGGATCTTTGTTGTTGGATGATTTTTTGGTGGGAGATTGATAAGACAAACTGGGATAGATCAAATCTTTGACAATCTATACAATACATGAACAACCATCAAATGAAATGCCTAAAATAATCAGGATGTTCTTTCAACCAGAAGAGGCACAAATGGAAGCCCAGGTTGCACTCTTCCCACAATATTTGAGAATTCACCACAAAATCTTGAAGTAAAGAACTCAATTAAACACAAAAATCCATGATCAAACCATGCCTTAGGTACCCCAAAGGCTTACAAGAAATCTCTGCTGATCGAGGAAGGTAAAGTGATTTTAAATTTGTTTATCTCCTTATCGGATGAGGGCTCTCTTCGAGTATGAGATTGCAAATGCCACTAAACTATCAACTAGAAATGGAGATCTGCGTGATTTATAAAGACTTTCAATGCAAGATTGCAACAAGAACACTAAAATTTATTTGCAGGCATTTAAAATTGATAACAGACATCATATTACCCAAAGAAAAACATAGATTTAATTCAAAACTTGTTAGATTCAACAATGGGGAGATTTACATGAACAATCTCAAAGTTGTGTGTTGATTATACACTTATAACCAACCCACATATATGAATTTTCCAACACATGAGACCTTAATGCGGTTCTTTGTGATTTTCTTAGAAAATGAGCTTTTTTCTCAAAATTTGCTCATGATTTTCAACTCCCGACTCTCCACAATTTCTCCAAAATGCATAATATACCTCATGCCACATTGGAGTCTTCCTTCCCAAGAAAAGAATATGCTTATGGGATCAAATTTGTTACAAAACCTCATGATTTGCAGAAAGGGACAACAAACAGAAAAACGTTCGATGAATGCCAGGTGTGCCAATTTTTTTAAATCATTACAAAATTTGGATCATTATCCACCTCAGGGGCACACTTTTATCATTCAGGCATGCAAGCATATTTTATTCATCATTTTTACCTTTTCCCTTTTTAATTTTACCTCTGTAATTTCCAGATCTGACTTTTACATTTTTTGACGGGAACGAGCAAAAATTATATTAAAAACTCTAGATCAGGAATCAAGCCAAAAATGTTTCCAATGTTCTTAGAAGGCCAAGACGACCCAAAATCATATAAGGTTTGATGAAATTTGATGAAGAAATCATGATTCCAAGCTTCTTGGAGCTCTCATGGTGGCCCAAATAGATGAATGCATAGTAGCCATTGATCTTGTATCGACATTAAATGTCCGCCCTCCACGTGGAAAATGAGATAAAAAATAAGCTCAGAATTACCTTTTTAACCTTTGGATAAGGCAAGACATGTCAAAACGTGATTGGATTGGGCCCACACCTTTAAAAATGCATTCACGACCTTTGAAAATTTTGGAAAATTTCACCACTTTTCTCCGCCTACCTTCTGGGCCTACCACGTGTCCAAAGGTGGGTCCCATCGAAAATGCGGACCAATTCTATTAATTTTGCCATTTTTTGGATTTTGGGAAAAATTTCACATTTTTCCGTGGGCCATACCTCTCCTTTGCCACATGTCCATCTTCTATTCGCTGCGGGTCCAACCTTTCCCTTTCTTCCTTTAAACCCTTTTCAAAAATTCACAAATTTCAATGTTGACCCGCGCCACCCTTTGACACTTTAAAATGTGCCACATGTCCACCTTGGGTTGGCTGTGGAGGCATGCCTCTCATTTGCACTTTAGCTCCCTTTTAGGGTTCATTTTAAGATACCTCTATAAAATTATAGGTGGAAAATACAGCGAATATCCCGGAACCGGTTTAGTAAAGGCGAATTTGTGATATTCCAAAACAAAAATTTCACCTAGTTTTTCATGGCTCCATCATTGACGCGTGCGACAACAAGCGTCAATAATCACTCTGACGCGCATCGATGGAAACATAATGGTCTTGGTAGCGACGTCGTCATGGCTCGATTGATGCGCGTGTCATGGCTCCTAATTGACACGCGTGTCATCTGGCTCCATTGATGTGCATCATCGGCTCATTGGATTGGCGCGCATCGGCTCCGGATTGATGTGCGCCATGGATCCATACGCGCGCGTGTCACTCGGCTCTATTGACGCGTGTCACTAGATCCTCTTGATGCGCGTGCATCGGCTGGATCTATTGACGCGCGTCCGCGATCTATTGACGCGCGTCTTTGGCTCCTATATTGGACGCGCGTCAATAAATCCTATTGGCGGCGTCGACTTACACTATCGATGCGATCGCGCGTCGGCTACTAAGACGATTGGCGTCGTCAATTGAAGCCATTGGCGCCTGATTTAGCCTATAAATACCCTTCAACCGGTCATTTTCTCATTTTCACCTTCCCGCTCTTGAATTTTTATAGGTCTCAATCGTTGTCAAAGATGCAAGTACAACTATAATGTCGACTTCACATGCTTCCCAACTGCAAGTTCAGCAAAAAAATCAAGAGAATCAATTCAATCGATTTCAAGATCAACTACTGAGGAATCCCTTATGCCCTCACATCCATCTTGTTTTAAAGATGTCTTCAGAATATAAAGATTTGATGGATGCGTGTGAATTCTGAGGGCTCGTTAATATGCCCCATTTGAAATAGAGATCCGGATATTTTGAATTACCTTTTGTCATCCTACAATTGAGAGGATGACATTTTTATGTGACTCGAGCGATGGCGAATGTTCCGATTGATATCGAAGCAAATGACATCCATCGGTTTACGGGCCTTAGTTCAAAAATTTACCAATTATTCTGACAAGGCAACACTCACGGAAGAAGACAAGAAATTTCTCGAATCAGCGTTGGTTTCCATGTTGATTGTAAGTATAATTCGTTTTAATTCATATTTTTTATTATGATACAATTTGTTGTTATAAATTTATAGTAATTTTCACTATTTTGCATTTGCAGCCCATGTCAATAAATCCGGGCGTGGTGTGGATATACAATCAATTGCACACCACTTTTTCTTTGCACTTATTTCATTTTTCAATCGAGAATTGTTTTGCGGGGTCGCCAAGTGATATACCAAATTGGGCCATTGCATACATTGTTGCCACTATCTCAAAACAAAAATTTGATTGGTGCACATATCTATCCAAAAAAATAAGAACTGACATAACAAATTCAAAACTTTCGAGAAAAACCTTTCATTTATTCAACAAACTATCTCCTCGACCTTTATTATGAGGCACTTTTAAATTTAAAAGATAAAAAAATTCCTACTTACACTGATGAGGAGTTGATGAAGTTGTCAATTCCGTTTGAAGAACAAGTATAAACTATTTAGTTTGTAATTGTATTTCAATTTTCGACATTACAAGATTGCACTGATTATTAAAACTTAAATTTTAATGTTTTTTGAGAGAAGATTTATTGAAGCCCTTCCCAGAAAAAGGCGTTATCGAGAGGAAGAGGCCAGCAACATGCTTTGAGGCTTGGGGGACTCCCAATCTGAAATGGAAGCTCACTCCTCTCCAAACCCTCAATAGTTTGAACTCGTTAAACGCCAGAGAAGTAATACCTTCTCATATATTATTTACAAATTCCAAAGTTGCATATTTATTTTTCAATTTAAATTTTAACCAAATGAATTGACAACATTTAATATTGATGAATTGCAGGGACTTTGGAACATACACCTGTTTCACAAACTCAACCTTCTTCCCCAACTCACTCCATATAGTCGCATGCATTCATATCTTCGAATAGACACTTTGAGTACAAGTACAACTCTGAAGGCCACCGTAGCACCGAGAAAAACAACCCCTCGACAACAAGGTCTGACTCTTGATAGTACGTTTAATTTGAAATTTTTGACTTTATGAATTGTTTTCCTATTTTTCATTTTTTCTTGTACTTTTCAGCACATGTCGATCTGATCAAACCATATGCACCAACACCCACTCAACCAATAATTTTTAAAATGCCAACCGGAGGAGCGGTGAAAAGAACATTGGTAAATGCATGCCTTTTGCTCCGGCCCCTAGTGGGACACTAAACATTGCCTCCTTTCGAATTCCAACTCTCTCACTTGGTGGCTTGCCCGAGTGAAGCGGGCATATCTATTTTGAACAATATAAATTTAGATGAAGATTATTTGGGCATTGATAGCAATGACCCAGCTGGTTTTCGATACCGCGAGATGATTCAAGGCCAGCGGTATACTTCAAATTTCAATTTAAATATGCTTTACAATTTTGAATTACATTTCGATTTAAATTTATTTATCTAAATCTTGATTAATTTTTCACAAAGCAGGATCAGCCCACCCAAAGGCAGAAACAAGTAGAGTTGATCTTTTTGAAAGCCCCCATACTTCTCAAAGAAGATCGTCTTCATGATTCGAGATAGTGAGCAGATTGCCACCTTTTCCTTTGGAGAACTTAATTGGTTATGATTGTCGATCCCATGTCGGTGAGTTTATTCTTCCTCATATCAATCAACTTATAGAATGGGAGAGAAGGGCTAAAGTTCTTATCAATGAGATTATTAGTCGTTATGAAAATTATTGCAGCGGGATAGTTTATATCTGCTGGTCAGAATCAACTGCGAAGATGGATTCCTTACTTACCCAAGTAAGAAGTGGGTATCACGTATAACAACAACTATAAAGATGACATTTTAGATAAGGCATTAAACAAATTGGAAAATATTAGTGCGAGGCCGGGCATATTTTAAAAAATGGTCGAGGACAAGGATTTGGTAGCGATCGCAAATGCCGAAAGAGATAGAGCGGTTGTAAGTACTATTACATTCAAACAATCATTCTTGTTAATTTGAAATTTTCATTTTTAGTAATATTTTGAATTGACATTACTCTTTTTGTGCGGTTGAAATATGAAAATTTGAAAGAGTAGGCGAAGGTTTTGCAAGTTCACTTGGAAACAATGAAAGAACAACTTATCATGACAAAAATTTGAAGCAAAATATTGTTTTGGTTAACAAACAAAACAATACACTAAAGCGGATAATTAAAGAGCATGGTTTGACCACGACATATTATTCAAAGCTAAAAGACTGATCCAAATTTTTGTCGCATGGAGATCGACAAATCAAGAAGAAAGAATTTTAAAAAATATGGATAGTCTTTGCGGAAGATCTTATAAGTTCGGGGTTATTTCGGTGTTGGGGAAAGAGGTACACTGACCACGGTGGAAGAAGCCGTTGGGGAAGAGAGTAGAGGAGTAGAATTGGATAAAGAAAAAGAGGGTTTTGAAAACTAGAAACTTTTATTATTGAGGAAACTTTAAATATTGAATTTGAAAACTTCTACTATTGAGTATGTACTATGGTATTTGAATTTAATTATATGGATTTATATACAGTCTTTAATTTTAATTGCATTAGATGGTGATTATCATGAATTATATGTATGTTTCTTGTTTACTTGCATTGTCATGAATTGTATGTGGACGTAGATGATGAATGATGATAATTGATAATTAATGATAGATGATGCTGAAAGACGATGAATGACGATAATGATATGATATATATGGACGATGATCAATTTAATGTGGACGTAGATTTATCATCAAGCACAGTAATTCTTCTTCTCTAGACTTTTGTACTTGTTTTAAGATAATTATTCTCTATACTTGTAACGATATGAGCATAATGTCATTAGAATGGATATAGATGATAAATAAATGGAATGTGTTATAATGGATATAGATGACATTAATGATTAGAATGGATATAGATGACATTAGAACGAATAGAATTGTAATGATATGATTATGAATTATTTTAAAAAAACTGAATTGTTTTAATAAATTTAAATTAGATAAATAATTGTGTTAATAATAATTGTAGTGTCAGGAGTCAGGATATGATAATGATATGGTGATGATATGATATATATGGATGATGAGGAATTTTATGTGGACTTATATTTAAAATTGTATAATGTATTGTTTATCCATGATTAAAAAAATATATCAAAGTTTTGCACATATAAAAAATAAATTAAATATAATTCTAAGAAATCAAGAAAGAATCATCATTGGTAAGAAATTAAACATAATTGCAAATATGATAGGGTTTAGCTTACCTCTTGCGTATTAGATTCTTTGTGAAATCATCAAGGGTAACGTCTTTAGATCTTTGTTTTACGACATTGTAGATAGAGGGTGAGTTGCACGACATTGTCGGTCTGAGAAGTGCAGCAACATCTTTAAATATATAGACCAACAATATCTTTAAATAAATGTAAATATATAGAATTAGACTGTAACATCTTTAATGATAACAAGAGCTGAAAAAATGTAAAGTAACAAACAATAAGATTATGTTGAAGAAGATACCTATTTAAAATTGAAATCATCATCACGGTAATGTGCTAGATCTTTGTCTTAAAAAAATTCAAACACAAAAATGGATTAGTAGATAGATGGGTGAGTTGCGACATTGTCGGTCAGAAATGTGACTTCCTCGGACGGATGTCAACCCACGTTTTCAAAAAATAAAAAGATTGTATTTAACTAAATGTAAATACATAGACTGTAACATCTTTAATGATAAAGAGCTGAAAAAAATGAATAGTAACAAACAATAAGATTAAGGGGAAAAAGATACCTCCTTAAAGTTGAAATCATCACCCATTTGGTAATGAGCTAGATCTGTGTTTAAAAAACCCAACACGAGAAATGGATTAGTAGATAGATGGGTGAATTGCTGACATTTTTAGTATATAGACTGTAACATCTTTAATGATAAAGATAAAAGATAGATAAAGAAGATACCTATTTAAAGTTGAAACAATCCATTATCAATAGCTTCATCAAACTCGATGTTGTTTTTGTAGAATGTGACGAAGAGCCAATTACACTCTCAAGGTTGGGAATATTTGTACTTGTTCTTTGTATTATTCACACCTCTTCTTTCACAAAGGAATTCGGTCTTGTAATTGCTCTGTCGAAAGGAAAGGTTTCGATGGAGTATCGAGAAACATAACACCTCATGTCTGACTTTCGATTTTTATCAACCTGTTTCTCGAGTTTTGATTTTATAAATGACAATGCCTTTGAAAACCCTTTCATCCTCCACAGACCCCAAAATCATTGTTTGGCATAACTCATATAATCTGAAATATTCACTGATATCTTCTTGTAAGATAGAACTTTGATAGATTCCTCGCCACAACCTTGTAATAGCACCACTTTCAGAAGGTTGATCTAAATTCTTATATTGGTTCCTCATTGTTGTTGCAAAATTTGTTGACTGAAACTTTAATAAATCGGCATTCAGTATACCTTTGATTTCCATACCCTTGAGCTCGCGTCTTTGTAAATTGTTCCATTATTGTACCCATTGATTTATGGAAATGCTTTACGACAAAGTTCTGCACGCCACCTTGATATTCAAAAATTAGGATTCATCACACCCATGGCTTCAGAATTTTATCTTTCTGAAAACGTTCCCTAATTTCTGATGACAAGGTTTCTGAAATTTTTTAAGCTTTATTCTTGTTTCAACTATAACAGACTCAAACAAATTACGTGTCACGGGAACATCTTCTCGTTCCGATCCTGTAATATCTTGACGTTTTTGCAAAATGTGCATTGGTATTTCCCTCCCATTAATAGTGATGCAGAGGTGATCGTGGATATTAAATCTCAAAAAGGTGTTAGGATTTTTAAGATCTAATAAATCTTTCCAATTTTCAAAAACAGGTGCATCAAAACTATCCTGGGAACAGTACAATATATCAAGACTTTGACATACCATTTTTCTCATCCGTATAAAATCCACAATATAGATTAATCTACCCTGTGCATGCTTCATCAGTGTATTGATCTCCTTTAACATTGGAAGAATACCAACCAATGTAAGCAATGTCTCCAAATCAGTTAAGCGGAACAACAAGTCCCTTGCCCTATCAACTTCATGACGGTATTTGTGCATGAAACCAACCAATGAAGGATACTCCTCACGAACTCTGCATGCAGGTTCATACAAAGAGATCCATCTAGTCTCCACATCCTTCAGAAGTTTTTTGCCATCTGTAATTCCAATTGCAAATTTTTGGAACTCGAGAAAATGCTTTGGGCTGCTTGACATATAGGCATGAAGTTCTCTTATAAGGTCTTCTAATTTAGCAACATTTTCGTGGTTGCTTACCATTTTATACGCTAAATTCATTATGTGAGCCATACAGTGAATTGGTAGCATATATGGGGCCCTTTGTTGTTTGTAATCTAACACAGAGCCTGTTCGGTGACCTGCATGAGATGCACCATCTGCTCCAACGCATACCAACCGTAGCAATTTCATAATCAGTCATTCCAGCAACATCTTTCAAATGAGAAACAACTATTTTATATAGGTTTTCGGCATTGCAATTTTCAACCATTTTCATAACACCCAACAGATGAGGTGTCCTTATATGATTTTCTAAAGTATAGATGTGGATACATACCCATGCGGTGTTGTCATGCTTTGTCACTTCATCAATTGAAAGAGAGATAAAGTTTGCTTTTTTTACATTCTCTTTCAAATCTTCCTTCTCTATCATCGAGAGGCATTTTGCCATTTCCCATCCACTACTTTCAGACCAATGAGACTGAGGTACATTCAGCATTCCGTTAAATTGATACAAAACTTTGAAATCGAGGAAATCCGAAATCGCTCTTCCTTTTTTTAGTATTTGAAAAAGAGTAGAGAATTGTATGAATTTTGCATGTAGATTTGTTTCTTTCATCTTACCAATATGCGATGTGATCGTTCCTCCCTTTTCAACATGATATACATGTTTTTCTACTCTGCCTCATATTCCGCATTGCGTATCTAACATGCATGCATTCTTTTGATTTTCCACCTATGTGTTTTGATTTTACGGCCATCCACCCCAATTCTGATTAAATATTGTTTTCCACAATGTTTTTCTATAGTGTCAGCTTGATTTGCATTTTTGTTGCTTTCCCAATTTCCACGTACATATTGTACATGTACATTGAGATGGGATTTCTTGAGAATTAGATGATTGTACGGAGTTGATAAGCGGAAATTTATTGCCCAATCAAACTTGTATGTCCTGCCAATGATGGTCCACATATTCTTGTTCGTTTTGATGCTTTACTTTTTGAGTAGAATTTTGAGCAATATCACAATCACCTGGTTTCCTCTTTCTTGGACCGGAGTTTGATTTTGATTTTTGTCTTCCATTTTCTTTGAGTGTTTTGTATCTGTGATATCATTTGCACTTACAGTTGCACCCCAGCGGGAACAATATCTTCAAGATCGGCATATTATCGTAGGTTTCATTTGTTTGACTTTGATCTATGCAGAATGCATGTCCACCTCAATAATACCTTCCACATGAGTCGAGTATTCGATTCTTTGTGGTGGCATCTATATGATTGGTATTTGATATCGTATCATGAGTTTCCAAAATACTTGAAGAGTGATTTGAGATTTCTTACTTACTTTTAGGTTATTCGTATTCTTTGAGCTGGCACCTTCCATTATTCTGAAAAGAGTCTGCGTCAGCAAAAGAACCAAGTAGCGACTCTGTCCAGTGTCTGAGGTCTTGTCGCGCATCCCTGTCTGAGGTCTTTGTCACGTGTCAACTCTGCACTTGTCGCGCGTCAACAACCCATTTCTGTCGCGCGTCCAGCATGCGAATATCTTGTATGCGTCGTAAAATTGCCCTTGTCCGCGCGGCGTCAACTTCTTTGCCCAAGTCGCGCGTCAACACTTCCTCTGTCGCGCGTCAGTACAGCTGTTGTCGCGCGTCAACAATGCCCTTGTCGCGCGTCAACACTGCATTTGTCGCGTCAACAATCACAGGCTAACAGTAATCTGAATCTCTGGTGCTTAAGGGTATGCGAGTTCAAATTTCACAGTATTGGTAATTTGTTAAGCTACTTGAGGTATCTTACCGGTGAATCAGCTAGGTTTTTATAGGAGATGTTTTCAAATGAAGGCGAAGCCAACCCCCAAAAAAATATACTATATATTTTAGGTGAACAGGACACCGACCCACTCCGAATAATTCGCCTTTTCAAATTTTCCTAAAATGAAATTTCGCCATATTACGAATATTCGCCACTAAAATTATCCTATTCCCTTTGCCAAAAAGGAAAAATTTACTTTTACCTTGAAGGCTGTGATCCCGCACAAAGCCTCAAATTTACACCTTTTGGGGCCACACACAAAATTTTGAATTTTGAACTTTTGGACATGTGTCTCCATTTGATTAGAGTGGGGCTATAATTTGATTATCACCTTTAGAAAAAAGTAAAATCACCAAGTCTTCCCTCGGCCCCTTCCTTTATTTTTGCAAATTTTGGACACGTGTCCTCTTTTGATTGGTCTCGAACTTTGACCCAATTTTTTAATTTTACCATTTGAAGTTAAAAACTTCAAAATCATCACGAAACCCGTTACCCCATCCTATCCTTTCCTAGACATGTGTCCATTGATGATTTTCGAGGGCTTTTGGGCAAAAATTTCTCTTTATCACTTTGAGCCATAAAACATCAAAATTCTCCAAGTCCCCCGCCACCCGCATGCCCTCCATGCCACGTGTCCTCTCCCTATTCGGTGTGGGCCTTCGGGCCAAAATTTGAATTTGAAAATTTTGCACAATGAAAGCAAAATTTCCTAAGGAAATCCCACCAATCCTCTAGCCAATCAAAATGTGCCACGTAGGCACCTCAATGCAGAAGGCGGAGCTGCGGATCAAAATTTTCCCTTTTGCCAAAATTTCAAAAATGATAAGTTAGAGACATTTTCCGCTGCTCCTCAGCCAATAGGAACCTGCCACGTTGCCCTTACATGCAGAGGATGAATTTGACGGGCAAAAGACACCCGTCTAACCGTCAAAATGTGGAAAATTTAAAGGATGCCCTAGAAATCAAATTTTTCAACAAGGATTGCAAATTTCTTGATTTTAACTCAACTGAAGCATGGTTTGATATTATTTTCAACCTTGTGATTGGGAAATTAATTACATATAGTTTAGATTGGATCAATTTGATTTTTCACGATCGGGAAAGAAAGGAAAACGCAGTACAACTCAAAAATTGGAAAAACCTAGGGCACAAATAAGAGCATACACAGATTTCTCTTTTAAACCTAGGGTAGAAAAACAAGTTTATGGGAAATTTTGAAACATTCAACTGGAGGGGCTGAATTGCAAATCACCAATTAGAGAAATAAAACATTTATGACAAATATAGATATGAAAAAAAATTAGGGCACATAAATGCAAGCTTAGAAATGGCACTAACATTGGTTCTGCACGGGATGGGCATTCCCAGCCGAGTGCCACAAGGACAAAACGTAGACCAAGTGCCAAAATACTATTGGGAGAAGGATTCAAAACATAAGGCAACCCCAAAAACCAGAACCACCCAACAAAACAAGCCGAGAAACCAACCAAAATGGTTGCCAAGAACAAAGGGCAAACCACAAACCACCAAACAACAAAAAATAGAGCAAAAACAAGGACTATACAATTTGTACAATTTGTGCATACCTCACTTTGGGGATTAATCCAAGAAATGCTTTAAATGTCTACCATTAATAGGCAGCTCCAACAATTCCCCATCTAGATCTTTAAGAAAAAAGGTATGCTCACCAATTCTGATATCAATGGCATAAGGGCCCATCCATAATGCATCAAATTTTCCATGCTTTCCCTTCTCTTCATGCCTACTATCCCACAACAAAACTAGATCTCCAACACTGAAGGCTCTAGGAGTAACCTTCTTGTCAAACAACTTCTTCAATTTCTCTCTAAATCTGATATGCCTTTGATGGGATGCTCTTCTCTCCTCATCAAGCTCAATAATTTGATTGATCCTTGATTCATATGTGCCAAGTTCTTGATCTTCCAACTATTGGGAAAAATGAAATGAAGATAATTGCAGGTGCAAGGGTAGAAAATCTTGAGTTCCATACACCAATTCAAACGGGCTTTTACCAGTTGCTCTTTTAGGAGTTATTCTATCAACCCAAACTACAAACTTCAATTGTTCACCCCACTTCTTCTTGTTCATTTCCAAGGTCCTTCTAATGATCTTCAGCAAGTTCTTATTCTTTGGACTTAGCTTTCCATTCCCTTGGGGGTTATAGTTTGAAGAATAAGTCGATTAATTCCATATTCATTGCACATTGCCATTAAAGGTTTGTCTCTAAAGCACATGGCATTATCGACACAATCTTGACTAGAACTCCAAATCTACATATGATATGATTCAATAAAAAATCCACTACCACTTGGTGTGTTGCCTTTTTAGATGGGATTGCTTCAACCCATTTTGTAAAATAATCGGTGGCCACAAGAATCCACTTATGACTAGCACTAGAAGGATCTAAAATCTCACCAATGAAGTCCATCCCCATTGCTTGAAAGGAGCTTTAATTGATACATGCTGCAAAGGAAGGGGGCCTAAAGCTTTTAGTCTTCTAGATAAATGTTGGCAACTATCACATTTTCTAACCAACCTGGTTGCATCTTTAAAGAGAGAAGGCCACCAATAACCAGCTCTCAAAATCTTACGTGTTGTTACTCTCCCAAAGCAAAGTGTCCTCCATAAACTCCCCATGGAAATCAATAACTATCTTGGGAGCTTCATCTTCAGCTATGCATTTCAAGAGGACACCTTCAAGGTTCTTCCAAGCCAACCCAAGGTGCAGTAATGATATATTTTTGAGAAGCCACTTGAAGGATATTTTCTAATTTTTATTTAAATGATCGGGAAAACAAAGGTGTCTAAGGTAAAAGATTACATCCTTGTACCATTGGAATTTACCACTTTGAAAGCACATCTACCCTTTCTTCCTTTAGATGATTCACTTCCACATTCTCCAAGTTGCTCTCACCATGAGATTAGCAAGAACCAAACCTCTTACCAACTTTGTGGTTTGGATGTCCATATCATACTCCCATAGTTTGTTCACCCATCTACATCTTTTACTTGAGATCTCCATCTCGATAAGATGTCTTTTACCATGGTATGGGGAATATAGGCAATTTTTTTTTGAACTCAATATATAAGTCCGAAAACTTTTGTTGCCTTCACCAAGGCAAATGCTTGTTTCTCCATGATTGTATACTTTAACTCAACAACTTGTAAAGCCTTTCTAAAGAAGGAAATAGGCCTCTCAGCTCCATTCTCATCCTTTTGTAACAAAACAGAAGCAATGGTATATTCTAGAGGCAAAAGAAAAGATTTGGAAAGGCCTCTCATAGTTTGGTGCTACTAGAACAGGTGCATGCTTAAGTGCATCCTTTATTCCTTCAAAAGATTGAATGGCAGCCTCCTCCCACATGATAACTTGGTCCTTTTTCAACATGCTTGTGATTGGAAGAGTCAGCTTAGCAAATTTGGAAACAAACCTTCTAATGAAATTGATTTGGCCAAAGAAAGATTGGATGCCTTTCTTGGTTCTTGGGATAGGTACTTTGCGTTGATTGCTTCCACTCTCTCAGGGTCTATCATAACACCATCTTTTGACACAATGTGACCAAGTATCTTGGCCTTTTGCACACCAAAATGACACTTATTTGGATTAAGAGAAATGCCATACTCCCTACATCTGATCAACATCTTCTCCAAGTGTTGTAAATGATCACCTCTCTCGCCTTGAAAATATAGTCACATCATCTTGGTAAACCGTAATGAATTCATTGATGTAACTAGGAAAAGCAAAATCCATTTCTCTCTTTGAAAAGTGGCACCAAAATTCATCAAACCAAAGGGCATCCTAACAAAAACATATGTTCTCTAAGGAGTAGTGAATAATGTCTTAAGTCTTTTTGATTCTTTGACAACCACTTGATTATATCCAGGAGAAACCATCTAATGTAGAAAGTAATTTAGACCTTGTCACAAGCTGCAAAATATTTTCCATATTTGGCAAGGGATAGTTGT
The DNA here is from genome assembly GCA_018340775.1 of Taxus wallichiana var. yunnanensis. Taxonomy (NCBI): domain Eukaryota; kingdom Viridiplantae; phylum Streptophyta; class Pinopsida; order Cupressales; family Taxaceae; genus Taxus; species Taxus wallichiana. The sequence continues at coordinate 168,349,383 of CM031243.1, read as the reverse complement.
CCTTCATGGATGCTTTTTTAGATTTATAAAATCCACACAAAGTCGATGTCTCTATTCTTCTTTCTCGATAGGCATAAGCTTTGTAACCCAAGATGAATATCTAGTGGGCTGAATAATACCTCCATCTCTAAACCTCTTTAACTCTTCCAACATTTTCATGGAGAGAAGTGGATTAATTGGCCTTTGCCTTTACTTGAATGGTTTGGCATTTGCTTTAAGAGGGATCTCATGCTGAAATAAATCTTCTCTATATGCTTTCACTCGAATAGGACAAGCAAGGCAGATCTTGATATTTTTTTCAAGAGTTGGGTATAGGACTATTTTTCTTCTTTACTTAAATTTCTGCCCAACCAAACCTTCCTTGGTTTTTCCTTTGTTCCCAAGTCATGCTCTTCCACATCCTTGAAGCGAGACATGTTTCTATTTATGATGCAATCAACATTGTTAAAATTTGACTCAAGTGCAACAAGGCCTCTAGGAATGGTGTTTGTTTTCAATTGGATGATATCTTTTCCAAAAAAGTTTCTCTTCCTTCAATCATGCATACCATTAGTTCCCGATCAATATTATGATTTACAAAATCACCCTAGTTTTGTAAGAACCTTAGCACTTGAGCATCATTGTTAAAGACTTGCCAATGTTTCACATTATTAGGGACAACTGGCCTAGTCAACACTTCAACATTGTAATCAAAATAAGGTGAAATGGTGTAATTTTCAAATCTATAACCTAAAGCACTGCCAACTTATCAACAAAAACATTAAGACCTCTATCATGGCAAACAATGTTAAAGGAATCAAACATTTCAATTAGATCCCAAATCGCATGCTTATACTATTTCATACGGTAATTTTTTATAGCATATAATTTTCTTATTTGTTTGACAACCAACTCTGAGTCTCCTTTTGCAACAATATCTTTCACTCCATACTTCCATGCAATCCTTAACCCTAACAACAATGCCTCATACTCAACAACATTGTTAGTGCATTCAAAATTAAGTTTGAAGTAAAAAGCAAACTCTTCCAAACTAGGAGAAAGCAGAACTATACCAGCACCATTTCCAAATTTGGAGCAAGCTCCATCAAATAGCAAGGTCCAAGGAGAACCTACCATATCAAGGAATTTGATCTGTCTATCTTGTGTTCTTTTCCATTTGCAAAACCAATGAAATTTTCAGCATCTACATCAAAAACAACACTTCATAGGAAGCATTGTTGGGATCTTCAATTAGGTGCAACATCTTCTTTTCACCATAAAGTTTGACCAGTTGTTTTTAATGGAATGGTGGCAAAAGACATATCCATCTAAACGCTACCACCAACACTTGCAACCCATTTTCTTGACAAAATCATACCCCATTTGGTAGGGCAGTCAACAATTACAACATCCAGTTTCAAATTTTTACTCGGATAGGCTACAAGTTGCACTACCAAACCCTTCACACAACCAACCACCGACACCTCCCTTGAATCCATGGTAGTACACTTCCCATAGGCATCTGTCACCTTGATATCCAACTCATTCATGACTTCTCGAGGCATGACATTACATGATGCACCGAATCAAACATACAATTGTGAAGTAGCCTATCTTTTATGAGCAAAGTTATAAACAATGGATCAACATTCATTGGGAATAAACCAAGGATGTCCCCAAATATACCTCAGGTGTCTCTCCAAGATCTTCCACCACCGGTGGTGTTTCAAGGCCAACAATGATTTGAAGAGGAGTCTCAACAACATTTACATTTATGCTTGGGGTGATCTTCTCTTCTTACAATCCCAAGTACTTAAATGCTCTCTTCTTATGCTTAGGAATTCTAAGCAACTCAATGATTAGAGCACTCACTTTAATTTGGCTCAATACCTAGGCTATGTCATAGGGGACACTCTTTGGCAAAACAACATTGGAAGGGATACAATAAGATTCATCAAATGGTAAAGGGTTCTTGGTAGCTTGGGCATGATAAGGACTATAATTTTTCTCGGGATAGTAGAGCATCTAAAGAAGTGTTTCTTTCCTAGGTGCATCTTTTGGAATGCTTATGAGAAAGGGTGTTTTATGAGCTTGATGCCCAACTTTTAACAACTTTTATCCTAGTGTTATAGTCCTTCTCTTGAGCTATGACAACATTTACCAACAATTGTATATCTTCCTCGAAGGGATACCACCATCATACTTCTTAATCATCAAAGCTCTTAAGTATTCAAAGTCATTGTTAGGAATTTCAAAAGCTTGCACTACATAAAATTCAAGAGCATGAGAGGGGAGAAAGACTTGTACCTACTTGATGCAATCACAAAAGGTAGTAGCGATCCTAAACTTATTACTTCAATAGATGTTGCTCCTCCTTGTGAGCTTAAAGAACAACCCACCATGCAAATATCATCATTAGTTCCATCCTCATTACCAGCTTCATCAACTTGGTTGTCCACTTCACATGGAGGATGAGGAAGAAAACATCTATCACACCAATCCATATCAAGCAACCTCATCAACAACAATAATCACGGAAGTTAGAGGGTCATGAACCAATCTATTTTTACATGTTTGGGGTTGTCTATTTGCAGATCCAATAGGCCCTTTACCCTTGTCATCAAACCTCTGCTCATTCCTATGGTGATTTCCAAATCTATCTTGTGCCTATTGCCTAGGTGACCTTCGTGAAGTCTCGCCCAATCCCCTTCTCGGCTCTTACCAAATTGTATGAGATTTCTTTTGACAAGCCCCCCGCCAAAGTCTTCACAACCTCTTCTAAATCAACACCCTTGCTAGCTTGAGGTTTTCAAGGTTTATCAATTTTACACCATCTCTCTTAAGAGGTTTCCCAATAGCCTTGATATTGTTCTCAATTTGAAGTGCCACGGTGAAAGCTTGTCTTATATTGGTTGGGTTCTTGTCTCTTAGGTAATAGGCTGCCTTTTTATCAAATGCATCTACATATTTGATTAAAAAGATTCATCATAAGGCCTCAAACCAATAGGTAGCCTTCTCAAAGTCTTGTTGAACCTTGTGTTGAAGTCATGGACTGATTCATTAGGGTTCTTCTTGATATTCTCAAACTCAGATAAAAGAAATCTAGGATCAGTTCTATCACCATATTGCAACCTAAATGAATTTTTCATTTCAATCCATGAATCAATAGAGTTATCAGGTAGAGCCTTGTACCAATCCCTAGCATCTTCTTCTAATGTATGAATAAACAACTTAATATACACATCTTTAAACTCTATCTCAAATTCTTCCATCATATTATCAAAAATTTTGAGATGTTGATCACCAGTAATAACTTTGTTACCCTGGAATTTTGGCAACCTATTTCTGACATCCTATGGGACAACATTTGGGTAACCATCCATTCCTCTAAAATTTATAGGACCAAAGGTGTTAACAACAAATGGAGGTCTAGGCTGAGCCATATTGTTTGGTGGGGGTGATCTTGGAGGTGAGAGAAGCTGATGAGGGGTGCTATATCTTTGGGGCTCAAGAATGTGATTCACAAGACTGGTATCCTCTAAGTGCTGATTTTCTTGGAAATTTTTTCTCAAATTAAAACACAGAGGTGTAGATTGGAGAAGGAACTTACAGTGTACAACGAAAGTATCTTCACTAGCTGAGGCAAACAAGTTTATGAGAGGATTGCTTAAATCAAAATCACTTGAAGAAGAGTGATAGTCCTCTACCAAAGGCTGATCTCTCTCACCAATGGCTATATCTTTGCTTGATGTCTGACCTTTAACCACCTTCCAAACTCTTCTCCCTTCTAACTCGAATTTCTTAAATCGAGAACAATTTCTTAGTAGTCTTTAAGGAAGAGATATCTTCTTCTTCCCTCCAAGTTTGCAGAGATCAAAAAACCAAAAAAAAAAAAAGCTTAAGAAAGCTTAAGACTGGTATTTCCAAATTCAAATCAGCATGGAGTCACCACTAAGGAATTTCACTCCTCGGTTGTGCAAGAATGCACTAAAATAATTTTGCCAAATGTTTTCTAGCACTAAAAACATTGCAAAGCTTTATAAATTAGACCTTATTCTTCTTAAATCAATCAATCACAATGCACCCAAGGTGTATGAATGCTAGTAAATGGAAAAAGGGTAGACAAAACTTGAAACCCTTGTTTAAAAACTTACAAATATGAAGCATAAGATGATATTTTAATAATGTAGTAGCTTAAATACTTGAATACAAAAATGCTCAAACTCTTCAAATACTTCAAAAACACCAAGGAAATTCAAGAAAGTCCCTAAGAACGGCACCGCTCGTGTTAGTATCCAAATTTATTCTCCTTTTCAGTCTAAGTAGCACCACAGTTATGTCATGGAGCTTAAAGAAAGATTAGACCATGTTGTATGTCATTGATTGATAGCTTGAGGATATGATCTAGCTAGCACTCGTGTTTGTGGAGAAATGGATAGCACTCAATAGGACTTGATCTTGTCCTAGTTATTTTAGGTTGTGCCTTATAACCAAGGTAAGAGGACCTATTTTGTAACCTTGTAATGGTGAAGGAGATGAAGATGTCCTTCTCTTTGCTTGAAATTCTATGATGGAGACCTTGATGAAAACATGATCAACACCCCAGATCTGAACTCTCACAAGTTGTCACTTCTCAAAACATGGGTATGTTCTCAAAACAAGGCAAAGGTTACTAAGAGACATTGGAAATCCTGATCTGTTGTGCATACTTTTGCAAATAGATTTTGATCTTCTGTGGGTATACACATGCAAATCAGGGATAGTACATGATAGGATCTTTGTTGTTGGATGATTTTTGGTGGGAGATTGATAAGACAAACTGGGATAGATTAGATCTTTGACAATCTGTATAATACATAAACAACCATCAAATGAAATGCCTAAAATAATAAGGATGTTATTTCAACCAGAAGAGGCACAAATGGAAGCCCAGGTTGCACTCTTCACATAATATTTGAGAATTCACCACAAAATCTTGAAGTAAAGAACTCAATTAAACACAAAAATCCATGATCAAACCATGCCTTAGGTACCCCAAAGGCTTACAAGAAATCTCTGCAGTCAAGGAAGGTAAAGTGATTTTAATTTTTTTATCTCCTTATCAGATGAAGGCTCTTCTGAGTATGAGATTGCAAATGCCATTGAACTATCAACCAGAAATGGAGATCCTGTGTGATTTCTAAAGACTTTCAATGCAAGATTGCAACAAGAACACTAAAATTTATTTGCAGGAATTTAAAATTGATAACAGACATCATATTACCCAAAGAAAAACATAGATTTAATTCAAAACTTGTTAGATTCAACAATAGGGGAGAGTTACATGAACAATGTCAAAGCTGTGTGGTGGATATACACTTGTAACCAACCACATATATGAATTTTCCAACACATGAGACCTTATTATGGTTCTTTGGTGGATTTTCTAAGAAAATGAGCTTTTTTCTCAAAATTTACTCATGATTTTCAACTCCTGACCCTTCACAATTTCTCCAAAATGCATAATATACCTCATGCCACATTGGAGTCTTCCTTCCCAAGCAAAGAATATGCTTATGGGATCAAATTTGTTACAAAAACCTCATGATTTGCAGAAAGGGACAACAAATAGAAAAATGTTTGATGAATGCCAAGTGTGCCAAAATTTTTAAATCATTACAAAATTTGGATCATTATCCACCCCAAGGGCACGTTTTTATCATTTAGGCATGTAAGCATCTTTTATTCATCATTTTTACCTTTTCCCTTTTTAATTTTACCTCTGTAATTTCCAGATCTGACTTTTACGTTTTTTGATGGGCCTGAGCAAAAATTATATCAAAAACACTCTAGATCAAGGAATCAAGCCATAAAAATGTTTCCAATGTTCTCAGAAGGCCAAGATGACCCAAAATCATATAAGGTTTGATGAAATTTGATGAAGAAATCACGATTCCAAGCTTCTTGGAGCTCTCATGGCGGCCCAAATAGATGAATGCATAGTAGCCGTTGATCTTGTATCGACATTAAATGTCCACCCTCCACGTGGAAAATGAGATCCAAAAATAAGCTCAGAATTACCTTTTTAACCTTTGGATAAGGCGGGACACGTGTCAAAACATGATTGGATTGGGCCCACGCCTTTAAAAATGCATTTACGACCTTTGAAATTTTGGAAAATTTCACCACTTTTCTCGCCCACTTGCGGGCCCGCCACGTGTCCAAAGGTGGGTCCCATTGAAAACATGAGACCAATTCTATTAATTTTGCCATTTTTGGATTTTGGGAAAAATTTCACATTTTTCCCGTGGGCCTACACCCCAGTTTTCTCCTTTGCCACGTGTCCATCTTCTATTCGCTGCGGGTCCAACCTTTCCCTTTCTTCCTTTAAACCCTTTTCAAAAATTCACGAATTTCAATGTTGACTTGCGCCACCCTTTGACACTTTAAAATGTGCCATGTGTCCACCTTGGGTTGGCTGGAGGCATGCCTCTCATTTGCACTTTAGCTCCCTTTGCCAAAAAGGAAAAATTTTACTTTTACCTCCAAAGCCCGTGATCCTGCACAAGCCTCAAATTTACACCTTTTGGGGCCACGCACAAAATTTTGACTTTTGAACTTTTGGACACGTGTCTCCATCTGATTGGAGCGGGGCTATAATCTAATTTTCACCTTTAGAAAACAAAGCAAAAATCACCAAGTCTTCCCTCGGCCCCTTCCTTTATTTTTGCAAATTTTGGACACGTGTCCTCTTTTGATTGGTCTCAAACTTCGGCCCAATTTTTTACTTTTACCATTTGAAGTTAAAAACTTCAAAATCATCATGAAACCCACTGCCCCATCCCATCCTTTCCTAGACATGTGTCCACTGATGATTTTCCGAGGGCTTTCAGGAAAAAATTTCTCTTTATCACTTTGAGCCATAAAACATCAAAATTCTCCAAGTCCCCCACCACCCGCATGCCCTCCATGCCACGTGTCCTCTCCCTATTCGGTGTGGGCCTTTGGGCCAAAATTTGAATTTGAAAATTTTTCTCAATGAAAGCAAAATTTCCTAAGGAAAGCCCACCAATCCTCTAGCTAATCAAAATGTGCCACGTAGGCACCTCAATGCAGAAGGTGGAGCCGCAGATCAAAATTTTTCCTTTTGCCAAAATTTCAAAAATGATAAGTTAGAGAAGTTTTCTACTGCTCCTCGACCATAGGAACCTGCCACATTTCCCTTGCATGCAGAGGATGAATTTGATGGGCAAAAGACACCCGTCTAACCGTCAAAACATGGAAAATTTAAAGGATGCCCTAGAAATCAAATTTTTTAACGAGGATTGCAAATTTCTTGATTTTAACTCAACTGAAGCATGGTTTGATATTATTTTCAACCTTGTGATTGGGAAATTAATTGCATATAGTTTATATTGGATCAATTCGATTTTTCACGATCGGGCAAGAAAGGAAAACGGTATAGCCCGAAAATTGGAAAAACCTAGGGCACAAATAAGAGCATACACGGATTTCTCTTTTAAACCAGGGTATAAAAACAAGTTTATGGGAAATTTTGAAACATTCAATTGGAGGGGCCAAATTGAAAATCACCAATTAGAGAAATAAAATGTTTATGAACAAATACGACATGAAAAAAATTAGGGCACACAAATGCAAGTTCAAAATGACACTAATAGTATGACCTAATCGGTATGATCCTAACCAACAGTAGCTTTCTTGCCCCCTCTTATGTTTTAACCTTCTTTATTACATATTCATTACCTTATACAGGACTTGGTCCTTGATGCTTACCTTTGGGGTAATCTTCTTCTTCTACCACAATCAAAATCACCTATACCAAGTTGCCCACAAATCACCCACACCTAACATACCTAAACCCAAATCATGCCTAAAACCTACCAACTCATTTTCATACCTCCTCATATTCTTCTTTAGCTTATGGGAGAACTACATTGGCCCGAGGTCCTTTTTTTTCGGGAATAAGTAGGTAGTAATCCGAGGAATGGGGCCCTTGGAGGTTAGCTCACCACTCTCTACCCTAACGAATTCATCTTTCATCTTCCTAAATTACATTCTACCCCACTTAGTTTCCTTTTTATGTCAAAAATTTGAAATTAAACCAAACAAACAACAAGTTGCTTAACCTTTTTTATCATCATCACAACATACATTTATTATGACTACCATTTCTCTACCATCATCATGCATGTATCATAAATCATCTTACACATGACCCATATCATCATTCATTGCACAAATTAATGAATCACAACCTCAACCAATTTAAATTCAACCCTGCCTATGACCTAACTCAACCCTACCTATGACCTAACCATCTATTACCTAATTCAACCTAACTGCCCATTACCTAATTCAACCATGCCTAGACCACAAAACTAACTCAATGATGCCTATTACCTAACTCGATCCATGCCTATGACCTGACTCAATCCATGCCTAAACCAACCTGACTCCATCATGCCTCACTCACCTAGTTTCTGTCCATATCACGACAAAAATTAAAATTCTCATAAAACACCAACAAATCATCGAATCTCATCCATATCATCATATAAACAAATATGTGTGTCTCTATACAATATACATGGATATCCAATCATGTACATCTCTCAAAATCATCGGCACGTAGGCCAATACTCAATACAAAATATCATCGCACGCAGGCCAGTATCATATACAATAAAAAAATACAAAATATCTTCGAAATGCATGTTAGTATATGCTCAATAATACAAAAATATCGTACATCCTCACTCTCATCGACATGCAGGCTAGTATGTGATCAAAAATATAACAACTCTCGACACGCAGGCCGGTATATATCAAAAATCAAAACTATGTCAAAATCGGGAGCCATATATCAGGCATCATCTTGGTGGATATCCTCCATATCTGTATCGCCTGTCCCCTCTACCTCCTTAGCCCTTGTCTGGTGACCTACTAACATCTCCCCACCCATCATAGGTGGTGGTTGGGTCCCTACTGGTGCATCAACTAGAATTGGCCTCTGGGAACTGGTGGCCTCACCTTGACCATGTCTTGGGGCTCGATGGCCCCCTGTGCTCTCCACGCTATGGGTGCATGATTTGGTCCTCTCGCTAGAGGCCTAGCTTGCCCTATACTCGGCATATGATAAAAAATCTATCCCTACTACCATCAGCTGGTCTTGATAGTACTGGCCTCCTCTCTCACCTCCTGCAACCTGGATATGGGCACTATCTATGGTGGCCCTATCGGCCTCTGACCCTATACCTGTCCTGTGGGACCCTGTCCCACCCCTACCTGTGAACTAGGACCTTGCCCCAGTGCCTGTGGTGGTGCCATTGGCCCATGCCCTTGTGCTTTGTATCTCGGGCCTGTAAAGCCCCAATCTGTGCCTCATGTCGTGTCATGGCCAATCGCCATGCAACCCTGTCACATGTGCCTGTAGGGTAGCCACTTGACCATCATCCCACCTCTATCTCCATCCCACCCTAGGCCATCTCGGGCTAAAGACTGGATAGTTGTACATGTAACTTGGCCACCTTCACCTCTGAGCTAGCTAACTCGTCCTGTACCATACCCAACTAGGTAATCGGGTCGCCACTTGCTCTGTAGGGTGTCCTCTACACTGTGATGGTGGCTAAATCATTGCCTCGCCTCTGGGTGGTACTACTCATAAATGAGCCGCCCCCACTATATTTATCTATATATAACCGACATCATCAATGCACTAGTTTACCACGCTCCTCCTACCCTATGGGCACGCTGTTGGTTGTGGTAGAGGCAATGGCATCTCCACATCATCTGCTCAGCATCTTTGCGGGAAGGGTGGAGGTATGTCTATGGTAGTCATAACTACCATCTAACCTTGTCCCCGGGATCATCTCGTGCTCCCGGCCACGAGTGTCCCTCTATCCATCTCAATAGTCAAGCCCATCTAACTCATCATGCATTTACCAAGTATGAGGGATAACCCACATATGGTTCTATATGATGTCCACTATGACAACCCTCCAATAAACACTGTAAGAGGCTACATCATGTGTAGCCCTATTTCGATCACCACTCTCCAATCATAGGTACCCATCACCTATACCCCACTCACACTAATCTCGGTGGAAATGCATCTGCTGGGGCATACCTACTAGCTTACACACAAACTATGTGCTCATAGGCCCAACAAAGTGTAGTAAAATGTGCAACACAGTGAACCTACACAAATGCCCATACGCCACAACTCTCTTTATATCTGCACCAAGAATGTTGGCACCTGGGAAAAGTGGGTCGATCCATCACATGTCATGTAGTACCCCATCAATGAGTGAGGAAATATCCATCCTCTCGCATCCTGGGCAAAGCTAAACAACACACGCTCCATAAATAAAACAACAAGCCTCATCTCCTCTCGGGATGGGTTGTGTACATTCCTCATAACTCGGGGATCGCCACTATGGAATGTCATGTTTGCTAGTTCCTCTCCAAACATCACAACATCAACTCCTTCGAGGCCTCGGAGGAGATTGAGTACACCGCATCCCTAGTATTGATAGTCGCAGGGATCTAAACACTTCCTTAGGGTGACTATCATCTCACCGTCGATAGGTGGAATGTGTTGGTGTCCGAATCCCATCTATCAATGAGAGAAACCATGAGACTCAACTTTGACCACATGTCAATAGCATCGGACCCCACTTAGGCCCACCTCCTCCACGTGCTGCCACTCCTTAGCTATCATGTGCCTCACACTCTCGGGAGTAGTGGTGGCACCTTGTCTCTCATCCGTAATAGCCGATCTCTCCCCGCATCCAATACAAACAACAAATTAATCCACCTTCATCATACCCATACTCACCCACTATCATTTCCCCATACCCATTTTCCCCACCTACACTAGTTTTTTCACCAACGCACCCTATTCTACCCTTCCCTATCTCACCCACTCCACCTAGGGCCCTTTCGACCCCTTGTTCTCCAAAACCCAACCGGTGCCGGTTATCTCTAACCGACCCTAGTCACCCCTAAACCGACATTGGTCACCTATTTCGTGATCGATACCGACTTGACCCCTACTAACTCCGATTCATTGTTGTGGTGAAAACTGCGACCCCAAACCCTACCTTCTAAAAAATCCCTCTCCGACCCTTCTACCCACCCATTCTCACCTACACTTTCTCTTAACCCCATCCTACCCCTATTCACCCACTTACCTCTTTCCCCACTCCTATTTTACCTAATTTACCCTCCCACATTTCAAATTTCATTCCCCCAAAACACCAATTTTTCCCCACCCGACCTCTCACCTAATCTACCTCACAAAACACCACATGGGTTTGATCCTTATCTCATCATCGCTATCGCCATGGTGGTACATCTAGCCAGCCCGCACGGGTGGCCCGCCCAATCCCTCTCCGGCCTTAGCCATCACCAATCGCTAACCACACCTCCAACCAATCAAATCACTCAATCTGATCCTGTGGACCCACCTCTCAACTCCCAATCACCCACCGTTTGGCTCGCCAACTCAGCTCTCCATTCCATTTGACACTTTCCACCTTTCTCTCTCTCTCTCATGTCGTTTTCCCAATTCGCAAGAAGACAAATGATTTGTAAAAAAATGTGGATTTTTTATTTTTATAACATCCCTGACCTAACCGATGCCGGTTTTACCTTCACCGACATCGGTCATGTGCCCTACCTTACCGTGATTTGTTACCCTATACTAGCATTAGTTAGCCTTGATCGTCATCGGTCACTACCTCTTCCACATTTCCTAAATTCACCCTATTAATCTGCTCGTCACTCTTTTTTTTTTCCCTCACCCCACGCTTACCCGACCATTCACCTCACCATCCTGACCTCATCATTTACTACCTAACCTTTTCCTCATTTGGGGACTTGTTATTTTACCCATATCTCGGCAATTACCTATGTCGTGACCTAGATAATTTGGACTGGAACATCACTAGTGACCTTTGCCCTCATGTGTTGCTATACCTTGCTGCAACTATTACTCTGTATTGATTGACCTAATGACCTTACCTTGCTTCTTTCCATGACCATTTATCCTGACCCAACCCTCGGTGTACTAAAACATACCTAAACATTCCTGCACCTAACCTACGTCGTGTTTCCTGACCATATCCCATACCTTGGATACCGGAATCATCTCAACCTTGTTTGGATAAACTATCAACCTTAGAGAATGTAGAGTTTTCCTGCTCTTCAACCTAGTACCATGTTGCAGTTTATACATGTGCATGCATTGGACTGATTATTACTACCATTAACCATGACCCATTACCTAGATTACCCGAGTAGACCTTTTCCCTTTTTCTCCCGTTACCCACCTTCTTCTTCATCCCATTCACCTTTTATCAAACCACTCACCACTTTCGCATTTTGCCTCGTTAGTTCCTGGTTTGAGGGGGATCACCTTCACCCACATATGGGGCAACCACATCTTATTTTTTTCAGCGTTGCTTACCAATACAAGCTACGCAACAAAAGGGGCAAAATGTAGACACTAAAATTAGGTCACACTCCCCCTGGTCCCTCGATAAATAAATACCTTGAACACATCCACCTAGCCATGGCCCCTTTCACCCCAATATAATATTAATTTAATTATTTAAATTAAATTAATTCATTATCCTCACCATATTTATTATTTAAATATCCTAATTGGGATAATGCCCACATATCCACCTCATCTAGCCACCTCATCCTAAGACCTATTCTTAGTAAGTTTTCATAACTAACTAAGACCTACCCAAACCCTAAAAATCAATGCCTACATTCCCTCTAACCACATACCCACATGTTATAAGGATGTTTCAATGCTAATCCGTGTAGGGTAAAATGAATGTGATCCCGGAAAATCAAGGGGATCGCCAATTTAGTAAACCTAGGAAATCCGCCTAATCGACACCCGGTTACCCTCGGCGCCACTAGTTAAGCCGTAACCACCTTCGGTTACCATTTAACTCCCAAAATAACCTTATTTCAAGGTTGGCACATTTTTGAGAGAGAGAGAGATCTTTTGAGAACAAGTGACAAAACCAAAATTGCATGCAAGCATAACCAACATCCGTACAAGCATCAGAACACCCATAGCAGACTGTCAAGCAATCACATAGTCACCTACCTTCACGGGAGCATCCGAGGTAGTGCAAGACTACGCCAAGTTCATTTGATCACCCACCATTACCAACTAGGCATCAAGCTCGTAAAAATAGTAAGTTTGTTAACCTCGCATTGGTTCCTTGTCATTTGAGCAGATCCTTTTACATTTGTTATTAGTTTCTGCTTTCATTTCCATTCCCCACCATTTTACCTCCATGAAAACTTGACCATCCTTTTTCCCACACCATTGAACTATCCATATCTAGACTTTCATCATTCATGTGCATATCTAGGATCCATATGAATCTCGCCATTGCCCTTCCACCTTCATCTAATCTTGGATCTATCACCCAACCAAGTTTTATTGAGTTTCTGTACCTCGACCATACCGACGCCGATCACCCATAATCGCTGCTCACCTCGGTTAACCTAAAGCGATGTCGGTCTCGTGTCTTATATCGAAACCTAGATCAGAGCCTAAAACCACCACCAAATACCCTAAACTGTCTAAAACCTGACCTTGACTAATAACAATATCCTGACAGTGACCTTGACCTTCAGATTCAATCATAGCCTAGCCTGTTGTGAATGAATTTACTTATTGTAGACAAATGAGATACCTAAATCATTTTAACTACAATAGGATTTAATTTATTACCAGCATTAAGTTGTTTTAAACAGTGGATTGACATCCGTCTAGGATGTATCACACTTCTGGATCTAACACATGCTAAAAAGTCAACTGCATATATTGTTTAACTTTTATTTGGTGGTTTTGTGTTCCATTTCGGGTAGTTCCTCCAAGAAAAAAGGAAGCTCTCATGATCAACTATGGATTTAGAAGTCATACGTGTGTGCGTAACATATCAACCAAAGATTTCAACAGTATTCCTCCTAGCCTATTACCCTTATTTGTTTCGTCATTTTCTAGGTAACACTCCAAAATCAGGTGAAACATATGTATCTTTCCCATTTAGCTTTGTGACCAAGTGCATGGTCATCCTCATAACCAGTCAATAATTGTAGAAATTTCAAGAAGCGTGAACCTTTCTTGAAGTCATATGCCCCAACGGTCTTCTTAATGGCTTCCTTGTCTCCCAAATCATCGTCCAATGATTCTCCTTCGCAGATAAGGCTAGTGAACTTAGAAATTAGTTGGGGCATTATGCGTATCTACCAACCTATGAAAAAGAAGTGGTCTTCATGAACATGTGACATCAACCATTGGTATAGTCACTCATGATTTTCAAAATAAGGCAACTCGTAGAGTTACAACAACCCAACCTTCTCCATTTTCACATTCACTTCATCATCATAGATAGGCATTCCATCTGGTGTCCTCTTCTCTGTAGGGTGAACCAGTTCTAGGGTTATCTCATTCTCTGTGGTGCTCGTTCAATGGTTGTGATCACTTACAACTATCTTTACGACATGAGACACCTAGTCCTTACCAAAGTAATATGTCATCTGGTACGCATTTTGAATACCATTCTTCATTGAAACTAGTAGAAACAACTTGTTTTCCCTTTCCCTTGCCCTTCTTTGGTGAAACATTTTCTACTTTCCTTGGTGCCATTCCTTCGTCGGGTCCTTGAAACTTCTTCCTCTCGCTTTCGGTGTAGACACTCAAAATTGTGTCTTACGACCCCTTGTGACCCGCATGATCTTTCTCAACCTAACCTCATTACCTAAACCTTACACAAGTATTTATTAATTGCCTTGTAATTGATAAATCTACACCGCCTTACCTACCACCTCACTTTGCCACTTCATCATGACTCCTAGCCCTAACCCTAAAACTAACCTAATTAGGACCCATGACTTGGTCTAGACTCACATCCATAACTAATGCCTCCTTACTGCACCAAAGCCGACCTTCTAGCCACCCTCGACCAAGCCCGCAACCGATCTCTCGGGAGAAAAGTTAGGGAAGGTGGGCTATTTTACTAAAAATAGCCTACTTTTTCCTAACCGATGCGGTTCCTACTTCGCCGTGCATCGCAACCGCCATCGGTTCCCTGTAAATGGGCTTCCCAAACCAAAACAACGGATCGGAATTTCATTTTTGAAGATCAGTCGAAGGATTTTTAATCAAAGGAGAGTCCAAAGCGATCGGCAGAGTCCAGAACTTCACTTGACCAAGCAGAGACGAGTAAAGAAACCAGAAGAGTTGGCAGCAAAGGAGATCAACTTGCACCTTCATCAAAAAAACCAGTAAGTTATATCTTGCATGTCCTCCATTATAACATTTCTTGTGCTTTTGGAATTGTAATCTTCCCAAATCCGTTCCTGAATCCATTATCTAACATACCATTGCCTCTAACCATCATTCTTTAGCTTCTAACCATCCCATTTCTCAATACTATCCAAAAACCAGCCATTACAAACACCACACCAGCATTGAGAAGATCCGGAACCAAGGTATCGGTTATCTTTGACCGCCATTGGTTATAGATAAGCATCGGTTCCTTTGATCAAAACCAAGGAAAAACCTTTTCCCTACCGGTTCCACAAACAATTTAATTAGTACTCTAAAGTATTTTGTGTTAATTCATATTAGCAGGGAACTCGACCACCTTCGAAAGGAAGTTTCATACTTCACAGGCCCAAGGCAGTTCCCTCATTTATTATCTAATCAAAATCTTGTGGTCTTGTGTTCTTATTTGCGAGTAGTCCTTCCAAGACAAAAGGAGTTCTTCGCGATTAAGCTTTGATCTTTCTCTGTGCGCGCACATCTTCTCGACATTCTACTGTATTCCTCCTAACCCTAACCTTAATTTCTCAAGGACGAAGCATTTCGAGTGAACACACTGGTCTGGCTTTGCTCAACTTCGTGGCTCCACTCATTTGTGAAAATTTCTTCAAACCTCATGTCCTAGCTTATGCAACCCTAACATGGAAACCCTTTTTCCACAAGAAGAGGTAACACCCATGGGATTCTTCCACAAAAACTTCTTCGCTTACACCCATGTAATCCTTTCCACTCTAGCTCTGATTAAAATAGCTATGCATGCTAATCTTCACAACTCTTCTCAAACCTTCTTCGTAAGGATGCCCTAGTTCATGAGATCTGTTTGATAAATTAAAACACAAGGTAGGAAATAACAAACCCCGATATTCTATTTATAAATTTTTCTTTTCTCAACAATAAATGTCATGCCACCTACCAACGTACTTTCACAATAAAGCTGGATTTTTCTAGCGCTAACCTTCAACACTTTTTCTCTATTCCTAAACCTACGTGAAAAACTTTGGCAACCTTCAGGCACACAAAAACCCTAATCGACCATAGATCCTTACGCGTGCGCGTGCACAATGCTGAAGGAATTCTTCCTCTGTGTCCTAATCCTAGTTCTTGACATCACCTACCTCATGTTGTTCCTATGCTTTTCATTCTTGTACGTGGTTTTTATAAAGCCTTTTGACACCATCCTTCCCTTATGTTCACCTCTTCTACACACAATCTTCCAATCCAGGGTTTTTATTTTTCAACTCTCGGGTCTTCAATCACCATAACTTCCCGCACTTTTCATATCACTCCAACCCCACGCAAAACCTGGATGTTCGGTCCTTGCACATAGAAAACTTTTGAAAATAATAAGTAGCTACCAACACACAAATGCGCAAAACAAAGCAACAAGAAAGGGAAACACTAAGAAAGAAAACTAAATCAAAGAAAAGCTAGGCTAACTAGCAATCGCACCCTTATTTACAAACACAAAATATTTTTTTATAGTAGGGATTTAGCCTACTCCCATTGAAATGGCTTGAAACCGTGTTCCATCCAAAGTGCTTGTAACTAGCAAGCATCTGAATCAAGTAAAAGGATACAATGTATGAGCTCATCCAATGGACTTTAAATTTCCCAAGATCACGTAGAAACTTGGAATCATACAATAGAACTATTCGCCCAACCTCAAACTATTTGTTCTTGACATGTCTATCATGTCACACCTTTTCGCTTCGATTTTTATATTTTTCGACTCCAACGAGCAATAACCTGCCTCTCATCTAACTGCATCAACTTAGCAATCCTCTCCTCAAGCACTTGTTCATCATGTAACCCTCCTGCGTGTGTTATATGTAGTAATGGTAACATGAATTCAATAAGTAAAATAAATTCCATGCCAAACACCAATTGAAAAGGTGTGGCCTTGTTCAATCTCTTATAAGTAGTTCAATATGACCATAACACAATAGAAACTTTATCATCCCAATCCTTTCTTCCCACATCACAAATATTGGTTAATGTGTGATTCAAAATTTTGTTAAATGCCTCAGTAGTCCCATTAGCCTATGGGTGATAAGGGGTAGTCTTGTGGTGGGCTACCATGAATTCTACCAATAATATTCTAAATTGTCTCATTTAAGAAATGAGTACCCCTATCACTTGTTAAGCTCAACGGGTATCCATATATGCTGATTATATTTTCCCACAAGAACCTAGATGCTATTACCACTGTGTAATCCCTTGTAGGTGCTGCTTCTTGCCCACCTTGTAAGGTAATCTATGCATGTAATGATATAGCACAAACCTTTCCTTTGTGCGGTTAGGGAAATAGGGCCTATGAAGTCAATTTCCCACTTCTCAAATGGTTTTGCACTAATAATCGGTCTTAATGGCATTTCATCTCTTTTCCTAGTTTACCAAGGCATTGACAATGGTCATAGGCCTTGCAATACTTGATACAATATTTGTAAACCATTTCCCACCAAAATCCTTCTAGAATGATCTTACGTGGTGGTTGCATTCCCCGCATAGTGTCTTCCTACAATTCCACCATGTGTTTCCTCCATGATTACAACACACTCATGATTTAACACGCACGGTTGCAAAACCTCATCGTAACCTAGCTTAGTATAAGTCTCAACTAATTATCATAAAGGGTGCAATATGGCTAACTTCTTCCTTTCCAAAGTCTTAATTCCTCCAAAGCACCACACCCATTTTAAGAAACACAACAAATATCTTTTAAGTCATAGGGTACGTGTTATAATCTAAATAGTTACACATATGAAATTATATCCTCAATGCTCTACGATCCTCCCTTGAGTCAATCCTTGATAGATGGTCAGGCCCCAAATTTCTCTTACCCTGTTTTACAACAATCGTAAACTCAAACTCTTGAAATAATAAGACCCACTCACATATGCACCCTTATTGAATGAGATTATTTACCAAGTACTTCAATACCATGTGGTCCATGTAGAATATAAAGGGTGTTGCCAATAGATATTGCTTGAATTTTTGTAGCACACGTAGATCATTGACAATGCCTCGTGCTTAGTAGTAGTATAGTTTTGTTATCTTTGGGGTTAGCTTCCTACTAGAAAAGCACAAGGGGTGGTCAACAATTCCCTCTCTAGGTTGTGCTAAGATTGCTCAATCGCCATCCTGAAGCATCAACATGTACATGGAATGGATTATCCCAAGAAGGAAAGCGTAATATGGGTGCAGTGATAAGCCTATTCTTCAATGTATCAAATGCCATCTGTTTGCCTCTCCCCAATGAAATGTACTTTTGTGCTTCAAAAATTTTCCAATGCCATGTGATCTTGGCATACCCCTTAATAAATTTTTGGTAATACCCCGTATGCCCAAGGAATCCACACACTGTGCTTTGGTTGGTAGGTTCCCCAATCCCACAATAACGACAACTTTGGCATGATCCACCAAAAGCCTTCCTTACATATGATATGCCCCAACAAGGTTCCAAATGGAGTAAAAAACACATTTCTTAATGTTGAGGGATATCCTCAACTATGACATCTCTCAAACATTAGCCTCAGATTGTCACAATGGTCCCTCACTAATCAATATACTGTCTAGTCATCCATGTAGACTTGTAGAAACTTGTGGATGAATTCCTGAAACACCTAAACCATAATGCGTGAAAACATAGTAGGTGTGTTCTTCAGTCAAAATGCATGACCATGTAGGAAAAAATTCCCCATTCAAGTGGAAAAAGTTGTCTTTTCTTGGTCCTCCTTTGTAATTCTAACATGATGATATCTTGAGAATCCATTTGTGAAAGAATAGATTCACACCTAGCTACTCCTTCAGGATCTCCTTAGTGAAGGGGGTTGGAAAAGGGTCAATGACACATACCACATTCAAATCTCTGTAATCAATGCAAATCCTTATCCTTCCATCCTTCTTAATGTTGATGACCATTGGACTTATCCATTTTGATTCTTCAACAACCTCAATGATGCCTGATGCGATCATCTTGTCAATCTCCTCCTTGACTTTGACGTGTGCATATTGATTCATTCGATAAGGTCTCTTCCAAATTGGGCGCGCACCTTCCTTTAACTTGATCTTCATTTCTCAAGGAGTGGTGAAATCCTTTAAGCTCATGGTACCCACATGAAACAAATCTTGAAATTCATGCAATAAATCGATGATCTTTGAAACCTCCTTTTCTATCTAGTAATCTCCAATAGTAGCCTCCTTAGGTTCCACCTCCGAACCAATGTTAACCTTCTTGGTTTTCAGGGGTTCATGGTAGGTGTGCACTTTTCATTAGCACTATCCATAACCTCACATGTACCCATAATATGGTTAACATCCAAGTTTTCCACCTCTTCACCATCGATCATATAGACCAACTTTCCTTTCTCTTTTTCCATGCATGCATGCTCAAGTTGTACCCTCTGATTCTTCCTCATCAAAGAATGCTTCTAAGCTAGGTTCACCCAAAAATTTTAGTATTCTATCCTCCTCCATGGCACTATCTCCCATAGTTAGGCACTTAACAACCTATAATGCCTCATTCACCAATGACTTAGTACTTTGATACTCAAAAGCTTGAAGGAGATCAACCATCAATTCCTACCAGTTTCCTATTTGATGATGCATATCTGAGTGAATGTACCATGCATGCACATAGCCTTGTAAGGTGGAGTAAAGATTATGCACCCATAAATAAGATGGAAAGGATTCCGTGCCTTCATCAGGCCTTCTCACATGCTGGATGTGAAATGAGGCAAGTTCCTTCCCATGATAATCTTGTATAACAATAGGTGCATTGCTTTAGAGAAAACCTAATAGAGAATGTGATTCTCACCTCATGCCACTCTAGAAGGTTATTGCGATGGGTCACCCACCAATGTTCTGTGGTCTCGAGCAAGGTATAACTAAGCATCCTTCTCCTTTCGATCTCACATATCCATTGGGTCTCCATTACTCACAAGAAAACATCAGGGTTGGCTCCCGTAGTATAACTTGGAAACTTCTTTCCTCCTAGGTGCCTGACTGAGAACACCTTTATTACTCTTATCACATAGAGCCTCTTAAATTCCTTATAACTAACTCATATGTCTCATGTGCACCCAATTGTCACATGCCACACTAGTTGTATCACTTATAGATTGAGTGTCTTCCCACTGAATAACACCTTCTTTTATTGGTTGCACAACCTCAAGGTCCCTAATAGTGTGCACATAAATTCTTTCTAGGTCTTCTTCTCCTAAGGGCTCAGTATAGGCATTGAATTCCCATCCATCAAAGGAATGATAACATGTTCCTCCTTGTTCTCAAAACTTATATACCCCTTATTGAAACGTAAGTTAGCATTGTTCTTATAGCACCAAGGGCACCCAAGTAATGCTGGAAAGTTGTCCACCTCAACAAGTGCTAAGAATTTCAAAGTCTCAGTGAATTTCTCCCTTGGATAGTGATAACAACATCCTTTAAAACACCAATGGGAATTACCTTTGTCTTATTAGCCATATACAACACATTTGAAGATGGTTGTAATGGGGGCCTTCCCATTTGATTCCATGCATCTAGGGTGAGAACATTAACTTCTCGTGCCCATGTTCAATCAGAATATTACTTAGGAGCCATCCATCAACAAATGCATTCAAGGTAATCTCCTTATCATAGTCAAGGTTGTGGGGAGGAAGGTTAGCATGCAAAACCTGCCTCTCGTGCTCTCCTCTCATGCTTGGTACTTTATCTCTCAACCATTCTCCTAATAGAGGAATGATATTCTCTTGGCACAAACATCTTACACACCTCTCTGACATCATCTATATCTGATTGAGGGACCTCATCCTTTTTCTTCTACTCCAACTTCTATGGATTGCTCTTTTAGACATTAAATTTCCCCTTAAAGACTTTATGATTACATCCATGGTCTCTTGATAGAATTCCTTTGATGTGTAGGGTCTGGATACTTCCCATGTACCACTTCTTCTCTTGTAATTAGTGGCCTCTACTTTGGTATCTCCCTGGCGTGCGTAGCCTCAGCTTGTGTCATCACTAGTATAGGTTCTAACTCTGACTCACACACCATTCTTGGCATCCACTATTGATCAACACACTTTACGCTCACCATCCCAGTGCCCTTATCCTTTCACTTCTAGCTCATGTGTTCAAAAATTTTGGGCATTCCTCATACTTGTGCTTTTTTCCCACACTAAGAGAATTGTAGTAGATTGGGGCATTCATGCTTATAGTGTTTCGTAGACCCATAGTTGTAACAATTTCCACATGGGAACTCACTTCTTTTACCTCCTGTGGTTTCCATGGCCTCTAAATCCTCCATGAAAGCCTCTTCATGATCTCCTCCATCCATGCACCCTTCATAATGATGACCCTCATCCTTGGAATTACTTGCAATACTAGTTTTGCACACCAATATCAATGACATCATGTATTTGGTCAATCAATCTACAATCCTTGGTGTCATGAGTAGTAGAGGTGAAAATTTTACAATAACAAGACACATTCTTATGGATCACGTGTTGTAGTAGTGGACACCTACTTGCATCATGATCTCATGGAAAATCTCACAGTCTACCATCATCACACGTACCGATCTCGAGGAAAACTATCCTTCGTATGCCCTTCTACCTCACAATCGTACACCATAACCCACTGTGAGTCTCATGAGATGAGTTCATAGATAATTTCTCCATTTTTTTCCATTGCAGCAATTTGGGCTTCTAGGAATGGACTAACTCATATATCAACACTTCCTACTACCTCAGTGTGTAAGGAAGCCTCCAAGGCCTCGTGTGGATTGTGAAATTTGTGAAAGTGCCCTCTGAATGGTGTGATAAATCCTCGATGAACCATTGAGCATGTTGCAAAGGATGAATGTCATAAGATAACTTGGATAGGAGAGTCTTGAAATGCATGCATCATACTCACACACACTCTGCCATTCCTTGTTGAATCTCCTTCAACGTGTTGATGCTTTTCTGTTCAAACTCAAGGTATGTGGAACTCTGCCAAAAAGGCATTATGTAATGCAATGTAATCCACCACTATCTGGTGTGGGTCATACTTCTGTACCACTAGCTATGCGTGTGTCCTTGCAACATGGTTGCAAAATGACTTGCTTTCCACTCTAGGGTAGTGATCCCCTTTGCGTGCCATAGTAACTCACACTTTGTACATGTTCGTGGCATCCTCAACACCCTTATAATTAAGTAAGTGGAGTGACATCTCATAAAACACTTGTTGATGGTGTTGTGGACCTTGTCCACTAGATCTAGGACCTTGATTCCCTCCGATGTTACCTCCACCACTAGACCCACTAGATCCACTAGTGCCAATGCCTCCAAGATCCACAGATCCTCCTCTATCATAGGTAAAGGGCCTAACGTAGTTGTGCCCTGTGAACCCACCATCATGCTAAACTACGCGCCGACAGTCTATGATATCGAACCACTCCTAGATGTGTTTCCCATGCCACTCCTAGATGTGATACTCAAACCTTGTGATCCCACACCTTGCCCAAATGTTGTGCTAGAAAAAATACCCCCAAACATAGGAAATGATTATGTAGCCATAGATGTACCAAATGAAAAATTATACCTCCTAGGTGTCGCTCAACTATGAATACCGATACCAACTGGATTATCAAAACTTATCTCAGGAACTGGAAAAACTAAGCACAAGGGTTGGTCACCATGTGGGTTAAGATGTGTGCCTATGAATATTCTCCTTTCTTCATATGAAAAGATCTCTCTAGAAGTTGAGGGGTTTCTCTTTCGTGCTTTCCAAGATGGGGTAGCTCAGATTGCTTAGGTTCCACATGTCCTCCACGTGAACCTCAAATCCTTCCCACAACGCTCTACCTCCATAAATCCATCACTCTGTAACTTCATGTTGTCTTTCCAACTCCCTCTCCGAGCTTCATTATACTTGAGCCACTCTCTCTCTCTCCATTTCTACCACAAGGTCCATCATCCTTCTACCATGCCGGCTTCCACGCCTTGTGTCTAACATGAGTTTATCCAGCCATGGGAAAGGCTTCCAAAATCAAAGTAATGACCAGGATCTTGATAGCTAGTGGAATAACATGTAAGAATGATCCTCTAAGATCCCTTAAGAACTCAAACTCAACAATATCTACAGAGAAAGAATACGTAGAAATAGTGTATTCCAAGGTATAACTAGTCAACACTCTACTCCACCAGTGATCAACAACACGGGTCCAGTCAGATCAGCATCATGTAACCAGCTGATATTCCTCCTGGGTCTAAACACAAGGTCTATAGTACCAACTTGTCCTTGATGCATATGTTGATAGCCATTCATACAACTCTACTAGGAAACAATAGAAGAATGTCTCATAGATTTTGTGATATAAGTTTTCCTCCACCCATTTTTGTGCATCAAACTTAGATCCAATATTAAACCTCTAAGAAAACTCATCCTCCATGATTTTAAGCCTAGGTCTCGATGCTTTGTCAAGGTTAAGTGCTCTGCATCATTACACATTTCTCTCATAATATCTTCAAAAGAGGTCCCAATAATGGAACCAAGATGTAGTCATTATTTTACCCTCAATACCTCTTTCTAACCCCAAACACACCAACCTATCACCCAACATACATTGGGAGCTCACCCGAGGTGCGTGGGCACCAAGCCCCTCCTTTATGTGAGATTTTCAAGAGAGTTCCACCATTAATGGAGGATTATTTGTAGAAATAGAAGTACATTCATCTACTAAAAAGGTAGAAGATATAACTAATCAGATCTACACATCAATGCATCATAAAAGCTAAATAAACATTACAAAGTACAAGAAACCAGATCTAAATCATGATAAGCCAAATAAAATGAGGGTTTACACCCATAAACAAGATGTATAAAATAGATCCATGTATATTGATTTAAAAAGAGTCTTTGGTAGCCATATTACATTCAAAAGGGTCATCTAACCATATACATCAAATGATAAAGACTAAGAAATCTAAAACCTAATGATCATGAGATCCTAACTATATTTTCCCATTATATCCCTTTACAATCCAGTACCCATACTTCCTTCTTAATATTATCCCTTCAACCCTCTCTCTCTATGTACTCTCCCCTGCACCATGTCTCAAAACCCTTAGCATTTCTAACATAGGATCAACCTCCACTTACCTTCTTCTTCTCTCTGAGCATTTCCTCTGCACCCGTCAGTGTCAATGTCTCTCATTGGTGAATCCTTTATCCTCTCCCAAAAACTTCTTTAAATAGGATCAATATCCACACCATGAATATCTCTCTGAGGAATATCTTGGCCTCCAAGTGTCGATGTGGTCCTCCATTGGTGAATGCTTAGTCCTTTAAGCCCATGGTCCTCTCTTTGCGTAATAATGCAAACCTTCCACTAAACCCTAATAATGATGCCTCTTGGAATATTCCTATGTGGAATATCCTTTTTTACCTCCGAGTGTTCTATTTACCTTATCCACTTACGCACCTCTGCCAGTACTTAGGGTCAATATTTAGGGTCCAACAAGTGACATCCACATACTTCCCATGGACAACTTTGACTTTAGGTAGATATAAACTTTGGCCACCTCTCATTACCGATCACCAAGGTTGTGGTGTTGATGTTGATATCTTGATATCATTGTCTCTCTATGTACGTGGTCCTCCTAGGGTAAACATACTTTTAAACAATGTATGGTAAATTCAACTAGTATCAACATCAAATTTCAGCTTGCATGCCTCTACAAACTGTTTACCACTACTGGAAGTACCTCGCTGTAAAGGAAAATGAAAGTTTGCACCAAGGATTATTTTCTCCATTCTTCAATTTGAACCTCCCGGAAATAGTGTTGATATAAAACTCGACCTTTCCTTCCAAAATCAATGGCCAATCGCTTGGGATGCACCAATCTTGTTTGAATTCCTCATGCATTCACCTATACCACCTATCAACCCTTAGCTTATAAGCATTATTTATCCGTAAAATCGCACGTATAATTGGTGAACCTCTTTGGGGGACTTGTCTTTTGGGGGGAACTTCCATATGTTATCATTTGACCCATCCGACACCTTAATCTTTGAGAAGAGAATGAACAGGATAATTGCACCAAAAGTGATTTTATCTCTAGTGCATGCCTCTTCAACAATACCTTCAGCAAGGAAGCTCGTTAGGTTATAAACTTTCCCATCATCCATTTTCTGCATGATGTGGAGCCATCTCTTATTCATCTAGGTACACCTATCCTACACTCCTAACTTTGTAACCAAGTGTATGAACACTCTAACAACATGGTCGGACATTTTGACTATGTCCATTACGTGCCCTCCTCTTTGATACTTCAAGGTGGAAGTAGTGACTTGTACTCCATCTTCATCCTTCAAGTCAAGTTTTATCTTCACGCCTTAAGCTTTGCGCCCAGATCTCACTGTCAATCAATGCACGGTGAGGCACATTCTTCTTCTCACAAAATAAAAGTAGTCCTCATGGACTCACAATATTAACCACTAATAGAGTCTCTCTAGCTTGCCAAATTAAGGGATCTCATATAATTGGAGAACCCCTATGATCTCTAGGTCCTTGTAACCCTTGTCATCATAGATGGGCTTATCATCAACAATTTTCTCATTTGTCCTTTAGACCATCTCATTATCAATATCACGCTCATTCACATTTGAATGATGGTTATAATCAATGACAATGCTTTTCCTTAAATGGGACACCCATTCTTACCCCATAATGATGCCTTCGAGTACCGCATCTCTGTGTAACATTCTTTGGCACATCCTTGACCATGGGATTATCCTTTCCTTTTCCTTTTCCTTTGCCCTTGCTCTTATGTGAGATGGTTGCTGGTTTCCTTGGTGCCATTTTGTCAACCACACAAAAATTATATCTCCTCAAGATAACCTCCTATGCCCTAGGTGCTTGAAACTTTGTGTTTAATTGACCATGTAAAAGAACTTCCTCTATCTTTCCTACCTATTTGCACACCTTGGTATTTTTCAAGTGAATCCGTGCACTAACTCCAATCATGTGTGCTGTGTTCTCGTAAATCCTAGCTCAAAGAATAAAAACCCTATTCTATTAAAAATAACCCTTCATGCCTACCTCAAGCTCACCATTTCCACCTAAAGGAGCTCCTTAACTTGGTCATGTGCTTTCTTGATTTGGTTTGCTCAATTCTTCAAATTCTCATGTAGATTCACACAAATTCAATCAAGGTTACACTCTTTAAATTCGCAAGGTAAGGTGAAAATAAACTCATTTTGGTGCCCCTTTTATAGATTTCCAAATTTTATCACATTTATTGCTCCTCACCTACCACCGTGCTTCAACTTTAATTACGTGTTTTTCTTTCCCCATGTTTTTCTCTATTTTTTCGGTGTATTGCAGTCATAACCTTCGGCAAACTTATCACTTCCAAGCTTGAGATATCCTCACGCGCACTTCCTGTGCCAAAAACATATTTCCTCTAAGCATTATACCAATTAGTCCATCTTAGTGCTTCCTACCTCATGTTACACTACGTGACCTCTTCCTCACATGGTCTTTAATCCGAGAATTTTTTGTGAGTAATATCATTCTCAAGCACCTAAAACACTGTTTCCTTTTCTTGCACACACATTTCTAATAAAATCTCACCTTTCAACTATCATGCGTACACCGATTCAACTTTCTCATGCACTTGGACCTAGTTTACCCCACATTAAAAGTATGTGCGGTCCTATATACATGAGCTCAATAGATAGAACCTATCTTCCGTGAGAAAACATGCTTATTACAACAAAACAAGAAAGAAAAAAAACATGAAAGGAAATATAATCTAAGTGGAAATATTTCCTTATTATAAACACCGAGAAGCTTATTTATAATAGGGATTTAACCTACTCCCATTGAAGTTATCGGAAACATGGTTCCAAGTAGCACTTGTAATTGACATACGTTTGATTTAAGTATCTTGGTTAATATAAAAGGTCCCAACCAATGCACCTTCAACTTCCTAGGGTGGCGCGCAAACTTGGAGTCATAGAGAAGGACCATCTTGCCAACTGAAAATGTCTTGTTCTTAATTTTTCTATCACGTCAAGCCTTTTGTCACGTCTTCTCGGTCTTCTAGCTCCAATGTGTGATCCAACGACACTCATTAAGCTACATTAATTTCTCAATGTGCTCTTATATATCCTGTTCATCTAATAATCCTCCTACACGCGTAATACACAAGGATGGGAGAAAAACTCCACATGTAGTACTACCTCGGTGTTAAATGCCAACTAAAAGGGTGTGGCCTTGTTCAACATGTTATATGTGGTCTGTAAGCCCAAAGTATAAGCGATACTTTATTATCCCAATCCTTTCTTCCAACATCTCAAATATTCGTTAAAGTTTGGCTCAAGATATTGTTGAAAGCTTCTATAGTACCATTAGCATGAGGGTGATAAGGAGTAGTTTTATGGTGTACCACCATGAAATTGGCCAATAAAATTCTGATTGTCTCATTCACGAAATGAGTTTGTTTATCACTCATCAAGCTTAATGGAAAAATGTATCTACTAATGATATTTTCCCAAAAAAACCTTGATGTTGTGGCTACAATACAATCCTTTGTCGGCATCACTTCTTCCCACTTGGTTAAGTAATATGTGCAAGTAATAATGTAGTGCCCACCAACCCTACATGCGGGGGGTGTAATAGGTCCTACAAAGTCAATCTCCCATTTATCAAAATGTTTCGCGCTCACTATGGGTCGTGTTGGTACCCAAATTTGATCTCCTTTTTAGTCTGAGGAGCATCAGAGATATAACACGAAGATTGAAGTCAGATATATCCTGATGTATGTAGTTTTGTAGCCAGAGATGTGATCTAACTAACACTCAGATTGGTGGAGAGATGGATAACACCTTGAAAGGATATGATCTGATCCTCACTATTCTAGGTTGTACCTTTCAACCAAGGAAAGATAAACTATATTGTAACCCCCAAATGGTGAAGGAGATGAAGATATCCCTCAATATATGAAAATAGTATGAAAAGGCCTTGGGAAAATATGATCAACACTCCAAATCTGACTTTCACAAGTTGTCACTCCCAGATTATGGAGATATTTTCAATGCAAGGCAAGGGTTACTGAAGACATTGTATAATCCTGATTTGCCTTGTGCATTTTTGTGAATGGATTGTATTCTTTTGTTGACACACAATGCAGATGCAGGGGTAGTATGGGTAGGATTAGTTTGTTTGAATGAAATTTTGGTGGGGTATTGATGAGACAAACTGGGATATATCAGATCTTTGACAACCTTTACAATACTTGAACAACTATTAGATAAAATGCTTCAAATAATCAGGATATTATTTCAACTAGAAGAGGCATAAATGGAAGCCCAGCTGTACTCTTCACACAATATTTTAGAACTCACCATCTTGAAGTAAAGAACTCAATTAAACATAAAATCCTTGATCAAACCATGCCTAAGGTACCCCAAAGGCTTACAAGCAATCTCTGTAGTTAAGGAAGGTAAAGTAATTTTAAATTTTTTATCTCTTTATCAGATGAAGGCTCTTCTGAACATGAGTTTGCAAATGCCACTAAAATATCAACAAGAAATAGAGATTTTTGTGATTTCTAAAGACTTTCAATGCAAGATTGCAACAAGAACAATGAAAACTATTTGCAGGCACTTAAAAATGATAACAAACATCATATTGCCTAGAAAACTGAGATTAAATCAAAACCTTGTTAGATTCATCAGCAAGGGAGAGTTTCATGAACAATATCAGAGCTGTGTGATGGCTATACACTTATAACCAACTCACATACATGAAGATCCAACATAGAAGAAATCATTGTCCGTTGGTCCTTTGGTGGGTTTCTCGAGAATTTGCTCGTGATTTCCAACTTTCCCGACCCTTTACAAATTCTCCAAAATGCATTATATACCTCATGCCACATTAGAGCCTTCTTTCCCAAGCAAAGAATATGCCATGGGATCAAGTTTGTTACAACAATCCTCATGATTCAATGAAAATGACATCAAACAAAAAAACACTCGGAGGTTGCGGTGTGCCAAAAAGATTAAATCATTACAAATATCTAGATCATTATCCATCCTAGAGGCATATTTTTCATCATTGAGGCATGCAAACACCTTTTACTCATCATTTTCACCTTTTTACCTTTTCAAATTACCTCTGTAACTTTTGATTTTGTCATTTCATGTGTTTGCTCGGGTAGGGGCAAAAATTTATTACAAAAACACCTCAAATCAAAGAATTGAGTCATGAAAGTGATGCCAATGATCTTGGAAGGCCAAGACGACACAAAATCACTATAAATTTGATGAATTTTGATGCAAAAATTGTGATTCCAAGCTTCTGGAGCTCTCATGGTGGTCAAAACAAATGGATGCACAACAACCATCGATTCTATCCATCTTTTAATCCTGGCCCTCCACGTGGAAAATGTGGACTTAGAAATAAGCTTGAGTTACCTTTTAACCTTTGGATAATACGGACATGTGTCAAAAATGATTGGAAACAAATTCGGGCTCATTTTTGACTTTTCCACATTTTTGGAAAAATGGAAAATTTTGGCTTTTTCCTCCGCCCCTTCGCCTTTGAATTTTGGAGCTAACACGTGGCACATGGTGGGTCCCATTGGGATCGCGCTTCAATTATGTGAATTTTTACCTTTTTGGAAATTGAGAAAATTCACTTTTTCCCTGAGGCCCGCACTTCCGATTTCTCCTCGCCTCATGTCTCCTTATGATTCACTTTAGCAAGACTTCAAATTTTGATTTTGAGTCTTTTTGGAAAAAGGGAAAAATTTCTGCTGATCCACCTTGTCCTTTGCCATGTGTCGCTTGATGATTCGCTTGCGGGCTTGTGGCTTAAATTTTGATTTTAAGCCCCTTTTTCTAAAAGGAAAAAATCCCCAATTCCCCCTCCGTAGGCCCCCGACCCACTCGCCCTACCATGCTGCCATGTGTCCATCACTGATTAGAGTGGGGGAAAAACTAATTTTGAAAATTATAAAATTAGAGCCAAAAACTCTAAGTCCCCGCGGCTGCACTTCCGTTTTGAAACTTTTAGGACACGTGTCCTCTTGCGATTGGTTGTGGGGTTTTGGGCCAAAATTTGAATTTTAGAATTTTCACAAAGTAAGGTCTAAAAACCTTAAGGGAACCCAACCACCCACCATCCCCCTGCTAATTAGAACATGCCATGTAGGTAAATTTGGAAAAACGAGGCCTGGGCCCGAAAATGCCCCTTTTGCCAAAAAATTAAAAATGACAAGTTATAACATTTCCTGCCAATCCTTGGCCAATGAAAACCTACCACATTGCCAATGCATGTTTGAGGAAGAATTTGATGGGAAAATGACGCCCATATGACCGTCAAAATGTAAAAATTCAAAGGATGCCCTAGAATTCAATTTTTCACCAAGGATGGAATTTTTTTATTTTAAATCAATTGAAGCATGATTTTAGAACATTTTCAACCTTGGGATTGGATTTTCAAATACAAACAAGTATGAATTGATCAATTTCGATTTTTCCATGATCTGGCAAAGGGAAAAATGACATAGCCCATGAAATTGGAAAAACTAGGGCACAAAAAGGGCAAACTTGGATTATTCTTTCAAATTAGGGAAAAACAACAAGTTTGTGAGCATTTTAAAGCATTCAACTGGAGGGGAAGAA
This sequence comes from Taxus wallichiana var. yunnanensis, assembly GCA_018340775.1. Taxonomy (NCBI): domain Eukaryota; kingdom Viridiplantae; phylum Streptophyta; class Pinopsida; order Cupressales; family Taxaceae; genus Taxus; species Taxus wallichiana. The sequence continues at coordinate 168,318,371 of CM031243.1, read as the reverse complement.
TTTTAGACCATCAATTCAAAGGGTAAAACATTTTTGAGAAAATATAGATTTGGAAAATTAGGGCAACATGGTGTTAGCTCAAAAATGGCACCAACAGTCATAATGATATTTCATCTCTATATCCGAGGATTTCAAGTCTTGAAAATGATCACATGCTTTAACATATGCCTTGGTATTTTTGTATAAAGTTTCCACCATAAGCCAACTAAAAGTATCTTTAACATAGTCACATCGATGTATAATGTCCTCTTGAAATATGACCATGAGCCTCCTCCATAATATATTTACCCTCATGTTCCTTAATGGACCAACACAAGACATCATCACAACCCATCTTGTATAAGTATCCTCTGTTGAGTTGATAAGTCATTATGTGAATAACATGTTGCTTCTTATCTAATGTTTTCATCCTCTTAGTGCCAATCCGGTGCGTAAAAATACAACTATATATTCCAAATCTGTTGGCACATAGTTCAACCTAAATAAATGCACATCGGACATAATGTTCTCAATATTATAAACATCCTCACCATAAAGTATCTTTGATAAGTGATTAGGGCCTAAATTTCTCTTGTCGGTTTTACAACTATGAAATCAAACTCTTGAAAAATAAGTATCCACTGCATATGCACCCTTGTAAAATAGAATTGTTTACCAAATATTTCAACTCCATATGATCTGTATAAAAGTTAAACAGGGTAGCCAATAAGTCATACAAAAAATTATGAAGCAAGTAGATCATAGAAAATACCTCACACTCGGTAGTAGTGTAATTCTATTTTTTTGGCGTCAACTTCCCGCTTACAACGTATATGGGGTGATCTATGTTACCCTCTCCGAGTTGTGCCAGAATATGCTAATCACCATACTAGAGACATCCAAATGTACACGAAGGGTTTGTTCAGGGAAAGAAAGTGCAAAATAGGGGGCAATAGTCAATCTTTCCTTCAATGTGTCAAACATTTTCTATTGTGCATCGCCCAATGAAATTTTCCTTTAGCCTTGAGCAATTCTTCCAGTGGCACAATAATCTTTGCATATCCTTTGATAATTTTTTTGTAATATCCTATATGCCCCAAGAATCCATGCACTTCACTCTGATTAGTAGGCTCTTGTAACCCCAAGATCAATGCTATCTTGGCTAGGTCTACCAATAATCCTTCCTTGCAAATGATGTGCCCAAGAAAAGTTCCAAAGGGTGTAGCAAAAATACACTTCTTAATATTAAGAGAGATGCTTAACTACCTGCACCTCTCAAACATGAGTCTTAAATTATCACAATGATCTTTGACCAACCCATAAACAATCTAATCATATAGATAAAATTGTAAGAACTTGTGAATAAAGTCATGGAAAGCTTGCACAATGATGCGGGAGAATATCGTTAGCGCATTATTCAATCCAAAAGGTATAATAGTATATGCAAAACTTCCCCATTCAATGGTGAAAGTCATCTTTTCTGATCCTCTTATGGAATGCACACTGGTGATAGCACGAGAACCCATCTCGTAAAAGAATAGATCTAGCTTTGAACAACTCCTTAAGGAGATTTTCTTACGTGAAAGGTGTGGGAAAAGGATTTATAACACATGCATCATTAAGTTCCCGTAATCCACATAGATCTTGATCCTTCCATCCTTCTTGATGTTTATAACCATAGGGCTAACCCACTCAGATTCCTCAATAGGTTCAATAATTCCAAAATTAAGCATTTTATCAATTTCCTCCTTCACTTTCACACGCAAGTTAGGATTCATCCTATAAGACCTCTTCCTAATTGGACACATGCCTTCTTTTAGCTTAATATTCATCTCTCCCAATGAGGGGGAACTCCTTCAACTCACAATAGCCCCATGGAAATAAGTCCTGGAATTCGTGTAAGATCTCAATGATCTTTGCCACTTCTTTCTCCGACCAATAATTCCCAATGATTTCTTCCTTAGGCACATCTTCAGTGCCAATATAAACTTTCTTTGTCTTCATAGGAGCATGGTAAGCACATGCCTTTTCATTTGCAGTATCCATTACTTCGGGCGTACCCTCTGTGTGGCTAACATCTAAATTCTCAACCTCTTCTTCATCAATCATATACATCATTTTAACTTGTTCCTTCTCCCTCAGGGACGACCCATTTATACCTCCTTTGTGTCCTTAGTATCTAGACGCACCTCAAAATCGGAGTTCACCAAGTAGCTCAAGCATGAGATCTTTGGCTTTCATGTTATCTACCATCGTGACGTGCTTCATAATCTGCAACATTTCATGGACTGGAGGCTTAGTAGAAAAATAATCAAAGGTTTGAAGAATAGTATAAGTCATATCTCACCAACTTGTTCTTTCTTTCTTGAGCTCAAAGCATGTACATACCATGCCCATGCACTGACCATGCAAAGTGGAATAGTAATTATGCACCCACGAGAGATGGTGGTAAAGCCTCTAGACCTTGCATCCATTTGTTTGTCATAGTTATAAATGTGTACCAAAGCAGGATTCTACCCATCATGCTCATAGACATGCATAGATGCATTACTCCGAGTGAATCTTTTTGAAAAGGTGATTCTCACTTCTCGCTAGCCCAAAAAGTAATCCCTATGTATCACCTCCCAATGCACTTTGTTGTTTCATGTAACATATAAATTAGAATATTCCTTTGGCCACCTTCATTCTTCTAGTGTTCCTCATGAGGCACAAGAATTATTTAGGATTTTCTTCACCATTATACTGTTGTAAATGATATTTTCCCATGTGTGGTATGATCATCCTAGCTACTCCCCTTTTATCTCACGCCCAACCATTTCATACATGTCATGGGCCCGGTTATTAGAAAAAATAATTATAGTATCGCTAATGACTACACATCTTCCTAATGAAGCATGCCTTCCTTAAAGGGTTCAATATTCTCAGGATCATGTACTGTGCATGTATAAATCCTATTAAATTATTCCTCACTTACTAAATGAGTATAAGGTGTAGTTTTCACATCATTCGGGGTATGATCATGCACTCATCTTTGTTCTCAAAACTGATGTATCCCTTATTGAAGTGCAAATTGACATTATTCTCATAGCACTAGGGTCATCCAAGTAATGCTAGAAAGTTGAATACTTTAACCAAATCCAATACTTTGAAATATCTAGTGAATTTGGCTCCCATAATGGTAATTAAATCATTCTTCAAAACCCCAATAGGCATGGCCCTAGTATTTTTCACCATATACAAAACATTGGAAGATGAATGCGATGTCAGGATATACCCATTTGATTACATACGTCCGTGGTTGACACATTTACCTTAGCGCATGTATCTATCAAGATGTTACTCACCAACCAACCATCAATCACTACATCTAGTGTGATTTATTTATCAAATTCATGGTTTTGTGGTGGAAAGTTTGCATGGAGTATCTACCACTCACACTTAACTCCGATATGTAGTACCTTATCATGCATCCACTCCCATAACAAAAGAATGATATTCTTTTAGTGTAACAACTTACACACCTCCTTCAAATCATCCATGTCCTTCTATGAGATCTTAACATTATTCATGCATTATATTTAACATGCTTGCTCCTTTAAGAATTTTATCTCCCCCTATAGATATTTGATGACTCCCATAGTATCTTGATAGACCTCCTTATAATGAGCAACATCTAGATACATGACATGTATCACTTCATCTCTCATAGTGAGTGGCTTGGCCTTAAGAGGCTCTCGTGCGTGTGCTAGTTCATCATGTCCAAGTAACCAATATGGTTTATAACTCAAGATTTGACATATTTTTAGTAATCCACCGATTAGTCTCATATGATGTACCTTGATCATCCCCACGCCCTTTTCCTTCTTCTTGTTCTTGTACATGTACTCATAAAGGTCAATGTAGTCCTCAATTTTATACTAATTTCCACAATAGGTCAAAACTATATTCTAGGGATAATCACACTAGTAATGATCTGGGGACCCACAAGTATAATAGGTCCCATGCAAAAATCTACTTTTGCCACCGCGACCTCTACTTCTATATCCTCCATGGAATCCACCTCCTCCATTGTTATTGTTCTTTAGAATGTTGGGCATTCTATACTTGATAGCTGGTTTCCACTATGGTCTACCGTAATCCAGTTTTGCATGCCTCATGAATTTTATCTATCAACCGACAATCCTTTGTATCATGAGTGTGTGTGTCATAAATCTTACAATACATAGACACATTCTTCATAGTCACACGCTTCAAGAGAGGGAAGTCTCGGACATCATGGTCTTTATGGAAAATCTTGTAAGATCATGAACAACACGCACATTGTCTGAGCGGGAAACTATCCTTGGTATGTCCTTTAACCTCACAATTAGTGCACTATATACAATTGTGTATTTCATGTGCTGAATTGGTAGAGAGATTCTCTAATTGTTTAGCCATAGTTGTTATCTAAGCCTCTAAGAAGCGGGTAACTCCAATGTCGGCACTCTAAGTGCTTGATGCACATATCTTCTTCAAGGCATTACGTGGATCAACATAGTTCTTATGAGATAAATTTCCTTAGAACAGTCAAAAACCCTCTAATGAACCGAGTGTGCATGATTAAGTAGATGGATATCATAAGACAATTTGGATAACAAAGTCTTAAAATGTGTGTCATACTCTCTCATGTTTTTAGATAAACCCTGCTTGATATATTTGAGCGCACTAATGCCCCTGCTTCTCAAACATCGTAATATGAATCTCAACTAAAAATATAGTGTGAAAAGCATTATAGTCCACCAAAGTTTGATACGGGTCATACTTTCTATACCAACTATGCACTTGCCCTTGACGTATAGTAGTAAATTGTCTTGCCTTCCTATATGAAGTTGTAATTCCCTAAGTGTACCATAGTGATTAACACTTGTGTAAGTGATCTAATGCATATTATATACCTCTATACTTTAGAAAGTGGAGTGACATCTCAAAGAATACTTGAGGTGTTTTTGCGAGTTATTGAGATGGTATACGATGAGGCTAGTTTGGTGGTGGCTGCTTTGTGGTTGTGGATCTTTCCCTAGATTGGGACTAGACCTAGATCCTCCATCGAGTATTTACTCTAGGTGGTTATTGACCTAACCCTCTTGAGCATCCCGAGCCCCTGCTATGGGCTATGGCCTAGTTGATGAACTTCCTTGTGTCCTAGTGGTAGTACTAAACTAGACACCTATGCTCTGTACTTATCATAACACCCACATAAGTACTTCTAACTATTTGCATGCCAATACTCTATCCCGATGATGCTCTTGAAAACAATCTTCCAAGTTTACTTACAAACACTAGCCCCTACTTTGTTTCCATGGGCACGTTCGTAGTCTGATCTACTTCTTAATTTACAAAAAATGATATCTATTCATGTCTACTTGCTTACCTTCACTAGACTTCCTTTCAACAAATACCTCTAGTTATGGAACACTTTGATTAAAATAATATGTGATATTCTAGCCTAATCGATGCAATGCCAAGTCATAAATAACAACTAAATAAATAAAGGAAATGACCCAAATGACTAAATAAATAAAAATTTGAAACCCTAATATGCAAGAGAGGGTTAAAAAGTCCTTAGCTGATTTGTGAAGGTCTTTGGAATGTGTCGTAATGTAATCGAGGTAAACATGAGGAGGATACGACCAAACGAAGCCCAAGAAAGTGTAGATCTAAGCTCTGACATTTGGAATGGGGTACTTGGAAAGAGATAGGGGAACCAGTGGGTTCCCCTGGTCTAATATTTAGGTGCCCTAGTTAGCGGAAATGGCGTAAAAACTCCTCTTAGATGTTCTTTGGATATTCACCTATATTTTCTTCTATCTGTTACACTTGATGACATTGAAGCGTGTCGGATGTCACCGTAAGACCTACAATAAGGAATCACATGAAAAACCCCAAACAAAACATCAAAACCCTAAAAAAGAAAGATGCATATGAAGGGGTCGGACTATCCTCGGTGCCACAATGGTGGACTTACTAACTAAGCGTTGCACTACATCTTATACCTAATGTAGTTCTAGGTGTGTGTGTGCAAATCGTGCCCTAGGTTACTCTTGTGCCAGTCACACTTTGTGAAGTAATGAGAAAATAACTAGATGTAGAATGTAGTAAATGTGTGCATGGAAATAATAGACTCCCCTCTTATGAATTTTGATGCAGATGAACTAACCTTGTGTGCCTTGTGATAGAGCTAGATGGATGCAAATGTAGCTTTAGGTACCTTTGATGGATGTAACTCTAGATGGTGATAGTAAATGCTTCTTTGCTTGGTCCCTCATTATGGTCACATAACTTTATATTTATATGGTTCTCTTGTGTAAAGAAATACAGGTTTAGGAGCATAGATTTAGCTTTAATTCTTTTCTATTAACTCTGCTTCATTGCCCATAGCTATGCACTCCATTATATAGGAGCTGCATAGTAACAAATCTCATAATAATGTCTTTGTCTTTACTTGCAACCTTCTCAACAATCTTTGGTTGCATATGAAACCAATCTACGAATGGTTTCAACCATCAATTATAACATTGACAATAAAACAATATCTCATTGTTTTATTATCTAACTTACTAACTTACTAATTTACTAATTACCATATAGTAAATACTATTTATTATATGTAATATTACATTCACATTATAATAATATTATCCATGATAATATTATATTCATAATATCTAATGTTCACACTATACAATATCTCTAACATCTTGTTCTAATTTTGTAATTAACCTGAAAAGGCTGACCACCAAAAATATAGAAAGCTCAAATGACTAGAAAGTGCCCAAAAGGTGAGAGTAAAGTTTAAAGAGGATTAGGGCAAAAGGGGACCACAACACATGGGGCACCCTAGTCGAAATAAGAAGAATAAAGAATGAAAATATAGGCGGCAAAGTGTGGGTGAAAGGCCAAAAGTAACAGAAAGCAAAGTAAAAAGGTCAAAGGTATGGGTTAATTATTACTCTTTTCACTCAAGAACCATATGAATAATAGTACGAGACCGAGACTTAAATTTTGGTGAGCAGAAAGCTCGGTTGCATAAAGTAGATAGATATGCGTGCACTGAAAATCCATGTAGAGTGATGTAGCAATGTGCCGAAGGACTATAAAAAGTGTGGAATGACAAAAAGATGGAACGTGGAGACTAAATATGTAAAAGTGTAAAAAAGTGATGAAATTGAACCTTTGGCGGAAGCGTGTGTGTATATACCAATGTATGTAGTGTACCTTCATGGTTAGTACTACATGTGATGTACTCGCCATGTGTGTATTTTTGTTGATTGTTTTATTTCCATATAGATGGACCTAAAAAGAGAAGATGATCAAGTAGTCAAATACACATGTATATGTGTAAAAATTCATGTATATATGTAAAGAAACATGTAAAAATAGTATGAAAATGAAAATGAAAGGAACATGTGCACTTGATCGTGATGAGACAAAAGGAGATAGAAAGAATATCTTATAATCATCGATAAAGTGTGAGTTTTTAGGCGATCTCACTCCATTGTGGCTGAAAAAGTGTAGGGAGAAAGGTGTGTTATCCGACGCCATTGGCCAAAGTAGTGTAGGGAGGAAAGTTTGTTGTATCCTCCAACTTGTAACTACTCCCAGAATGCTAAGGACAACATGTCTTGTAAAATCCACTGTGTATTAGAGTTCTATAGACTGGTCTGAACCCACTCGTTGTATAACCCACTATGTCATGGACAAAAACTGAACTAAACTATACCGATGTAGAGAGATGTGTAGTGTAAACCCCAAATGATGCCCCCTCTTTGGGGGCGCATGTGATGTCACAGATAGGAGGATGCGGCCCCAAAAGAGGACCGACCATGTAAACTGTTCCTTACAGGGGGAAGGGAATGCACTTGGTAGAAACTAAGGCACACACAAACAAGTGGCTATAAACAAGTGTTAGTACGAACAAGCATGCATATATAAAATAAGTGTAAGCTACATAGACAATGTAGAAGCTAGTAAGCAAGATGATAATGTAAACACCCAAGAAGACAATCATAGACCACTAAAAGTGGGTTACAAACATGGGACACCACTCACGATGTTGCAAGACACTCAAGGCCATAGTGGCTGCATACAAAAAAATAAGTGTGCACACCAAACAAAGGGCAAGGCCCACATACAATAGCAAACACAGACAGAAGAGAGAAAAAAAAATGGATAGCCATGGAAGTAAGTAATCTGTAAATCAAATGTTGCACATGAAGCACCCATTAGTATGTTATAAAAATAAATCATATGTCAAAAGCATGTATAACCAAGAAAGTAGTGTGCTAAGTACAAAATGAAACAATAACACTTGTAGTATGCGAATGTGGATGCCCCCAATAACCGTTGTGTATTGGTAGTATCCAAGAAGCCATGCTATGTGTAAGGGACATGCATCTATGATCACAACTAGAGAAGGACATGAATGTGCATCTATGCATGGTAAATATAATGACATATAAGAGATCTATCTAGCATGTGTAGTAAAACAAAGATATACAAGCAAATGAAAGCAAGAGTAAAATAAACAAAGATATGAAACATGTCATGGATGGATGGAATGGAATGCAAGATGGATGATAAGAGCTACATGACCCTCAAGTGGATGGATTTTTATGCGGTGAGGTTCATTTGGTTTTCCCCCTAAATAGTCAAGAATGAACCATAAATGAGAGTGCGTCATCGGGAAATGGTCAAACTATGTGTTGTGTATAAGCGCATGATGTTATGAGTATGTAGTGATGATATGTGACATAGAGATGACCTATGCATGAATCTATATCCAAAGTGTCTATCACGAAAAGATATGCCATTGCCTGTATTTTACGCCAAATCCAACGTCATCTATCTGCCCGGTCCATTGGATTCTCCCTCTCTTGCCTGTGTGGGCCTTTGTGTAGGCTATGGTAGAGGTATGGGCCTCTCCACATCATCTCTCTCGATACCCCTTGTGGGAATGGGGGTGGGAGGTATGTCCTATCTAGCTCCGTGCCATCGACTCTATCTATAGGGATCATCTTGTCCTCCCTTGCACGGCAAACCTCGTATCCATCATCTCTAGCATTGAGCTCAACTAGCTCCTCATGCATATGCCTATATGAGGGAATCCACATATGGCCTCCATATAATGTCCACTCTAGACAACCCCTCCAATCAGCTAAGCTCGCCGAGGAAATGGGCCACATCATGTGTGGGCCTCTTAGATCTCCACTCTCCTATCACCGATACCCATCTCTCTGTATCCCACCTATATTTTAACTCCTAGCCACAACTATAAAAATCACATTGGGAATGCATCTGCTCTAGGAATCCCTATAATACACACACAAATTATGTGCTTGTATGCCCATGAAACTTGTGTAGTAAAAACATACTGACACAAGATAAACTTACCTGCAACCATCCCCATATGCCCACAACTCCCGTATAACTACACCAAAGAATGCTAGTGCCCAAAATGTGGGAAAAGCAAGTCTCATGCACCATCATGTCATGGAGTACCCCCATCGGTGATTGGGAAAGCATCCATCCTCTATCTCCCGTTTTGCCCCAACCTTCAGTAGTGCATAACATCTAACACATAATTTAATAGCCCTATCAGCCATGAACCATTAGCCTCGTCTCCTCATGTGTTTGACGGACTAGGTACATCTCTCCATAGCTCTGTATCGGAACATACTAGCGGCACTATGAAATCTCATATTGGTCATCCCCTCTCCAAAAACAATCACCATCAGCTCCTCGGAGGCCTCAAAGGAGATAGAATAAACCTTTTTGGCACCCAATATGGGTAGCAGAAGAATCTAATGCGCGAAACATGTCCTCCATGGGTGATAGTCATCTCACCTGTCGTTTTCATGGCAAAGGGGAATGTGTTGGTGGCATGGAGTCCCATCTATCGATGAGCAGCAACCATCGAACTAGGATATCTAACTGACATGTCTATAGTGAAGAACCCCACTCAAGCCCACTATCTCCACATCTTGCAAGTGCTAAACTTCGCACCCCTGGCACACAAATCCTTCTTGGCCGCAACACATTTTCCATGCGCCAATGGCGCTAGCATCCATGCAACATAAGCTTTATCGCTGGCACTGTCTTTGAAGGCGCAGCATCCCGATTAATAACATCATGTGTAAACCTTTCGTGCGCGCCCGCCATGCCCTATTAGAGCGGAACCCTATCCATGCGCATATGTATGTAACATGCACTCTCCCTTACATCTAATACAAACAAAACATTAATTTTTACATGTATCATTCGTATTCAACCATTATCATTTTCCTATACCCTATTTTAACCCTAGCCATCTCAACTACCTAGCCCACGTCACTTTTGGACCCTTCCGCCCACTAATGTAAAAATAGTGCCGGATCATTCGGTTCCACCTAACCGACCTTGATCACCCTTTATTGGGTAGCATTGGTCACCTCATTTGGTGGTGATCATATGTCTTGGTTCACCAAATCGAAGATGGACCAACCACAAGTTACCCCTTAATCGGCATCGAGTCACCTATTTGGTGGCGATGCGCATTCCATTTCATCTAACTAGAAGAATTTTACTGAGAGCCATGGATGAAACTTGGTCGACGCTTCATAGGTCTTTGTCACGGAAAAACCCAAGATTTCCCAAAATCCCCTTTCCAGAAAAACCTCCCCCTACCCCTTTTACCTACCTATAATGACCTAAACTACCCTTGGACCTCCACCCACCCCCTATCCAATCTATTACCCTCCCTATTCCTCCTTTTACCCAATATCCCCCATTCCCAAATTTAATTTGTGCCCACCCACCAAACCGAAACTTTTTCTCTTTTCTCTCATGATGTTTTTGTCACTTTCTCACTTGGGAGAGCCAGAATTACATAAAATAACAAATGAATAACCAAAAATGGATTTTTTTTTAATTTTTATAACAAACCCGACCTAACCAATGTCCATTACCCTTGACTCGACTAGCATTGGTCACGTTCTACCTCACCGAGCAAAGTTGTCGGTTTACTCTCCTGATCGAGGCGTCGGTTATCCATGACCGACATCGGTCACCATCACCTACACATTGCCCTAAATTTTAACCTTTACCCTACCCTACCTCCCTTTTGCCCCCACCCAACCTTCACCCCACGATCATTTAACCCACCCCCACCTTTACCCTACCCATTTACCTCACCTTTCCTAACATCATCATTAATACCTCCCTTTTTCCTCCTTTGGGGACTCATTCTTTTACCCCTACGTTGGCCTTTCTTCATGCCGTGACCTAGATATTTGGACTGGACCATCACTAGTGACCTTTGACCTCATGTGTTTGCTATAACTTGTGGCACTATTACCCTGTGTTGTCGACCTAATGACCTTACCTAGCCTATTTCTATGACCATTTTGGGGACATCGACCCTACCTTTGGTGTAATAAGCTGTGGAACATACCTAAATGTTCCTTCGCTTAACCTACGTTGTGTTTCTTGACCATATCCTATGAAAAAGTGATGGATATCGATAAGCGGAATCACTTCAACCTTGTTTGGATAAACCTATCAACCTTAGATGATGTAGAGTTTGGCTGCTTCGGCCTTCAACCTTAATGTCTAAATTATGTCACTCGTGCTGTAGTTTATACATGTGTGTGCGTTGCATCAAATGTTGCTTCTTTGACCTCCTTCCACTGAAACCATTACCTAGATTACCCAGAGTAGACCTATAACCACTTTTTCCCCAGAGTGTAAAAGGTTACCCACCTTCCTTTTCATCACATTTACCGATTTTGTTAAACCATTCACCAATTCTCATCCTACCTTAGCACTGCCTTCTTTCTTGGATGACATCATTCTTCATGGGATGGTTTGAGAGGGATCACCTTCACCCTCACATGTGGATCACCTTCACCTCACATGTGGCAACCACATCTTATTTTTGTTAGATCACCTACCAACATAAGCTACGCAACAAAAAAGGGGTAAAATATAAACACTAAAATTAGGTCACACTCCCCTTTGGTCCCTCGACAAATAAGCACCCTTCATCACATTCATGTAGCCATGGCCCCCTTCACAACACTAATATTAATTTAATTAAATTAAATTAATTCATTATCCTCACTATATTTATTATTTAAATATCTTAATTTAAATAATATCCACACATACACTTCACCTAGACACCTCACCAAACCAACTCACCCTAAAACCTATTCTTAGTAAGTCTGCCATAACTAACTAACTCTTACCCAAACCCTAAAAATCAATGCCTACATTCTCTCTAACCACATTCCTGCATGCTTACAGAGAAGCTCCCATGTGGACCACATCTAATCCGTGGGTTAATATACTAAAAAGATCTCGAGGAAATCAAGAGGATATTCTTAGTTTAGTAAACCTAGGAAATCCCACCTTGACCGATGCCAACGTATCTACATTCCTAACCATCACCGGTTAAGAAATCAAGAGGATAGTAACCATCGATCGGTTACCCTTTTAACCCCAAAACAACCTTATTCTCAAGGTTGGTAGAAGGTTGAAAAAATATTGAAAAGTTGGCGAACATTAGCACATTCCGGTGAGAACACACATATAAGGAAGGAGATCAAGCATCTTTTCTGCACAACCATCCCAACAATGATTTGATCTAACCAAGCAAAGAGGAATGCACATACTGACCCATGCGAAGCTTTCCTTCGTTGGTGATCACTGCAACCTTCAAACCTCTCATCAACACCTCCACCCTCACTCATAAGCATCCACGACCAGGATCCAAGTAAGTATAACGTTATACTTCTCTTGTTTATTTCATTTCATCATTATATTATCATATTTTGTTTAACTAGCCACCCATTGGCCTCCTCTAACACTCATCCCTCCATATACCCATTAAAACCTCACCAAATCCTACCCAAATCACCCAATACCTCATCGACCAACCAAAGTCCTTTGTGTAATCATAAAGGAGACCTAAATCTTGTTTTGTGGCATTCCTAGAACTCCACAATAACCGGCACCGGTTACACCCAACCACCATCGGTCACCCTTAACCAACATCGGTCTCTGTATTTGCCCATACAACCTAGAATAGTGACCTATCCACCTAATTCCCTCTCACCCTCATTCACCTGTGATCTACCTGAGACCTCTTCGAGATCACGCAGAGACCTAGAACCGGCTTACTTGACCTTCGGATCCTATTCTAACCTAGCTTGTTAGATTATATCTATTTCTTATTGTGTTTTAAGTGAGATACCTAAATAATTTCAAATTATAATAGGATTTTCCTTATTTACCACATTAAATTGTTTAAAAAAAGTGGACTAATAACCATCTAGGAAGTATCACACTTCCCGGATCTAGCACACGCTAGGTAGTTCACTGCATATATTGTTTAAATTTTTCTAGTGGTCTTGCTTTGTATTACAGGTAGTTCCTCCTAGCCAAAAGGAAGCTCTCACAATCAGCTATGGATTTAGAAGTCATACGTGCGCGACAACCCATCAACTAGCATTTTAATAGGTATTCCTTCTTTACCCGTTACCCTATCTATTTTGTCAATACTTCAAAGAAACATCTAAGAATCAAGTGAAACACCAATTACTACATTTGAAAAGGAGAACCCAACACCAAAAGTAATGACGCATCTTCCATTTAAGTGCCCATCTACCATAACTTCATTTGTTGTGTAGAGCATGTTATCAACACCAAAGTCCAACTCTCTAAAATTGAATACCTACAAACACATCCTGCCCAATTTGATAGATTCATCAAGGAAGTCCGAGGTGGTATCTCTACATCCCCAATCTCTAATTCTAATTCTAAAGGATTACTTCCCACACCATCCACACCATATTCTCAAAACATGTTAGCCCTCAGTGCCTCCACCACCAATAGAGTTGAGCCTTTTTACTTGTCACTTCTCATCAAAGGTTTATAACTAAACAATTATATTATAGATTATGGAGCCTTAGATAATGTGATGCCAAAAAAGTTGGAAATGCTCTTGGCCTCATTTTGCCAGGTAAATGGAAAATGCTACTCAATGGAATCCAAACAAATTCCATTGGTAGGAAGGATTAAGGATGCTCGAGTTGCACTAGTGATTACTGCCCGACAAGAAGATACTCCCGACCATTTTGGTGGTAGAAATCCCATCATCTTTTGGTATTTGTCGAGTAGAAGTTTTTGTAGAGATCTAGGTGGAGAAATAAAAATGGATTGGTCATCTACAACTATCCCGGTGAAACGGAGAAATGAAGAAGCTGCATCAGTAAGAAAAATGAAGTTCATAGTAAGTATGAAAGTCGATGATCGAAAGTAAACATTCTCTTTTAAGATTGTGGGCTAGAAAACTTCTTCCTCACATCATAAAAATAGGATAACTCGCCACTTATCATGGAGGAAGAAGAAGACCAAATATGGACAATGGAGTTTGATGGTAGTTATTCCAGAGTAGGTTTAAGAGCTAGTGTAGTATTATACTCTCCCTCTAATGAGGTATATCATTTTTTCTACAAGCTGCAATTTGATAATACAAAAAATACTGTAGAGTATGAAGCATTTCTCTTAGGCATGAATGTAGCAGAGGACATGGGAATCAAGAAGCTAAGATGCAAAGGTGATGCAGAGATTGTGGTGAAGTAGGTCCACCAACAATATTAGGTAAAAAAATACAAGGCTCGGGCATTATAGAAACAGAGTGTGGGATTGCATTGAATCTTTTCATGGATTTTCCATTAAAGCTATTCCAAGAGAGAAGAATGAAAAGGCTAATTGTCTTCTTGTGTGTCACTTCCTAGTGACACCTCATCCTTCTTTTGTAAAGACAAAGTGACCATTGAGATGGTGTTTAGACCCAGTGTACTGAAAATGCAAATCACTAGTAGGTCTTCAATGATGGCAATCAGATCCTAACCTTATTAGAACAAAGGGATAAATTCAATAACCTTTTCTTTGAAGGAAGTGAAAACCCACACCAAGAATTAGTCCCCAAAGAAGAGAAGGAAGGAATTGAAGGAATTTATGAAGAGGGAGTAATCAAACCTGAAAGGAAAAAAATACCCAAAGGCCTAGTTTCTTTGGAAGACCTCTTTGACAAGCATGACAGGTTCATCCAAGAGAAAGAAAAAATCTTCTCTCGTGTCCATCTGATTTTGATCAAGAAAACATTGGCACTTTAGAGAATCCAAGGATGGTTAACATTGGTAAATGCTGCTCACTAGAAGAGAAGAGAAAGTTTGTTTCTCTGCTAAAAAGTAATCATATGTCCTGGCATACTCCTATGATGAACTTAAATCTTTTTAGCCAAAGGAAATACATCACTCCATTCCTTTGAAGCAAGGAGCTAAGCCCTTCAGGAAAAAACAAAGGCCCTACAATCCAAAGATTGCCGATGTTATCAAAGAAGAGGTGACAAAGATGCTCAATGCTAGAATCATCTTCCCCATCCACCATTCAACATGGGTGGCTAACATTGTGCTAGTAAGGAAGAAGAATGGGGAAATAAGGATTTTTGTAGACTTCTAAAATCTGAATCAGGCATCTCTCAAGGACAACTACCCTCTTCCAATCATGGATCATATTTTGCAAGTAGTCATTGGATCTGAAATTCTCTCTTTGCTTGATGGATTCTCAGGGTACAACCAAATCAAGGTGGCAGAAGAGGATTGCAACAAAACAACCTTCACAACACCTTGGGGCACTTTTGCCTACGGTGAGAATTCCTTTGGCTTGATCAATCACTGGAGCCACTTTCCAGGAGAGAGCAATGGACTTGGCCTTCAAAATTTAAAACATTGCATTGTCATTTACCTTGATGACCTCACGATTTTTTAAAGAGGAGGGAGATCATATCAGTCATTTGGAGCAAGTCCTTGCAAGGTGTAGAAACATGCCATTTCTCTAAATCCAAAGAAGTTCATTTTTGGAGTCACAAAAGGTAAGTTGTTGGGACACATTGTGAAAAAACATGGAGCACACATTGATCTTGAGAGGGTCAGAGCTATCCAAGCACTAGCCTTACCAACCAACAAGAAGGGAGTTCATTAATTCTTTGGAAAGGTAAACTTCCTTCATTGTTTTGTGCCTGATTTTGTGAGTGACTAAGCATATAACTTCCATGATGAATCCTCAAGCAAGTTTCAAGTGGAATAAAAAAGGAAAAAAAGCATTTGAGGAGATCAAGAAAGCCATTGCCAAAGCTCCAACTCTTGTATCTCTAGATTTCAACAAGGAGTTCATCATGTATTTCTATGCATCAAAACATACACTCTCTGTTGTCCTTGTTCAGAAAAATGATGAAGGTTTGGAAGCACCCATTGCTTTCATGAGTTGTCCTTTGAAAAATCATGAGCTAAAGTACAGCCAATTGGAGAAACATGCCTACGTAGTGGTCAAAGCTATTAAAAGTTTTAGATTCTACATTCTCAATTCCCATATAGTGGTGATGGTCCTTGAAGTGCAATCAAGTCCATTTTGACTCAACAAGATCTTGGGGCTAAGAGAGGAAGTTGGATTGCAAAGACCCAAGAGTATGACTTGGAGATTAGACCCTCTAATATGGTAAGAGGAAATGGTTTGTGTAAGATGATTGCTGAAGATGAAGCTCTCAAGGCTTAGTAGGGAGAAAAATATGGTGTTTGCTCAACCTGTTCAGGAGACAGTCCACAAGCGCTCTTTGTCACCACTACTGATGAGTGGTATCTTTGACATTTTTACTACCTCACCTATGGAGAATGCCCTCCTCATCTTGATTAAAAAGAAGAAGGACACTCAAGCTAAAGGTAGCCAAGTTTGTGATTTGGAATCATGCACTTTACAAGAGATGCATAGATGGTTGTTTTCTCTCGGGTGTGTAGATAAGGAGCAATAAGAAAAGTTGCTCAGGCCATATCATGATCAAGCTTGTGGTGGAAATTTCTAGAAAGGGTCACCACACATAAGATCCTTAGAGGGAGATATTATTGGCCCTCCATATTTCTGAGACACTCAGATTGGGTTTCCAAATGCAAAGCATGCCAACAATTTGTTGGAAAGCCATAACTAGCTAATTTTCCACTCGGATTGTGGTGATTGAAGAACCATTTCAGAAATGGGGCTAGATTTTATTGGTTTTCTAAATCCTCATTCTAGTGTAGGGCATACTTATGTACTCACTGCAACTGATTACTTCACTAAATGGGTGGAAGCCATCCCAATCAAGCAAGCCAGCTCTGAAACAGTCTACAACTTCATCAAGGAGAATATCATTATTCGTTTTGGAATACAACGGAAAATTGTTATAGAAAATTCCACTTATTTCTCTTCCAAGGAGCTCAGAGTTTTGTTATGGATTTGGAATCTCCTATGCCACTCCTCTAACTAATACCCACAAGGTAATGGGAAAACTAAGTCAAGAAACAAGAACATTGTGACCATTGTTCATAAGTGGTAGATGAGAATCAAAGGAACTAGCACAAGAAGTTATAAGATCCATTTGGGTTGATAGGATCACTCTAATAAGGAAATTGGTATGTCAACTTTCCAAATGATGTATGGAGTTGAGGCAAGAGATTCCCCTCAAAATTGAGATGCCAGCTCTCAAGTTGCTTTGAAAGAAATAGAAGATGGTCAATACAAAGACTCCATTGACAAGAGGATCCTCTTCTGGAGAAGCTGGAAGAAAGTAGATGCCAAGTGGTGGATAGAATTAAGGAGCATCAGTTGAAAGTGAAGATTTTTTTGAAAAGAAGACCAAAGCAAGGAATTTCAAAGTTGGATATTTTGTCCTACTATGGGACAAGAGAAGAGAACCAAAGGGCAGCCATGGAAAGTTTGATTCATTGTGGCTGGGCCCATTCCAAATTCATGGAGCTTGTGGTGAGAATGTTTTTCTCCTCTCATACTTGGATGGAACACCATTGGAATTTCCTTGAAGTGGGAAATAATTGAAACTATATCATCAGTGAAAGCGGGTTGTCCCTCGCCTTGTACCATAGGTGTTTTTGTAGGTGTGTTTTTCCCTTTTCTGTTGTGTGGTTTTGGTTTAGTTTTGTTTGGTTTTTGTTGTGTGTGGTTTGGCTTGTGTGTTTCCTCCTTCTTCCATTATTTCTTAGAATTGTACATGACTCTGCAAGGCCCAATGGATAAGGCACTGGTCAATGTTATACGGTTTAAAAATTGAGATTTTGGATCCTCATACCATGTCTTCGTCATGCTCAGTCCATGCCATGTCCCCAAGCTAGAGCCAGTTGTTGTCTCCTGAAAATTACTTTTTGTTTTCCAAGTTAAATTCAAAATTTTGAGCTCTCACCCTCCTAAAGTATTTAAGCCAAGTTGAAAGTTTGAAGAAATAGAAAAATCCGTGCCATAGTGCTGTTTAAATCTTTGATTTTATTGTTTTGAGAAATTCTCCATCTCCTGGTCTATGCACATAATATCCTCTTTACAATCTCCTTTTTGATCGAAATTGTTCAATTTTTCTATGGCTTGGGTCATCAAATCATTTTTTTCCTCCATGCCTCCGATCATGAAGGAAATTCAAAAATTGGACTCAAAATGATGAAGTTCTCTTCCTCTATGTATTTTT
The DNA here is from genome assembly GCA_018340775.1 of Taxus wallichiana var. yunnanensis. NCBI lineage: Eukaryota > Viridiplantae > Streptophyta > Pinopsida > Cupressales > Taxaceae > Taxus > Taxus wallichiana. The sequence goes on along the minus strand of CM031243.1, from coordinate 168,299,809 downwards.
CCCATAGTCGGGAACGATGGGCATTTCCTTCCCGTCAAATTTTGCCTCAACATCCTGGGTGATACATGGGTCTCTTTGATTGGATGCAATTTAGTCATATTTCAAAATCCAGTGGAAGTAGCCATGCGTCTAAATGGCGTAACTCCAGAGGGCAGGCCCAAGGACAATCTTCAATTAAGCGCAAGCTTTCCACGTGTCCTAGGTACAAAATGAAGGTAAAATCAGCTAAGTATGGAAGGCTCAATGGATGGCTCCACGTGTCACAATGGCACAATTTTGAAGGTGGGGCAGAAAGGGCCAATTACCAAATTAGCGCCAGATCGCCACGTGGTCGGAGTCATTGGAGGCAAAGCCCCATTGTTGAAAGTCAAAGTGGATGAGTGGGCCATCGGGGGGATTTGAGATTTTGAGCCTCTTTGTAAAAAGGTGAAAAATTAAAAAGTAACCCATAACCCCGATCAAGCTATCAAGGAAAAAGTCAAATCTTGAGCCCGCAGGGAAAAATTCAAAGGTGAAGCCCACCATTGAAAAGTCAAAGTGGATGAGCGGGCCATCGGGGCACTTTTGGAAATTTAACCAAATTTCCAAAAGCAAAGTAAAAGTTATAGAATGCTCCACGGCTCCACCAAGGTCTCGGGCCCACCATTGAAAAGTCAAAGTGGAAGAGCGGGTCGATGGAGGAATTTGAGTTTTTGAGCCTTTTTCCAAAAAAGGTTAAAATGTTGAGAAAAGGGCCGCGACCCCATTTCCAATTAGAGGATGCCACGTGTCAAGAGTTCAAGCGGGAGAGTGGGTCGGCGGAGGAATTTGAGTTTTTGAGCCTTTTCCAAAAAAAGGTTAAAATGTTGAGAAAAGGGCCGCGACCCCATTTCCAATGAAAACGTGCCACGTGCCTAAGTTAAAAAGTTGAAGTGGGGGCGTGAAATAATTTGTTGCAAATTGCCAAATCTCTAAAAATCACAAAATGCAAAGGGCTTTCCCCCATACCCACTCCAATCTCTTCCTACCATGTGGATGACCTGATTTCAAAGTTATAAGAGAAAATCAAATGGTTTGTATTCAAACTGGAAAATCAAATGTAACGTTCGTGTTGTAAGATCTGGTTTTTAACCCGCCATGAGTGTTTTCTTTGTAGTGGAGGAATTTGAAGAGGTGTAAATGATTTGTAAAGTTGTAACCATTTTGGCGTGAGATATAATGGCTACTCGAAGCTATTTTAAAGGGTGGTGATTGATTTCAAATAATACTAGAGTACTATGTACTGGAAAAGACAGAAAAAATGCCATACTTCTTCTATTTTCCTCTATTCTCAAAGCTCTGTACAAATTCTAATTTAGCTTCAATAACAAAATAAGGAATTTTCACCTTTTTGATTGAGGGATTGTTTGGTACCTTATGACTAATGAATTTCATTCGGTCTTGTAGCTTCTCCTCGTAGATTTATTTTTCTTCTAACTATAAATGCATGTAAACAAAATTTCTAATTAATTTATGTGGGCATATGATATTCTACTCACAACATTTGTTTCTCCTACCTCCATTCTCATTCCCTTTCCCTTTTCGGACAAAGTTCTTCTCTACTAAGAAATTACTAGCTTTGCCACAGGTCGATGGAGTGCCTGTTGGATCTCTCAGTCGAAAGGCCATCATTTAAATCCACTTTTTCACACATGCATATACAAAAGCTACACCATTCAAGCAGAGGGCATTATATTCCCATAGTGTTGGCTTGAAACCCACCAATTTGTCCATAAGAAAATTTTCTCACCAACAAGACATTAAATAAATGGGGATATTTTGAAAGGTGTTTTTAATAAGGATACATTTTCCATCTGGGAAAGGACAACTCCTTTCCAGGTAGCTAATTTCCTTTGAAATATTTCAATAAACTTGTTCCACACCTCAGTTGGAATTTTACCATGAAACAAAGGCATGCCAAGATAAGAAGAGGGCAGGGGGCTGATGTTGTAGCCAAGGATATCTGAAATCTTCTTTTGTCTGGAGATAGGAGTGTGAAGAAAGAAAAGAGAGCTCTTGTCAAAATTGATCAACTGTCCCTGAAACATCTTCATAATCTATAAGAATAGATTTCAGTTTCTTAGCTTCCATCACCGAGGCCATAAGGATAAAAATAATGTCTTCAGAAAAGTTTTGACTAGCCAATTTAAGATCCAAAAATGATGGTTTAAAACCTTTCGATTATACTATGTGAACCACATTAGTAGCTCTTCTACTTAAACTTTCAGCCATCAGGATAAAAAGAAGAGGGGACATTGGGTCTCCTTGCCTTATGCCTCTATTTCTCTTGAAGAATCCGTGGGAGATCCATTAATTAGGATTGAAAACATAGGAGAGGAAATTCAAGTGGAGATGATTTTCCTAAAATGGTTGGAAAACCCAAACTTGTCAAGAATTTTATCTAGGAAATTCTGTCAAAGTATTTGTGCATTTGAATATTCAACACCATTCACCTTTAGATTTATTTTACACAAGCCCAAAATTTTTTCCATACAATTAATATTTAACTACTAGCTTAGTTTTACTCTTCAATTGAATAGACCAATATTAAATATTTGAAACAATTCCTAAAAATCTTCTTAAAAACATCTATTGTCTTGACATCTTCCTTACTAACTATAGCCATTTATAGAAATGAATACAATTGATCCCACTCAAGATTGATTTGTCAGGTCAAGCTCTTCATACTCAACTCCACTTTACCATTAAAATTTATGTGCATTGGATTAAATCATCCTATTCTTATAAAAGTGAGGATTCTAAATTTGAATGACTTCACAATCGGCTAGGTGAGTTTCTAAAGGTTGTAGCCTCACACTTGCTAGGCTATACAAAAAATATTATGAAGAAAAGGTGTACATGTATGAGCCTAGCATCTTCTAACCTATGAAAAGAGCCCTTACAATGACAAAATCCTATAGACGTGGCTAGCGACCACTAACCTATAAAATTGTATCAATATTCACCTTGCCATTATAACCACACTCATTGCCCACTTAAGCCTTCCTTGTTGAGTCAAGCATTTTGTACTTAACTCTACTTTACCATTAAAATATATGCCCATTGTATGGAATCATCCTAGATGAAGAAAATCAAGGATTATATATTTTAATGGCTCAGACTAATGATCGCTAAACATTCCTTGGAGCAGGCTCTCGCCCTCCAAAGTGACCAACATGAAGAGAGGAAAATATTTTATGGATATGAGCATTTATCTTGGTATTTTCAAGCCAATCTATCTTGACTATATTGTCATCTACAAACCTAAAATAGGTTTACGTTTGAAAAATCCTACATCGTATATGTAACAATTATTTCTGATAGGCCTAAAAATCCCACTAACACGAAAAACAAGAATAAGGGAAAACACAACAATATTAATGTCATAGATCATTCAATTGTCAATATAATGAACCAATTTAAAATAGGTTAAGCTAATGAAATTGGATTATAAAGAAAATATGTACATGTTAGAGCCTACTTAGGCCGCTAACCTATACAAAGAGTATTATGAAGAAAAGATGCATAGGTTTGAGCCTAGTGGTCACTAAGCTAAGAAAAGAGGTTTTACAATGACAAAGTCCTAACTAAACTTTAAATCCTTTTAGTAAAGACAATAGAAATATGGCCTAGCGTTTGATAAGATACAATTATATTATACCAAATCCTACTTGCCTCATCAACATTTAAGATGACATGTCTCTACATCATGATGTTATATGAGTACCTGCAAACTTTATTAATAATCATCTTTTTCTCGACTAGGAAAATAACTCCAGTATCATTTGAGAGTACGAAATTTCCATTACACACATATTTCTCACCAAAATATATACAGGAAAATTCCTAGGGACCACTAATATCTACTAATATGATTTGTTATTCGATCGCTATTTTAAAATAAGAAAGCGGTTGAGCTTAGCATCCACTAAGCCATTCCTTTCAATAAGTAATGGAGATTAGTGATCACTAAGCATTTTCTTTGATACGAACCGATGTGAATTATGTATTATACACAATATATCTTATGAGAACTACATAAGGGATAGTCTAGCCAATATGATACAATTATAAACAATGAAGAACACTAGTGATCCCAAAATTATATAGATAGTTTGTACAATGATTAGATCTAATGGTTTGAGCCTAAATACCATTATTTTTACAACAATAAAATGTAATGGATGAAGCCTAACGGGTGCTAATTTTTAAAACTACATGACTAAAGGGGGTTTTATCTTATTTATAATGGTCATGTATTATAAAAGGGTGTATAATATAATCTAATATATCCTACAATTTCACCAAAGGATATATAATAAAATTTTCAACTAGTATTTCACCAAAAGGTGTATAATATATTACCCTATACAACAAAAATTGTTTGCCTATATGCAAAATAAAGAGATTGATCCTAGTGGCTGCTAAGCTATACAATATTTTTACAATGATAAGACCAAATAGACAAAGCCTAAGGGCCTCTAATATAAACTGTTGTATTACTTAAGAGGGTTATATCTAGTTTCAAATAATCTTATTTAATGAAACTGAATTATAAATATTTGAGTTTAGAAAAGTATAAATATAGTTTAGCGGCCACTAGTCTAGACAACTATTTTAAGTTAAGGTGTATAATGACAAAAATGACATATAATGAATGGATGTATGATAAAATATCTCCATGTTGTATGTATACAATCTGGAATGTATATATGATTGTATACCTCTATATATGTATATAATTGTATATTTACCATTGTGATATGATTGCATAACCTAGTGGGAAAATGGTTTGATAAACATTTATTATTAAATATATTGATATTGATATTTATTATATTTTCTTGTGCATATATGTAAGTTATTATATTTAAATATAATTTACATGTACTTAGGAAAGATGTAAAAATAATTATTTTGCTTCCACATCTTCTAAATTACCAACTTTAGAAATTGAATTTTTAAGAGTGTCAACTCAATATTGACAATTAAGTGTAATAATATAATGAAAGTTAAGTATATTAATTAGCCACGCTTAATTGCAACATATTAATAAATAAACATTATTTGGAAGACCTAATTAATTGTTTCCCAAAAACAATATAATATTAAACATTTTTGATTGTTTTTGAAATATGTGAAAAATACAAATAAATATTTGTGGTTACGTGACAAAAGTTTTATCATTGTAGAGGAAATCATTCAAAAATAATGAATGATACAAAAGAGAAAACAAGCGATGAGACGAATTAGAGAAAACATAGTGGGATGTAAGAAATATATCAACGATGCAAAAGAGATGGAAAGGGAGCACAAGGGTTTCATTAGGGCATAAAAAAAGACAGTTTGACAAGACAAATAAAGGGATCATAGGGGTTTCATTAGGGTGTGACACGCTTTGTCTAGGAATAGTCAAGAGGTAGATATGTAACACAATTTTTTTTCTAGGATGCTCAATTGGAATGATCTCTCAAATAAACAAGTGCACAAACCCCTTCAATTTTGTTAAATTCATGTTTAAAAATGTATGGAATGAATTTGATAGATTGGAAGTATATGGTAGATAATTTTGATAAATACATGTTCTAAAGTTGTATGGAATGATTTCATGTTTATCTCCCTTGTTTTCCTACCATTTAAAATTATTTGTGTGATCCTCTCTGCTGACCTCATAAATGCTTGCTTCAAAAAATCATATTATTTCCACTACATCATATTTTCCTTGCAAAAATGGCCAAAAGTTCAACCCTCATTTGTGCGATTATTTTTTAATTTCTTAGCTTGCCTTCTCATCGGACCAAAAAGATTAGAAACCCTACGTAATTTACCTCACCACCTAAACCTTACACACTAAATTATTTATTAATTACCTTATGATTAATAAATCCACATCTCCAACCCTGCCACCTCACCTCGCCACCTCACTATGACCTAGCCCTAACCCTAAACTAACCTAATTAAGACCTATGACTTGGTCCAGACCCACACCCATGACTCATCACCCCTCACCCGCATCAAAATGAACCTAATAATGACTTGACCAAGCCCACAACTGATCCCTCGGGAGAAAAGGAGGGAAAGTTGGCTATTTTACTACAAATAGCCAACTTTGACCTAACCGACATCGGTCCCTACTCGACCGGCGTCGGTTACGTAACCACCATCGGTTCCCTGTAAATGACCTCCCCCAACCAAAACCAAAGGATCGGATTTTCATTGGCAAGGACCCCGAATTCATTTGTAAGAGAGAGACAAGTGAAGGAGAGAGAGGAGTTTTGCAAAGAGGAATATCGAGCCCAAGACTGTAACTGAACAACTAGAGCATTGTCACACTCATCCAAACATGGGGAGAGTCAGAGGATAGCTTCATCAGATCACTTCCGATTGCTGGATCATCCCAACTGAGCCTTGCCTTCGCCACTGCATTCTTTGGACCTGCATCCACATCAGAAACTAGTAAGTAGTCTCTTTTATCACCTTGTATGCTTCTAGACACTACTTTGTGAACTTTTAATTCATAGGGATTATAAGCTCACTCCTGGATCTACTACCCGCAACAACCTGCACCTAACCTTCGGTCATCCATCTCTATATTACCCCAAAGATAGCTCTCTCACTCTCTGAGTCTTCTCTATCACCCTACTACTCCCCTCAACCATCTACCAACCTTCCAAACCTCATAACCACCTTACACCAACCTCCATTTAAAAATCCCTAAATCACTGCCCCTACCGATATCGGTTATTCCCTACCGGTACCGGTTTATAACCGCGATCGGTTATCCAGTGACCGGCATCGGTCACTGTGACTTATACCAAAACCAACCTTTCACCTATTCACCTCAAAACAATCTCATGTCCAGCCTGGTCTATCCCTGTAACTTGATTTGAACATATCAATAACCAGTGACCAAACAAACAACATGACATTCTATTATTGGTAGTTTAGTCTCTATTGCTTTTAGTAACGAGATACCTAAATCGTGAGTTCGCAATAGCTTCTTTATTATCATTTGCATCAATTTTTATTAAAAGGGAACTGACCACCTTCGAAAGGAAGTCTAATATTTCCTGGGCCCAAGGCAGTTCCCTCACTTATTGTCTAACTAAAATCTAGTGGTCTTGCATTCTTATTTACAGGTAGTCCTTCCTAGACAAAAAGGAGCTCTTCACAATCGGTCTGATCTCTCTACGGTATGCGCACACCTTCCCAACACTCAACAGGTATTCCTCCTAACCCTAACCCCTATCTGTTTCTCAAGAGAATGAAAGGATAGAATTAACTCTATTCTGGAACAAAATTCTGTGTGAAACATTTTGGCACGCTGGTGGGACCCTTCTTCTAGGGTTTCTTTTTTTCTTGCTTGTTTTCATGTAGGGAGCACACTTGTTGTTTCTCTCTTCTAAATATTCACAAAATATTTTGTCATTTTGGTAAAAGAACTTGTCTTACTTTCACATCTTTGCATTAGTGAAAGTTATCTTCTTGACCTCTTCTCTTTCTTTGCTTCATCGAATATCATTTTGATTTGGGTTTTAAAACACGTGCATCACATTCTTGCTTGTTGTTTTTCATTCTAGTGAACGTAGATTAAGTAACAGGTCATACACGTGGGGGTAATATCCATGGTATTGATGAGAAATTAATCTTACTCTCACTGCACAACACATACCAAATCACATCATAATCTACACAACATCTCAAACATCCCCCTTTCCGCGGTATTCCTCCACCCGATTGAGGTAGCCTTACAAGCCAAAACAAACTTGACATCTCCCTTAGGTCTTTTGTTTAGGATTGACATCATCTTGCATCTAAGGCATAAGCCCAAAAGTGATTAAAACTAATCCTAGGGTTAGTCTCTTGATTTGCTTGTGCATCTTGCTTGTTTTTTTTTGTTTTTCTTTCAGTTCTGTTTCTCTGTTATACCCTGTCTCAGTGATCACTTCAGATAGTTTGGTGGGTATACTAAGCCTTGTTATCCCTAAACCAAGCAGCCTCTTACATTCTCTCTTTTCCTTCACAAAGTGACCAGCACCGATCCTCTTCTACCGACATCGGTTACCTGACCGACGCCGCTATCATCCGACCGATATCGTTACTGACCGATATCGGCCATGTGTGTTTTTCACGTTCGACAAAAACAACCTACCAATTCCAATGTTTTGTTGTTGTTTCTATTCCTAATTGACTAATTCCCTATTGTATCCTCTTGTCCATGGTTGTTATCACCCGAAACAAGCCGCAGCCATGGTTTCACATGCTTGTTCCGTGTCTTTTCCTGAGTCACCCCCTTCGCATCCTATGGGGAATCCTACGGACACCAATGCTTTTCCCAAGATCTCTGTAGGAGATCTGGATTTTGCTAAATTTTTGGATGCTAATCTTGGCACCGTATAGTATTATTTGTCTCATACCCCTGACCGTACACCCGACGGTCAGCTCCTCTTGGGTATGCCTATTAGTATAGCCGCTCACTTAGCTCCTTCCCCACCTAATAACTCCGCCTCACCGTCTTCATCCTTAGCCCCGTCTCCCAGCTCAGTGGATTTGATGGTCCATACTGCACCAATTGGCTTTCCTTTGGTTAATCTGGGGCCCCACATATCACTACCATCCACCGCCCTACCTCATCCCTCTCACAGATTGCCTCTTTCATAACTTGTTCTCTACCACCTATCCACACGAGCTTTCCCTCTCAGGCTCCGCCCACCTTTTCATTTCCGCAAACGCATCCGGTGGCCTCAACATCTTATATAGGACACCCTTATTCGACCACCCCAACACATTCATCATCGATACCTTATCAACATTTAACCCCACCATTGTCTAGTAGCGGCTCTTGGCCCAATCCTCCTCCGTTTACGACAACAACACCATCATCTAACCCAACCAATGATTTAATCAAACAGATGATGGACAAGATGCAAAATCTTGAGGCTTCTGTCTCAGGAAGCCATAACACCCTGACATACGAGCAAGTTTTTGGGAGCCTATTCATCCTTCTGTCCCCCTTCATACATATCCTCCTCAATGGGAATTGCCGAAATTTACTCGCTTTAATAGTAAGGAGGACCCTCAACAACACTTGCGATCATTTAGACATGCCGCTATCCGATTGCTCATGACGATGCCTTACTACTCCGTACCTTCCCCATGTCCTTATCAGACTTGCCTGGAGTGGTACAAATTGCTTTAGCCCAGCACTCAATCTTCTCCTTTAACTAGTTAGCCCAATCTTTCTTGGAGCATTTCTCCATCAATATTGCCAAGAAAGTATCCATTACCGATCTCTATGCCATCCGACAATTTGAAGACGAATCTATCGCAGATTTCATTGGGCGATGGTGGGGCCTCATCAACCAACTTACTTATGCCTTACCTCAGGCCGAGCTCATCGAACTCTTTACGCGGGCCTGTGCTAAACACATTTCTCCCACCCTCCAAATTCAAACTTTCCGCACCTTTGATGAGGCCTTTACTATGGCTCAGAAATTAGAGATTCGAGCCTTAGAGGAGGAGAAATTGAAGTTGCGCAACAAAAACTCAAATGTCCGAACCCAAGACTCCACCAAAAACCCAACACCACCAACTCTCACGCATCATCTGCTTCGAAATCAAGAGGAGTTGTACATGCGGTGATGGTCAAATCTCAAGCACCGTCTAATACCCAGCCAAAATTCACCTATAAGTATAAAGTCGAGCCCATCAAATACACTCCCTTGGGAGAAACTTATGATGTGATCTTGGAAAAATTGCTTAAAGTAGGAGCTATCACCTTGCCTCCTGTTAAACCTCACTCCGGGTTTGATTCCACCCACGCTATACCTTCTTGGTATAAAGAAAATGACTTTAACTTCCATCGCGTGAAGGGACACAACCACGAAAATCGCAAGATGCTAAAAACATAGTGCAGAAATGGTGATGATGGGGGATATAACCTCGATAATCCTAATGCCCCCGCTAATCAAAATTTAAAAATCTTCAACAAACCATTTCCAAACCATTCCTCTAATAAGAACACAAACCAAGAAACCTTAGCCGAGGAGAAGAGTGTGCATGAGATCCATGTGGTTTTCAACTCCCAACCAAGGGCTTCCATCGAGAAATTTTGAATCGAGCCTCTTCACCGACGCAGAGTCCTTGCCCCTTTCTCCTTCATCAGGACAAGAGGACAACCCTGCTATTCCTTTACCCATAAAGGAATCAACCACCAGAGTTCTCTTCTCACAGAAGAGCCTTCTTACACCACATCCCTGCAAGACTGTGAGCGGATGTTATCCAACTTATCTATTTCCCAAACATCTCCTTCCACCACTCTTGCTGCAAAAGAAGAAGGATCATCACTTTTTCTGTCATCCTTAGAAGAGAAACCCCTTGAGCCTACATCACCAAATTCCTTAACCATGACGGATCCTCTAGAACATGCCCTCCTCCCTATCAGTTCTTCATCACCTAAATCTTTCCAGTGACCGGTTGACCTCTTAACACCCATTGATACAACGCCTCATTCGCCCCCTGTATCACACCCCCAGTGGACCGGAATCATAGCCCACTTCTCTTCCATACCAAAATTCCCATCCATACGTGAAGATTGTCACCCCGTAAGATAGATGACTCTTATGGGAACGTTTGAATACACCATGCTCTACTCAAATGCAGATGACTAATCCAGACACCTCTACTATATACCCGAAGTTTTTACAAAAGCTCAAAATGCCTATGTCCTCACCTCCACCCCCCTCATCTCTACCAAATACCTCATCCACCTCTATCAACCTAGCCAAACCTTCCCCTACGCTTGGGACTTCACCAATACCCAGCCTGACGCACCCACCTAAATGGTTAGACTTATCCGAAAATAAAGCCGTTAATCCACCTAGGAGATAGACCCAATCTCCTCGAGTCCAATCTATGCCTCCGCCACAACTAAAACCCTCCCCGATCACACCACTACAGCAGGCATGGCTTCAACCCTCACCGTCACACCTACCTTCTATATTGGGGCCTCACCCCTCCACCTTGCCTCAATACACCATGCCTCCCACTTCTTTAACATGACCAACACCTCTCGCACCCATACGTAAATCCAGCATCTCAACACCGTCGCCCCAAGTATCTTTCCTACCTACCAACCCTAAGCAAACTCGATCATCGAAGGACTTGTTTTGCTACGCCACTCCTCTTTCCCCGTGGTTTTTCCGCCACCACGTCATCTGTGGCCTCATCATCTAACCACTAAACATGACTTTTTGCGTAGAAGAAGCCATGCCTAGTTAAACCCAATCATCAAAATCCTTTGCCTAAACCACCACCCATACGAACCACTCATACCCAACCATTACCAAAACAATCAATAATCTCACCCACTCAATCAATAGCCTCATCTTCATTTGACCCACTCAAAGGATCTTACGCCAAGATCCTTGATATGCTGGTAGGGGATGCGACCATTTCCCTACCCCCACTCAGACCCTATGATCCATCTAAACCTCGACCTATAGGTTATGATGAATCTAAAATCTGTGCCTACCACCACTCACCAGGACACAATGTAGAAGGATGCAATGCTTTGAAAGCCATCCTTCGCCAGTTGCCTACCTCGGATAGAAAATCTCAGAAGGACAACTTACGGGGAAAAGCTCTTAGCTTCGATCCCTTCTCCTATACCACCTGTCCCCGCCTCACCAAAATCTATCATCATTGCAACCCCGCCTCTCGAGAACAATGACTTATCCCTGTCATCTTCCTCGTCTCGCATTCATGAGATCAACATGATTAGCATTGCTACTCGAGGTCATAAAAACAATGGAAAAGCTAAAGAAAGCACACCTGTGGCTCTCTTTCTTCTTCCGCCATCCCGATCGCACCACCACCTAAAGTGGTTATTCGTGGACCTACCTACCCAGTCTCTGATGGAGTTTCCCATCACACTATGATCAAACAACTTCACCAATCTCCTGTAAAAATGACACTCTATGATCTCATTCAAACATCTGAATCACATCGACAAGCTCTAATTGAGATCCTTCAAGGGATAGAGGTCCTACCTAACGAAACCTTGCCCATCACCTCCATCTTAACACCCAACCACGTCGCTTCTCTCACCAAACAACCTACCTCCACAACCACTTTGTCCCTGTACAAAAAGCCACTGTTGTCAGTTTTTCTGAAGAAGAAATTGTCGTCTTTGGTGCAGAAGATCCTGACCCCACTCTTTTCATCTCGGCTTACGTCCGGGACATCCGGGTACATCGTGTTATGATCGATGGGGGCACTAGCCTAAACATCGTCTCTTCCAAAGCCTTCCAATGATGAATATCCCTCCTAGCTGCATGTGTGCCAACCCCACCATGTTGTTCATTCAACGATGCTATTACTTCTACCCTAGGCACCGTGATCCTTAACATTCGTGTAGGGCCATGTACCTTGCCCGAACTCTTCTATGTCCTTGAGGGAGAGTTCCAATACAACATGTTGTTAGGCCGCCCTTGGATCCGGGCTATGGGATGCGTTCCCTCCACCTTACATAGATGCATAAAATTTGAGTATGAGGGGAAGTCATACACCATCACAGCTGATGCTTCCCCCTTCAAAACCTGCAATATGTTATACCACCCTAATGATGTGCTTGTACCAGTCAAGACACCCATTGATCCAACCCAACCATCTACTTCAACCACGCCTCAACCATCCACCTTAGCCGCACCCACACCTTCGACCAATGAAACCACCAACGCGAATACCTCTTCCTTCCCGCGGACAACATCCCAACCTTAGATCCCTTGGTAGGTGTTTTTCAATGCCTTACACTTGGGGGAGTACCACCTATACAATGTTAGCACCTTCCATACCCCACAAGAGTATGGATAATTACATGCATCCTACCTACGACCGTCATGTGGGGGAGGTGATCTCCTACGGACCACCTAATTGCCGCACCAACCTAACGTATGGGGGTGTCAACGCATCCTCTGTCACCCCTAAACCTCCCCTTGGTGTGGTTCCCTTCCAATCTGATTTTCAATATCTAACCAACCGTCGTTTCACCCTCACCTTCCTGACGCGCTGTGCTTGGAAAGGTTTTGGTTTTGGTCTTTATGAACAAGGACGACATACGATCATTCCCATGACTACACGCAAACACAAAGATCGTAGTGGTCTTGGATTTTCTGAACCACCTACACTGAAGAAACCTCGTGTCAATTATATCCAGGAAGATGATGAAGTCACCCCTTCCAAACCATCATCGCCCATTTTTCCATCTTCACCCACGGAGTCGATAGACCGGAATCTATCCCTCCTAACTTTTTTTTTTCTTCGTGAATGCTATCTTCCTAGGTCCTCTCACTTATCAACGCGATGGTGAAGACCCATCTTCTCTCCCCCTTTTGTATCCAGACATGATCGAAGAAGACTCACCTTCGATTAATGTTGTGGAGTGCCAGGATGATGACTCCATCCTCACCTACCTTGGTGTGGATGACTCTTATATTCAACGCCTTACCATTTGAAACCCAAACCATGTTGAATGAGTCAACTATAGAAATCAACATCCACACAGAGGATGATCCTCACATTGTAAAGATCGGACAATCTCTCGACACATCAGAACAAGCCACCTTCACTACCTTCCTCCATGCCCGCAATCAAGCTTTCGCTTGGTCCTACGCCGACATGCCAGGAATCGATCCTGACATTGCTATCCATAACATCACTCTGAAACTAGACTCCAAACTAGTTAAATAGAAACTGAGAAAAATGCATCCACGCATTGCCCTCTTGGTTAAAGAAGAGCTTCAATGACTCCTTTCTGTTTCTTTCATCTTACCTATTGACTATCCGCAATGGATTTCTAATATCGTACCTATCACTAAAGTGACGGGGGACTTTGATATGTATGGATTTCTAGGATCTTAACCTCACTTGCCCAAAGGATGACTTCCCCCTACCTAGCATTGATCAACTTGTTGATCTCATTGCGGGCCATGAGATGCTTTCTCTCATGGATGGTTTCTCGAGATATAATCAAATTTTAGTAGCCCCGGCCGATCAACATAAAACCACCTTCATTACCCCTGGGGACCTTCTACTATCGTGTCATGCCATTTGGCCTTAAGAATGCTGGTGTAACTTATCAACGGGCTATGACTTACATTTTTCATGACATTATGCACACTATCCTCGAAGATTATGTCGATGATCTTCTTGGAAAATCCAAACATTGTAGTGAACATCTCGATGTTTTAACCATTATTTTCGATCACGCTGTTATTACAATATCAGTGTTTGTCTTCAACCAAAGAAATGTGTCTTTGGCATCCTTTGGGAAAACTCCTTGGATTTATCATCTCTTTGCGTGGCATTGAGGTCGACCCAGCTAAAGTCAAGGCTATCTTAGAAATGCCCCCACCCACTAACCTAAAGCAATTGCGTAGTTTGCAGGGAAAACTCCAATCTATCCGGTGTTTCATCTCACAACTCTCGGATCGATGTCAACCTTTCCATCATCTCCTTAAAAAGGACATTGTCTTTCAATGGAGCGAGGAGTGCCACCAAGCCTTTGAGGCTCTTAAAGCTTATCTCTTGCAGCCACCCGTGCTTATCCCACCTCAGGACGATCACCCTTTCTACCTTTACCTTTCTGCCACCGACCATGTTGTAGGAGCCATGCTCGCACATCATGACTCCGAGCATCGAGAACAAGTAGTTTATTACATAAGCCGTACTCTTGTGGATTACGAAACTAGGTATACACATGTCGAAAAGTTGTGCCTAGCCCTATCATTCGTGGCCACCAAACTCCGACATTACCTCCTGAATCACAAAACTTTTGTCATCACCAACGCTGACCCCATACATTATATGTATGCCAAACCTCATCTAAACCAACGCATCACCCGATGGCTTATGCTCCTCGCCGACCTCGACCTTGAGTTCGTACACCAGAAATCAGTCAAAGGACAAACTATCGCAGACCAACTCGCGGAAGCCCCTTTACCTGGGGAACAATTTACCAATTTTACTTTCCCTGATGAACTCATCGCAACTCTTTCACTCAATGATGTGTCTTATCCGATGACTCTCTTCTTTGATGGATCTAAATGCCAGCGCGGTGGAGGGGTGGGCGTTGTTCTCATTCCTCTTGAAGGTGAACCTATGCCTCTTTCATTCAGGCTCGATTTCCCCTGCACTAACAATACAATGGAATACGAGGCCCTTGTTTTGGGTCTCCATGTTGTGTTACACTTAGGTGTGAAGTCTATTAACATTTTTGGTGACTCTCAATTGGTAGTAAATCAAGTTACTGGCATCTACCAATGTAAAAATGAGGAACTTCAAAAGTACAAACGTTACGTAGATTCACTTTTGACCTTATTTACCCATTATACTATCCAAACCATTCCACGCTCAACTAATAAATTTGCGGATACTATGGCTTGCTTGGCCTCGCAAATTCCTGCATCACCAACTGACTCTGACATATTTGTCTTGGTCCAACAACTCTTTGCCCCATCTTACTTAGTCCCAGGATGTTTGTATGGTAAATAATGTATCTGCTGACTCGCAGGATACCTGGTATCACCAATTTCATGACTACCTTACAACCTCTGTTCTCCCACCTGACCTTAGTAGTAATGGAAAACACGCTTTTCTTAAAGGTGTTTCTCATTATGTCGTCATGGGGGGACTCCTCTATAAACGTGGCTTTGATGGTATCCTCCTTCGATGTCTAACCATGTTGAAGTCACTCATACCATCCAACAAGTCCATGATGGAATTTGTGGTGGGCACTTTAGTGGCTTTGCCATGGCCAAGTAGATCCTTCGCCTAGGATATTATTGGCCTACTCTTAATAAAGACTACTGTGAATATGTTAAGTGTTGTGTTATGTGTCAACAACATGCCAACCTTCAACATACTCCCAGCCACCCACTATAGGTCACACGAGATCTTTGGCCTTTCTCACAATGGGGTTTGGACCTTATTGGTGAGATTCATCCACCTTCTTCGCAACGTCACCATTGGATCATCATAGCAACCAAATATTACACTAAATGGGTGGAGGCCATTCCACTCGCATTTCAACCAAAAAGGAGAAAATTGTTGAATTCATCAATCATCACATTATTTGCCGTTTCGGTGTTCCTCATCGCTTGATAACCGATAATGGAAAATCTTTCAAAAATAAGTTATTATGAGCCCTTTGTGACAACTTTGGTATCAAACTTAGCTTCTTGTCACCCTACTATCCACAAGCAAATGGTCAAGCCGAATCTTCTAACAAAACCTTAACCAAAATTCTCATGAAAGTCGTTAACGATTCTGGGAAAAATTGGCATGATCACATCCCCTTTGCCCTTTGGGCTTATCGTACTAGCATTCGTACTTCCACTAATGCCACACCATTCTCTCTAGTGTATGGTACCAAGGCTGTCTTTCCTCTCGAAATACAAATCCCTTCCCTCAAAATATCTCTCCAGGATATTCTCACCAATGATGACTTCCGCCAAGAGCGGTTAGCCCAATTGGAGCTTCTTGATGAGCATCATCTTACCGCTCTTGACCACCTTCAAATTTATCAAAAGTGCATCAAGCGTGCTTATGATAAGTGAATTCATGAGCGTACCTTTAAAATTGGTGATCTTGTCCTCAAAGAGAATCAACATGTAACCAAACTAGAAAAGAGCAAACGTGGAAAATTTGCTCCTAATTGGATTGGGCCTTACATTATCACTCACACTTACGGATCAGGTACTTATCATTTAGCTTCACTTAATGGTAAACCTGAGCTTGAACCCCTTAATGCCTTGCATTTCGACCATTCTACTATTGAATTTAGTGTTACATCACTTCTTATCTACCTTGTGCTCATCCCTTGAGCTCATTTACCACCTCATACACCTTTTTTCATGCATCTCAAAGTAAAATCAAACCCATGTGGTTTGATCATCACCTCCTCTTAAAGATGCCTTCTCCTTTTTAGTCTGGTCCATGACTTAAAAGTATCAAAATAAAAAGTTCTCAATTATACAATTGCAGGATATTCTTGAGTCAAACTTCTTGCAAAACTAGATGCTTCATGTCAAACAATGACATCTAGACCTCTAAGCTATAAACTAGACTGCTCCTCGAAGGACAACTATATGCAACACCGCATCTCGATACTATAAGTAGACTACTCCCTTGAAGGACAGATATACAAATTCAACCTCTATCAGAAGCTTCTCGCATTGATCAGCTTCGTGAAGACCTCAAGAACAACAAAATGCATATCCCATATAGACTTCCCACATCGATCAGCCTATATCCAAAAAATAAAAGCAAGTATTCAAAAGTACTTTTGAGTCATGACTTGTCTATTTTGGTTTGGTTCTCTTCGTCGCCGAATAATCACCTTATAACAAGTTCTCTACTTTGACCTGACCATACCATCCACCTCACCTCACCATTCTTCACAATAACAAAACTCAAGGGACGTGCGTATATCTGATATATTGTGATTATACAACTCTTTTCACCTATCGACTTCTCGCCTATGCAAGGTACCTAGGGATTCAAGCTCATCCTATGATAATACGTGGTTTGTTTAGCTCTTTCCAACTATGGGACACTTTTGCCTCTTTTACCCGAATCTAGGATTGTGTGTTGATCTTAATTAGGACACGGTTTCCTATGCTTGGGTAAGCTAACCCTCACTTCACCTATACCCACACCAACACCAACAACATTACTCTACCAACATCAAACTTTTACCAACCAACAAATTTCCTAACCACAACCAAATTTCCTGAATTCACCTCTCCCTGGTCCTAAGGGAGAACTACATCGGTCTGAGGCCCCTCCTTGCTTTGTGCAATGGGCTATGTAGGCAAGCACTTAGGAGACATGGGGTCTCCCAAGGTTAGCTCGACCATCCCCTACCATAACCTATCATGTGTTGTGTTTTCCTTAAAAATATAAATATTTTCACGTATTTATAACACTCACCTTTGTCCTTTATCAATCCAAACATTCAAAACACAAACAGTCTTATTATTCTCATAACTCAAATCAACATACATATTCAGTTTTATTTAGATATGATAACTTATTCGCCAAACAAACATTTTCCTATCACCTTTATTTTCATCTCTACCCACTTACCTTACCACATCCTATTCATAAGCATGCAAGATCTAAATCCAACCAAAAATTATACCTCTTGGGATGCAACACTGAGGTGGAACCTGTCTTCCCTCTCTCTCTCGCCCTGGATGCTTCTCCTTGTTCAACCATGTTCACCACCCTCTTCACTATAACTTTCCTTTATGCCTTCTTAATACAAGCCCATGATCACTTTACCTATCTCTTTCCTCCTTATCACTCAATTCTACGCCATGCAATTAACTGTATGGATGTCAACAACCTCGCATCCTTGTATTTAACATGTTGCATGACTCTAAAAATAAGAATTTATGTTGCCTCCCAAGCTTTTCTATTTTTAGAAAAGCTCATTTTAACATAACCGATGTCGATTACCTAGCCGGTGATCGGTTAGATAGATAGTTAGCTGACCGACATTGGTTAGCTAACCGATATCAAAGGAGGTGGAACATGTCTTTTCCTCTCTTGGGATGCCTTGTTCTCAGCCCATACTTACCCAACTCGTCTCATGTTGCTTATACCTAGGCCTTTTCTTTTTTTTTGTAAATTTTTGGTGGTGCCACCTCTTTTCCCGCATAACGACATCATTATCAACATCCATCATCATATTACCATCAACATTTCAACACATATGCATATAATCAAAACATCATCAACGTCATCTATATACATCAAATTCCAATACCATCGACAAAACACATGCAACATTATAATATATGCATCAAATCAACAATTATACGCACCATATGGATCAAAATCATCATTTGTATATCATTAAATCAATGTCAAAATATACAAATTACCCTACATGGGGCCTTTGTGATCCCAAATACAAAGTCGGTCACGCAGTCGCTGCTCTCTATCAAACTCTCGACTGAAACTTACAGGCTGGTCTCTCATGTCAAAAATATACTCGCTCACAGCTCGTATCAACTATACAAAATTTACTCACAGCAGCCGGTATATACAACAAAAATGAATACATAAATCCTATGTGGGCACGCAGGCCTCTATATGCACAATCAGTTCATAGACTGGTGTCTCTATCAAAAAAATCAACTATCCAAAAACATCTCTACTCCTGGGGTGACTCAGCTCTCTCCCCCTCCCTCGGCTCGTCCCTCCCGGTGGCCCCAGGTCTCGATCTTGCCTCCTACCCGTCATCGACCCACCATCATCTAATGTTGTAGCCCCCTATGACTGTGACTCGGGAAGTCTCGGCTCATGCGCCGCATATGGCTAATAATCTATACCTGGTACTCCATCTAGTAAGATCTTGATAGTAATGGGCCTCCGCTCTCACCTCCATGTATCAAGCCCATGCCACCATGGCTGGTGGGGCTGGTCCCAGTCCTCCTAATAAGTGGGCCCCGCCCGCTTGCTACACTACGACCAACCGATGACTCGAACCTGCACTGTGGTGGCGGTGGAGCTGCCATCGAGCCTAAACAGGACCTAAAGGCCAATGCTCGCTATACATGAGGCTTTGCCATGCCTTTTACTCGTGCTCGTGCTCGTGCTCGGGCAACCGCCCCTGTAACACTCCGATATGTGCCTGTGCATTAAGCAGCAAGTAAGCTGCCCTCGTAATAATTGCACCTGACCCAAGAGACGGTCCCTCTCCCTTTAATGATGGGTCGCCTGCAATCCGCTATCTTTGCCGCCTAAATAAGGACCTGGTTCTCATGGTTGCCCTCGCCTCGCCCACCAAACCAAATATGAACATGTAACTCTGGTGTCATCCACCGTGGGATGTCATCATTGCCCGTGCTCATCATGGTTCTCTCTCCTACCTGTGATCGGGTCCAATGGCTGCAGTACAGCAGTGGTGCCTCTACATCCTCCCTCTGATACTGTGGGAAGGGAGGTGGCTCATCCTACTATAATCCCAGTTGTCGTCGTACCCTCTCTAGAGGAATCCTCTCATACTCCCTGGGTCTCCGTCTAGATATCCAGAAGATGTATTGGATCCAACGCAGTTGTGTTCGGGCTCCCCATGGGGTGATGGCCTCTGTATGGCCTCCATATAATATCTAAGGCAGTCAGGCCCTCTAACATATGCCTGTAATAAGTGACATCCCGCATCATGCGATAAGCAATGCCATGGTGGCCCACGACCCCCAACCACCTCTGAAACCCATATCTATAAACTACCTGTGGCCCTGGCTGTTGGGGCAACCCTACTAGTCATAAACACATGATATGCTCATAGGCCCAGTAGTGTAACAAGAATGTCGAACATATACCGAATCACCTCATACGGTGATAGCCCTGAGCTCAGTATAGTTGCACCGAGATACTGGTGCCCATGCCCATGCGTAAAGGTGTGCTCCTCCACCATCTCATGTAACACTCCCATCAGAGCCCATGGGAAGCGGCCTCCCTCTGAGTCAGGGAGGGCGAAGCAGGTGATACTGATCATCATCAGCACGGCAAGCCATGTCTCTTGTTGATGAGCGCGATACATATCACCGTAGCAGATGCTTGCACTATGATACGTAATCAATAGGGCTACATCCCGAATACCTGCAAGATATCCATCGTTGTCTCAAGCATCCACTGGAACACCTCCTCATCGATGATCGGTAGTCTCGGGATGTAATACACATCTTCTAAGGTGACTCGCCATCTCACCAAGTAGGGAGATGAAAGGCATTGGTTGCCGGATCCCATCTCTCGATGAGGGAAACCATTAGGCTGTGGTCCTTATCCATAGCCCTATACATCTAGACTGCCAAGTCCAACCTCCCGCATAACTGCCCACTGCGCTGCGGTCACATGTGGCCGCATCCACTCCTATAGAGGTGGCATCCGATCTCACATGGTCAATTCTTTGGCGTGCTGCAAAACAACCCACTCCATCAGGCCTACCCT
The DNA here is from genome assembly GCA_018340775.1 of Taxus wallichiana var. yunnanensis. Lineage (NCBI taxonomy): Eukaryota > Viridiplantae > Streptophyta > Pinopsida > Cupressales > Taxaceae > Taxus > Taxus wallichiana. The sequence continues at coordinate 168,278,770 of CM031243.1, read as the reverse complement.
TCACAAAACAACTACCTTAACCCTCTATACTCACTCACCCACCCAATCACAACCCAACTCTATAAACACATCTACACCCACCTATCTTACCCTATACATCTATAAATCCTTCTTCCCCTACAAGCCTATAATCTATCCTACCCGCCTAATACAACACCCAAAAAAAATAATTTTACAACCCTACCTTCTACCCATGGTGACCATATCGGTCACCCTCGACCGCCATCGGTCCCCCACCCCAAGATTATGTCCCAAATTTTATGAACCGACGTCGGTCGACACATGACTGACGGCGCGGTCTCTATAACCACTAATCTACACCTGGACCTATGACCGATGCCGGTCGACTAGTGACCGACATCGCCATCGTGGGGTTTCGGGCGGCAAAAATGACCCCCAAATCCACTTTTTTCCTATTTCTACCAATTTACCCGACACAATTGCCTAAAAACTTACCCACCTTGACGTTTTGGCCTACCTAACATATCTACCCAATCCATTTTACTGTTTACCTTCATTTCTTCATTATTTTATCAAATTTTGGATTCCTACCCCAATACCCAAATCCCAGCTAACTTCATAAAATTGACAGATATAGGGATTCAGAGCCTATCGGTATGACTACACGTCATTGTGGTGGATGGTGGTGGTCCTCAGCACCTCCAACACCTCCTGCTCCTCCCAGTTATGCCATAGCTCCAAATCTCCTCGGCGGGGTCCTCAACCAATCAAACTCGCCTCCCGATCTCTAAAGCCTACCAATAACTCACTCCCCACTCAACTAGTGCAAACTCAGCCCAAATACATGACCCAATCACTTTAAAACTCAAACAAGAAAAAGTTGGCACTCAATTTCACAATGTGAAAATGACATGCCATATTTTTTTCTTTTTATAGGTTTTGACCTCTAACCGATATCGGTTAGGTCGTGCCCTAGAAGACCGATATCGGTCTCCTAACCGATACCAGTGGCCACTAACCGATATTGGTTACCTGCCTAGTTTACCCTAACTCCTGCCCTTATCCACCAATCTCCATTTTTCACCACATCGCCTACCCCAGATTTTGTTAATAGCCTTATTTTGAATTCATCGGCTGACCTAAGGCCGTAACCAACCAATCGGCCCGACCCAAGGCCGTAACTTACCAATCAGCCCGACCCAAGGCGCAACCAACCAATTGGCCTAACCCAAGGCCACAACCAACCAATCGGCCCGACCCAAGGCCACAACTTACCAATCGGCCCGACCCAAGGCCGCAACCACCCAATCGGCCCGACCCAAGGCCGCAATCAATCAATCGGCTTCGACCAAGGCTGCAACCAACCAATCGGCCCGACCCAAGGCCGCAATCAATCAATTGGCCCAACCCAAGGCCATAACCCAACCAATCGGCCCGACCAAGGCCGAACTTACCAATCGGCCCGACCCAAGGTCGCAACCAACCAATCGGCCGACCAAGGCGCAATCAATCAATCGGGCCGACCCAAGGCGCAACAACCAATCGGCCTGACAAAGGCCACACACAATTAAGTACCTCGATTGAGGCCCAAAATTAAGATTCTATCCACCCATCATGTAGTTGTTTGTTCAATCGAGCTCACCTGTTCGTGTTTTAGCATGACTAGGATACTTGAATTGATCAGCCGACCAGCTTTTGCCTTAGACCGAGACCGTGACGTTTATCTCAACCAAACCAACCATTTGGTACTACCGAACATGCCTAAATGTTCGGTACCTTACCCGTTATATCCCCTGGAGCTACTTCCTATGCCTTGGATACTCAGGATTATATCAACCTTGTTTGGATAAACTATCGACCTTTGCCTATGAATTGCTTGTTTGCTCTTCAAAACATGTACCCTGGTCGCACTACTACATTTCAACGTGTGTCGGCTTCCTTGAACTTACCCCACCATCTTACCCTCATCTCATCATCATTCACCCTTTATCAACCCTATCCCTGATTTCATGTCGCCTCAATCTGTGATAGATTTGAGGGGGATTACCTATACCCTTAACTAGGGCAACCACTTTTTATTATTGTCAGTGCAGCTTTACAAGACAAGCTACACGACAACAAGGGGCAAATGTAGACACCAAAATTTGGGTCTTATGACACCCTGTACCCCGTATCTCGTCCTGCAACCTAACCCTACCTCACCACCTAAACCTTACACACTGAATTATTTATTAATTACCTTATGATTAATAAATCCACATCTCTAACCCTGCCACCTCACCTTTCCACCTCATTATGACCTAGCCCTAACCCTAAACTAACCTAATTAAGACCTATGACTTGGTCCAGACCCACACCCATGACTCATCACCCCTCACCCGCATCAAAACGAACCTAATAATGACTTGACCAAGCCCACAACTGATCCCTCGGGAGAAAAGGAGGGAAAGTTGGCTATTTTACTACAAATAGCCAACTTTGACCTAACCGACATCGGTCCCTACTCGACCGGTGTCGGTTACATAACCGCCATCGGTTCCTTGTAAATGACCTCCCCTAACCAAAACCAAAGGATCAAATTTTCATTGGCAAGGACCCCGAATTCATTTGCAAGAGAGAGACAAGTGAAGGAGAGAGAGGAGTTTTGCAAAGAGGAATATCGAGCCCAAGACAGAACTAATTAACTAAAGCATTTTCACACTCATCCAAACATGGGGAGAGTCGGAGGATAGCTTCATCAGATCACTTCCAATTTTGGATCATCCTAACCGAGCCTTTCCTTCGCCATGCATTCTTTAGACTACATCCACATCGAAACTAGTAAGTAGTCTCTTTTATCACCTTGTATGCTTCTAGACACTACTTTGTGAACTTTTAATTCATAGGGATTATAAGCTCACTCCTGGATCTACTACCCAAAGAACAACCTGCACCTAACCTTCGGTCATCCATCTCTATATTACCCCAAAGACAACTCTCTCACTCTCTAAGTCTTCTCTATCACCCTACTACTCCCCTCAACCATCTACCAACCTTCCAAACCTCATAACCACCTTACACCAACCTCCATTTAAAAATCCCTAAATCACTACCCCTACTGATATCGTTATTCCCTACTGGTACCGGTTTCATAACCGTGATCGGTTATCTAGTGACCGACATCGGTCACTGTGACTTATACCAAAACCAACCTTTCACCTATTCACCTCAAAACAATCTCATGTCCAGCCTAGTCTATCCCTATAACTTGATCTGAACATATCAATAACCAGTGACCAAACAAACAACATGACATTCTATTATTGGTAGTTTAGTCTCTATTGCTTTTAGTAATGAGATACCTAAATCATGAGTTCGCAATAGATTCTTTATTATCATTTGCATCAATTTGTATTAAAAGGGAACTGACCACCTTCGAAAGGAAGTCTAATATTTCCTGGGCCCAAGGCAGTTCCCTCACTTATTATCTAACTAAAATATGGTGGTCTTGCATTCTTATTTACAGGTAGTCCTTCCCAGACAAAAAGGAGCTCTTCACAATCAGTCTGATCTCTCTACGGTACGTGCACACCTTCCCAACAATCACGAGGTATTCCTCCTAACCCTAACCCCTATCTGTTTCTCAAGAGAATGAAAGGATAGAATTAACTCTATTCTGGAACAAAATTTTGTGCGAAACAAGGTGTTTTCTTTTTTTTACCTAGTTACATAAAACTAATTATATTAAACTAAAAAATATTAAACTATTTTATTTCAAACAATATTTTTTTCTATCAATGTTGTTAGATATTGTACACATTTTTTAATATAGTTCTCAATTATAATGAAACACGTGTCACTTTTTAAACATGTAGCAGTAGTATTCAAAAAATATTAAACCAATTAAATCATGAATAAATTGTAGCATTATTATTTAAATAATACCCATTAAGAAGATGACACGTGGTCTGAAATTTCTAATATCTCCTTGTCTACAAGTAGTAAGAGGTTTATTATGATTAGATATTTCCACATGATTTTCCAATCCTAGTGGACATTAATCTCAATGTGTATTACAATGCTTTGATACAACATAACAAACAACTGAGATTAGTGACAACTAGGTAAATTATTACATTCCACATAAGAAATGACGAAAATATGTTTTATGAAAAATATTTGTATGTCAGATAGAATAATTCATATCCACATGTCCAGTACAATCATAAGCCACTTAATACTTACAAATGAAAGTTGATCCTTTTAGTTCGTGAACATTTTCCTGAACACTTTGGGATGAGTTCCATTACTAATTTGTTTTGTTAGTGTAACCAAATAATCATATTAATAGAAAACAACTCATTGTTATTGATATATTAAAAACAATACTTATCCTTCCCATTTGTATTCTATATTTTTTTAGGCATTGCCTAGCTACCACTAAGCTCTAATCTTGTATACTATGAAATGTCTATTGTACACATTTTTTCGGCTTGCATAAAAGACACTACTTATCTATCGCTAGGCTCCATTACTATGATTATATATTCTAACATGATATTTCAAGCCTAACATCCACTAAGCTCGATCTTTGTTACACTATTTTGATGCAACATAATGAACAATTGAGATTAGCGACCACTAGGAAAATTATTACATTCCACACAAGAAAAAGATGGAAAAACATTTTATGAAAACTATTTGTATGTCAGATAGAATAATTCATAGCCACATGTCCGATAAAATCATAAGTCACTTAATATTTGCAAATGAAAGTTGATCCTTTCAGTACGTGAACATTTTCCTAAACACTTTGGGATAAGTTGCATTACTAATGTTATGTTAGTTTAACCAAATAATCAAATTAAGAGACATCAGATCCTTTTTGTTGATCTATTCAAAAACAATATTTATCCTTCCCATTTATATTCGATAGCTTGTTGAGGCATTTCCTAGTGACCGCTAAGCTCTAAATATCTTACATTGATTTTTTAAAGGCATATAATCATGTATACTATAAAATGTCTATTATACACATATTTATTTTCAACTTGCTTACAAGACACTACTTATCTACCGCTAAGCTCCATTACTATGATTAAATATTCCAACATGATATTCCAAGCCTAATGAATGTTGAGCTTGATGCTTATTACAATGCTTTGATGCAACATAATGAACAATTGAGATTAGCGGTCACTAGAAAATTATTACATTCTACACAAGACAATAATGGAAATCCCTTTTATGAAAACTATTTTTATGTTAGATAGAAAAATTCATAGCCACATGTCCGACTCAATCATAAGCCATTTAATACATGTTGATGAAATATGATACTTTCACTATGTGAACATTTTTCGAACACTTTGGAATAAGTTCCATTACTAATGATTTGTTAATCTACACAAATAATCAAATTAAGAGACAACATATCCTTGTTGTTGATCTATTCAAAAATGGAATTTATCCTTCTCATTTGAAGTCTATAGCTTTTGAGGAATTTCCAAGTGACCACTAATCTCTAAATATCTTATATCTAATTATCCATTTTTAAATTAAAAAAATAACAAAGTAAGTTTTATGTTATAAGTTATGCATAGTACACAAAAGATAAATTGGACTCAATCTCCTTTTCTCATTGTAAATAATAACAAAAATATATGGAATAACATACTAATGAACATTAATGAAAGTAAATTAATGTTAGAAATTCTAGTCACTAGGGGGGGGTTTAATTAGTGCTTATTAAAACCTTATGATATTTTCAATGATTCAATAGTCCACATTTAACTATGTTAACCATGAGCATCCAACCATGAAAGACAAAGAGAATAAAACACAAATAAACATATGAGGAGCCAATATTTAAAGTGGAAAACCCATCAAGGGATAAAAACCCCGGCACCGTGAAGAACTAACTTGGACAATTGTCCTATAAAGTTACAATTGTTTCACTGTGTGGTGAGCACCCACTCACCTTGAAGCACCCACTGCAAATATGAAGCACCCACTCCAAATATGAAGTACCCACTCTAGTATAAAATAAATCACCCACTTGAGAAATTTGGCAAGCACCCACTTGTTAGGAAGCACCCTCTCCCAAATTTCCGAGAAACAAATCGACTTCATTCATACAACAAATGGTTGATCACCTTCTTCACTTGGTTGCTTACATCAACCTGATGTGATATTTGTTTTAGTTCACTTATCTTCTCCTATTTCTAAAGTTGAAATCATCTTAGATCCATTTCAAAAAAAAAAATCATCTTCTTTTTAACATCCATAAAAAAATGAGCTTTAATGAATAAATATAACTCTTAGACATGACCTTTGACCTTTCATTTACCATGACTCTTCAAATCACTCATTCTTTTGTCTTCTAGTTCTCAAACTTGTCCACATGGATTAAATTTTTTTATTCATGCATTACATAGTCCCACCAAACCAAATAATTCTCTTGTATGCTTAGAAACTTTCCACATTAGCCAAGACATTCATTTAGACTCCTAGGTGTGCTTAAATCATCTTCTATAAACACAGTTATGAAAAAACCATCTAACTAGACTACTTCCACTCATATTCATAACAAAATTAATATATAAAAATGAATATTATGATGTATAATTTAATTAACTTACAAGAAAGATCCAACTCAAGACTTATCACATCAACAAACACCACTTTGTAAGACTTTCCTGGCTAGTTTCAACATATCTGAATTTGGTCTTCAAGAATTGAATTGATATATACCTCAAATATATTCATCATGAGGAAAATATAATATCAATGGAAATATCATGAAGTATAATATCTCATCTATTCTCATACTTCTCAAATTTATGGCATAAGGCTTCCAAAATATTGGATCTCTGTAATTAGTCTGGTTGGTCTTGAAGACACAAAAACTAGTCTTCCCTATAATGTGTTCAAACTCCTCCAAAGAAATTTTAAGAACTCCTATCACATCTAACACTTAAATTTGGATGTATACAACATGTTCAAGCATTCATACCCATAGGTAAAATGGATAAAGTCTCACCTTCATACTCATTCAGACATGCTTCTCAAATAGGCCTAAAAGAGCAGTTTTGGCTCAATCACCTTTAAGCAAGAAATGAATTTTCAAAACTGAACCATGAAATTCCACACATCATATGACACATGAAAATATTTATAAAGGAAAGAAATAACATCAATTCAATGTAAATCAACATGGTTACCTTCATTCTTCTTCACTAGCTTCTCTGAACAAGATCCTTTTTTCGGTAAGCTCAAATATGAAACCATTACTCCAATTTTATCTAGATGAGTAACCCATGTGAATTAATTAAGTTTAATAAAAAAATTCCATAATTATCCACCTCAAATTTGAGCAAAGTGGTTCCTTTGTAAGTTTCTCTTATACATTGAAATCTTCACAAAATAATTATTTTTCAGTGGGGCCCACCAAGCATCATGAACTAAAAACATCATGAAAAATTACCTGAGAAGTCATATGCATGTTAAAATATATTTTCAAGAAAAAATTTGAGTTTAGAAACCTACCCAACTCAAATTTCAAAACTAGTCCATACTGGGGTTTGGAGGGTTAGAAACATGCTCACCAAAATGGATGGAACTTCTAAAATACATAATAAATCATCGAAATAATTTTTACACCATAATTTTATCACAATTTAATCCATTTTTGTTATGATTTATCCGAAGGAGGATCCATAATTTCTCTTGACTGATAAGAAGTGTGGTTCTCAATTTGCATACTTTAAAAAACCTAACTTTGGAAAACCTTGCACAACCTGCAAAATATCCATCCTCACCTTCTGAATTTTTTCTCAAACCTCAAGGACACATCCATATAATATATACAAGTGATAGTTTTCTTTGGTTCATCCTGAATATTTCCATCCCATCTCATCTAGGTGCCCTTTGGTCTTTGATTCTCAGTAGTTGAACTATCTTTGACCTTTAGAAGTGTTTAAAACACTTCAATAATGACCGTGAGGACTTTTACACACCATATACAATCATTCCATGTTCACACCATGTTTGGTTTGCATCATCACACATTGGGTCAACATTTCACGCATTGCTTGCTTGAATTGGCTTTAAAAAGCTCCATACTGACTTGTTTCATCTCCATGAATCTTGTTTGTCTCTTGTAACTCCTTATACAACTCTTGTGCCACCTCATAGTGATCAAATATTTCTTTATATACTTTGGTTTGAATTAATTATCTTGTTTTCTTGATTTAAACCATGTATTTGCACTAGACCAAGGCCTAGAATGACTTGACTTAACCCATATATTTCATGAGTGGACCATGTGGACATGTTACGAGACTCACTAAAACATCTCACTCACCTCATGGACCTTGTTTGACCTTCATAACCACTTTTGAGAGACACAAGGCACACATATGCATCCTTGGAGACTCCTAGATCACCTAACCAAACTTCTATATCACCTAGCCAACATACCTAGATCACCTAGAGTGTGACATCAATGAACTTGACATCAATAACAACACAAGTGACACACACTTCCAACAAATAAGGAATCAACGAGAAAAATATAACATATTCTAAGTTTCATATATTTACGAATTATTGATTTGTTTAATTCCTTTACTGTGTAATATGTCTTCCATTGGTCACACTCAATTCATAGAAATTCCATTCATTGAAGGTGTAGAGGGTTGGTATAAAAGAGACGAGGTATGATTTATAGAAATCCATTCACCTGGAAAATGATCACACTAACCTATGGTTATTTTTTTCAATGATGATGTAAAACATGAATTCAGTATGGTTATATCCTCAAAAGTTATTGATTAGTGAATAATGCATATTTAGGTTGAACGTATTGAAGTTGAAATTAATAAGTATCCATGCTAGATAGATAGGGTCGGGAGTCTTGGTTTAATCTATTGGTAATAGTTAGATTTACCTATATGGGATCTTGGATCTCTAGAATCAGTCATGGGGTCTATAGATATAGATAGATATAGATATATATATATATATAGATTTATATATTATTCTTTAAATGGAGTTGAAATTTACTTATTCAAGAAATAGGAAATGCAAGCCTAAATATAAAATCATACGAGTTCCTATTTTAAATATGGTTGGAATTTGGGATGTTTATAGACTACGACAAAATAGGATGTGAAAATGCCAATGAAATTCATAATGACCAAAATTTGGTATTCAAAAACTCTATAGATACGATAATACCTCTTTTATTTGTCATCATTTGAATAGAAAAGGTTTTATTTCTCCATCGAAACATGAAAATCTATTTATAATGCTAAGGAAATCTTATTTGTCTAAATTAGAGATATACCCCTCTAAGTCAAAGTTCCACGGGATAATAATATTATGTTTATGGAGCCTGTTTTCATGTTAGAGTTTGGTACACCTTCCATGTGTTACACTCGGATATTTTTACGGTGGTCCCGCTCACCGGTGAGCGGGTCAAGGGGGTTCGGGGGGTGAAGCCCCCGATGGGGGCTCGGGGGAGAAAACCGCCGAAGCAAATTTTCATGGGTGGTTTATTAACCCATGGGTAATGGGTAACCGTTATGGGCTATTTTTGGGCCCATGGTTTTTGGTACTCATTATTTTTGAAAACCACCTCTTCATCTACCTATTGATGTACTTATAAATAGATGGACATACAATAGGATTTATATGAGTGTGTTTTGTGAAGGTGAATAGTGTGTGTGAATTCGGGAGGGTTTGTTGAGCATAGCTCCAAACAAGATCTGATTATTGTAATTGTGAAGACTATTGGCTTGTAATAAAATCTGAGAAAGTGTTCTTAGTGGATGTAGCCCACATTGGGTGAACCACGTTAAATATTGTCTTCGTGTTGTGCATTTTTCATTTCTGTAATTCTATTCATACTTCTTATTATTGTGATTCTGAGGAATTATTCCGCATTAGATTCTATTAATTCCTAACAATTGGTATCAGAGCCTGGTTTGGTTTGTTGAAGTGTTGAATTGCAGGGAAAGTTTTTAGCTTGAGTGGGAGCTATGGCAGATGATGGAAGATCTAGGGTTGATAAATTCAATGGGTAGAATTTCAGTCTTTGGAAGATGCAGATGGAAGATTACCTTTATCAGAAGGATCTTTATACTCCGTTGTTTGAGAAGGTGAACAAACCCTCGAGCATGATGGATGTGGAATGGGATTTATTGGATAGGAAGGCACTTGGGACAATCTAGCTGTGTCTTGCATCTTCGGTATTATTTAATGTTTCAAAGGAAAAGACTACAAAAGATCTAATGGATGCATTAGGGAAGTTGTATGAAAAACCCTCTACCTCTAACAAGATATTTTTAATGAAAAAGTTGTTTAATATGAAGATGTCTGAGAATAGTTCAAGTGCTGATCATTTAAATGATTTCAATATGGTTGTGAATATACTAGCTTAGCTTGTTCTGATAGAATTTGATGAAGAAGTTAGGGCTTTATTAATTCTGTGCTCTTTACCTGAAAGTTGGAATAGCCTGGTAATGGCGGTAAGCAACTCGGTTCAGCTAACTCGAAGTTGAAGTTTGAGGATGTTGTAGGGGTGATTCTAAGTGAGAAAATGTGAAGAAAAAGCTTGGGAATCTTCTACTTCAGGAATGCTTTGACAGTGGAAACTAGAGGGAGATAGAAGAATAGAGGAAACCGTGGAAAATCGAAAGATCGGGCAAGGTCAAAATCCAAGAGCAAGATTGTATGTTGGAATTGTGGAAAGTTTGGGCATGTAAAGAAGGATTGTTGGGAGCTTTAGGATAAGAAGAAACAACAAGAAGAAAACAAGGAGGAAAATGTGGCATCGGGTAATGTATGCCAGGATGCTTTGATTCTTTCTTTGCATAATATTATTGAATCTTGGGTTTTAGATTCAGGGGCTTCTTTTCATGCTACTCCACATAGGCATTATTTTTTGATTATGTTCAAGGGATTTTGGGCATGTTTTCTTGGTGATGATGAGCCTTGCGCAGTATAGTTGGAAAAGGTTATGTTCGAGGTTAAGATGTAGAATGGGAATACATGGCTATTGAAGGATGTCGGACATGTGCCTACATTAAAGAGAAATTTGATATGGCGGGGCAATTGGGAAGTGATGGTTATCTTTGTGATATTTACTGACTAACTCTTGGAAGGTTATCAAGGGTGCTCTTGTGGTGGCAAGAGGTAAGAAGGTTGGAACCTTATATTTATCCACTTGATAGTATAATGATTGTAATCTTGTGGCTTCAGATGCGAATACAACATTATGACACTATAGGCTCGGTCATATGAGCCATAAGGGCATGGACATCATAAAGAAGAATTTTCACTGGATATACAAAAACAAGTTTGGATTTTGTGAGAAGCTGCATATATGGGAAATAGAAGTGAGTAAGGTTTCTCAAGGTTGGACCTATGAAGAAAGAGAGTAAGTTAGAGCTGGTATATTTTGATGTGGGGCTAGCTCGGGTATCATCTCTTGGGGTTGAGTTATCATGTTACTTTTATTGATGATGCAACAAGGAAAGTTTGGGTTTATTGTATTAGAAACAAATCTGATGTATTTGGTACTTTTGTTAAATGGATATCCTTGGTAGAGAATGAAATAGGTCTTAAGTTAAAATGTCTCGGGTTAGATAATGGAGGGAGTATTAATAATGGATTTGATGATTATTATTCTAAGAATGGAATCTGCGGGAAAAATACGGTTCCGGGAACCCCTGACAAAATGGGGTGTCGAGAAAGGATGAACATGACAATAATGGAATGTGCTAGGAGCATGAGGATTCATGCAAGGCGCCTCTTTATTTTTGGGCGAAGCGGTGAGCACAATTGTGTACTTGATAAGCAGAGAGGACCCTCAAGTGCCTTGGATGGAGGCATACATGAGGAGGCTTGGTACGGTAAGAAAGTTGATTAATTATTTCTTAGAGTCTTTGGATGTGAGGTGTTTTTCATATTGACAAGGATGATAGGACCAAGCTAGAGGATAAATAAGAAAAATGCACTTTTATTGGTTATATTGGTGATGAATTTGGATTTAAATGTTGGAGTATTAAGGACAAGAAAATCATTCTATCTAGGGATGTGGTCTTTAATGAGAAAGTCATGTATAAGCAATAGTTGCAGGAAAATAGGGAAGAATCTAAGAAAGAATATGTAGTGGTAGAGGATATTCGGATGGGATAGTGACCCATGAATCAGTTCAAGAACCTACTCAACAGAACCCAAAATCCTATAGTGAGGAGGTCTTCTAGGGTAAGAAAAGAACCTGAACATTTTTCTCCTTCTCTTTATTATTTATTACTCACTGATAGTGGAGAGCCAGAGAGCTTTGATGAAGCAATGCAGGTAGATGCTAGTAAGAAGTGGGAGCAAGCCATGGATGAGGAGCATAAATCTCTCATGGAGAACCAGACTTGGGATTTGGTGAAGCTATGGAAGAAGGAAAAAGAGCATTGCAAAACAAGTGGGTGTACGAGTTAAAGATGAAGAAGTAGGAAAGAAAAGATATAAGGCCCGAGTTGGTGGTCAAGGGGTTTGCATAGAAAAAAGGTATAGATTTTGATGAGATTTTTTTCTCCTGTAGTAAAAATGACTTCTATCAGAACTATTCTTGGAATAGTGGCAACATAAAACTTGTACTTAGAATAGTTAGATGTAAAGCGCATCTATCCATGGTGATTTAGAGGAGGAGCTATATATGCAGCAGCCAGAAGGATATGAAGTCAAAGGTAAAGAGGAGATGGTGTGCAAACTGAAGAAGAGCTTATATGGCTTGAAACAAGCTCCACGTCAATGGTATAAGAAGTTTGATAGCTTTATGATGGAGCAAGGTTATATTAGATGTCATTCTGACCATTGTGTGTATACAAAGAAATTTGAGGATGGAAGTTATATTATCCTGTGTTTGTATGTTGATGACATGTTGGTTGCAGGTAAAAACATGCAGGAAATAAAAGTACTCAAGAAACAGCTAAGTGAATCCTTTGATATGAAGGATTTGGGGGTAGCTAGACAAATCCTTGGTATGAGGATAACTCGGGATAGGAAGGAACGGAAGCTAACTTTATCTCAGGAAGAGTACATTAAGAAGGTATTGGATAGGTTTAACATGCAGGATGCTAAACCGGTTGGGACTCCTTTGGCAGGCCATTTTAAGTTATCAAAGGAATAGTGTCCCAAGATAGAGTAGGAAAGAAACCAGATGTCTAAGGTACCTTACTCATTAGTGGTTGGCAGTTTGATGTATGCTATGGTGTGCACTAGGCCTGATATTGCCCATGCAGTGGGAGCTGTGAGTAGATTTATGAGTGATCTAGGTAAAGAGCATTGACAAGCAATAAAGTGGATCCTTCGATATTTGAGAGGGACCATGGGGATAGTTTTGTGATACTGATGGATCGAGACACCACTTTACGTGGTTATGTAGATTCAGACATGGTGGAGATGTAGACAACATGAGGAGCACAACAAGTTATATTTACCTTTGTAGGTGGGACACGGTGAGATAGATTTCGGGACTACTGAAAGTGGTGTCTTTGTCAACCACGAAGGTGAGTATGTTGCTGCCATAGAGGCAAGCAAAGAGATGATTTGGTTACAACAATTTCTTGAGGAGTTAGGGCATAGCGGGAGGAATGTAAGCTACATAGTGATAGTCGAGTGTTATACACCTAGCTAAGAACTCGCTTTCCACTCCGGAAGAATATATCGGTTGAGATATCACTTCATCGGGACAACTTTGGAGGAAGATAAGTTGAAGTTGGAGAAGATTCATACGGTAAAAATCATGCGAGACATGATGACCAAGGTGGTCACAAGGATAAAATAAAGCTATGTTCAGCTTTGGTTGGCCTTCACGGATGAGAGTGAAGGGTTGAGAAGCTTTCTCGGTGGAAATCAATCTCAGTGGGAGATTGTTATGTTTATGGAGCCTATTTTCATGTTAGAGTTTGGTACACCTTCCATGTGTTACACTCAGATATTTTTATGGTGGTCCCGCTCGCGGTGAGCGGGTCAAGGGGTTTGGGGGTGAAGCCCCCGAAGCAAATTTTCATGGGTGGTTTATTAACCCATGGGTAATGGATAAGCTTGTTTATGGGTTGTTTTTGGGCCCATGGTTTTTGGTACCCATTGTTTTGTAAAACCACCTCTTCAGCTACCTATTGATGTACTTATAAATAGATGGACATACAATAGGATTTATATGAGTGTGTTTTGTGAAGGTGAATAGTGTGTGTGAATTCAAGTGTGAATTCGGGAGGGTTTGTTGAGTGCGTAGCTCAAACAAGATCGATTATTGTAATTATGAAGACTGTTGGCTTGTAATAAAATCTAAGCAAGTGTTCTTGGTGGATGTAGCCCACATTGGGTGAACCACGTTAAATATTGTCTTCATGTTGTGCATTTTTCATTTCTGTAATTCTATTCATACTTCTTATTATTGCGATTCTAAGGAATTATTCCGCATTAGATTCTATTAATTCCTATCAAATACGAATAATAAATTGGCGTATTGTTGAAAAAAGTGACCAACATATTCGAGAAAGCATAATCTTAAACCATTGAACATTTTGATTTGTTTTTAGTAAATGGTGATGTATTTCAATTGAAGTTTCTAAGTGTTATACTATAACGCCTCCAGTATCAATACCTTCTTGTAGATGAGGATAATGTTGACATTCTTTTCCATTCCATGTTGATTAATGTTATTCCTACACAGAGGGACACAAAATTTCTTCCCTTTTTATAGTTTACAAAGGAGTACGTGCAACTTTAGGATCTAGATGACTTGAAAAAGGATGATGTGTATTTCTACATTCTAGGCGGTCAACATATAATTTGTGTCCAATTTTTTTATTCGAAAGCACTTACAAGTCATTACATTCTAGGATTTAGTTTAGAAAGGCTCACATTTTGTCTTCAAAAGCATCTAGCGAAGCCATTGTTAATATTTGCAAGCAAAAAAATGAAGTAAAAAAACTTGGATTGAAACCAATTTTATTGATTTGCTCAACAATGCTCAATCAATGTGACATGATTGCTAGGATGTGCTCGAGAGGTCAGTGGGAAACAAAAAGAAAATATTTGAAGGTAATGGATTTTAGTTTTATTGCATTAGTATTTAAAATATAATTTTTGTAATATGCACAAAGTAAATATATTATTTGTACTTTGAATGCAGATCTTTGAGAAGTAATGTCTTGTTATTTTTGTCATGCAAAATCCAAAGAGTCTTTATGACAAATGGAATTTTCTATTGTTTCATGAGGATATATGGACAAAATGGACAACAACCTTTGAGTTGTTTAGATCATGTGGGCTTTTTTTTTTCCTTTTAAGGATAACCAACCTAACTTTCAGCCAAATTCACTAACAAGGTTCATGGCCAATTCCTTTAGGGCTGCAAGAGGAATGATCGATGAGGAACTATCATTACTAGTTGAAAAAGTGCAATTAGAGAATGCATGGATAACTAAATCTATTGAGGTAGGATTCATAGTGAATAATTTTGAATCTTATGTTGGGGTTAGACACATACATGTTGTATAGACCTATAATCCAAATTAAGCATACAAGTAATAAATATGGAAATAAAACGGAAGAACAATACATAAGATTTAACGTGGTTCACCCAAGTGTGGGCTCAACCACCAAGAAACAATCAATCTATTATTATTTGCTTTCTGAGGAAATTCAATGAAGATTTGTAATATTCCACACCTCACATGGATGTATAGTACTTTTCCTTCACAAGTTTCTCTTTTTTCTCTCAAGAAAATCTTCTCTCAATTATGATCAATCTCACCTTCTAACCCTAATTTTCTAGCTTATAAACATATACAAATATTAGGGAAACATAATAATACATTTATAACCCTAAGATCTACTTTTAATCAAATCTTGGATCTAATCCCATGTTTAAAATAAAAACTTTCATGCACAGGTAACCAATGCCGGATACCTAACCGATACCGGTTGCTCCCAGGTGACCAATGCCAATCAACCAATTGATGTCGGTTATTGTGTAAACCTACAAGTTGTAAAACATGATATTTATGAAGAAATTAAGGTCCACAACTCAAAAATATCTCACTTAGAGATAAATTTATCGATTATACCATACAACTCCATCCTTGGATCCTTTCCTTGGCCGTTTCTTCCTCTTCAAGTCTCAAAATCAAAGACCAACAAAAGTGGAGTGTAGCTCCAACTTATCCTTTGCCAACATATTCATTACCATATGCACATGGCTCTAATTTTCATGAATTTTCTCTAGTTTGATTGCACATACTCCAACACGTATAAAGTGATATCTCAGCTGAATGTCTTTCGTTCTTGAATGAAATGATGATTTCTTTTATAGATGAATCACACTTTGACTATCACTTTGTACAAAATGTAATACTCTTTCTTTTTCCCAACTCTTCCATGAACTTGATCATCCATATCATCTCTTTGCTAGCCTTTGTAGCTACTACATATTCAACCTCTGTAGTAGACAAGGCCACAACCTTATGCAATCTCGAAATCTAGTTAAGTGCCATGTCACCTACTGTGAATACATATCTAGTGGTGCTTCTCCTACCATCCAAATATCGAGCCATATTTGAATCAACATAGCCGAATAAATAAGTATTTGAACCTCTATAACATAAATTCATGCTAGATGTCCCTCTTAAATATCTGAGTATCCATTGGAATGCTTTATAATGCTCTTTACCTAGATTGGCCATAAATTTGCTCATAACTCCCACTTTGCACTGTGTAGTGTTTAGTTTGGTATAAACCATTGCATACATAAAGCTTCCAACTGCTGAAGCATATGGAACCCATGCCATGTACTTGACCTCCTCATGTGATGTAGGACACTGATCTTTACTCAATTTGAAGTGTCCAACCATAGGTGTACTTACAAGTTTTATATTAAATCTTTCCAACACCTTATTGATATAATGTTCTTGAGACAAATACAATTTCTTGTTCTTCCTATCTCTATGAATTTACATGTCAAGGATTTTATTTGTAGCTCCTAAATCCTTCATTACAAATGTATGAGCTAACTTTTCTTTAAGCTCAACAATGTCCTACATACTAGATCCTGTAATAAGCATATCATCTACATACAATAACAAAATAATATAGCTTCCATTTTCAAGCTTCTTGAAATAAACACAATGATTAGATTTGCATCTCATATAACCATGCTCATGCATAAAACTAGTCAAACCTCATATACCATTGCCTTAGAGCTTGCTTGAGCCCATACAAGCTCTTTTTCAACCTGCACACAAGTTTCTCCTTACCCTTGACTTCATACCCAAATGGATGTTGCATATATATCTCTTCCTCCAAATCACCATGAAGGAAATCCATCTTAACATCAAGCTATTCTAAGTGCAAATATTCTACTACAACTAAACTCAAAATAGTATGTATGGAAGTCATTTTTACTATAGAGAAAAAATCTCACCAAAATCAATACCTACTTTTTGTGCAAACCCTTTTACCACAAGCCTTGCCTTGTATCTTTTCTATCCACCCTCTTCCTCCTTGATCTTGTAAACCCATTTGTTCTGTAATGTTCTCTTACTTGCTGGAAACTTAACCAAATCCCATGTCTGATTCTATTTCAAGGAATCCATCTCCTCATCCATGCCATGCTCCCACTTCTTGTGGGTTTCATCCTG
This sequence comes from Taxus wallichiana var. yunnanensis, assembly GCA_018340775.1. NCBI lineage: Eukaryota > Viridiplantae > Streptophyta > Pinopsida > Cupressales > Taxaceae > Taxus > Taxus wallichiana. Next base: position 168,261,122 of record CM031243.1, on the reverse strand, counting down.
CATTGCTTCTTCAAAACTTTTTCGGTTCACCACTATCAATCAATAATAGATAAAATAAGGAAGGTGTAAATATTTTTGGATGTCTACTTACCCATTTTGACCTTCTTATAAAAATCTGGGTTTGGAGGCTCATTCTACTCATTATGTGAATTTGTATCAATCTTAGATAGTGACCGACACTGGTCACTTGATGATCAACGTCGGTCAGGTGACGAACACTTGGTCTTGCTCTTTTTTCAGAATCGACATCGGTTCTAAGTGCCGCCGATACCGGTCCTATGTCTGCCAACACCGGTTACCCTCATTGATGCGAGTACTTGTAGATGACTATTTAAATCTGAGAATGCATTTTATTCCACAAAATCTTCCATCAGTTCATCCTTTGGTATCAAAATATGATCCCTGTACATCCTCTTTTCATTTCATTTAATCTCACGAATCCTAAAAATCTTAGAATCATCTAAATCCTAAAAATGGAATCCAAAATCACCAGAGCCATAACCAATAAAAGTGCATCTCTTGGATTTAGCATCCATTTTTTTCTATTTTCTTTATCAATATGCACAAAAGCTTCTGAACCAAATACTCTAAGAAAAGAAAGATCTACCTCTTTTCTAGTCCAAGATTCTTCTAGTATTCCACCATCCAGTGCACTTGAAGGTCCACAGTTGATTAAATATACTTCGCGTCTACTGCTTCTACCCAAAATTGCAAGGGTAATCCAACATGTATCCTCATGCTTCTTGCACATTCCATGATAGTCTTGTTCATTCTTTTAGCCACACCATTCTCCTATGGTGTTCTAGGAATTGTTCTTTCTCTACGTATTCCATTCACTGAACAATAATCATTGAAATATTTGTTGCAGTACTCACCACCATTGTCAGATCTAAGGCATTTTAATTTTAAATTGGATTCATTTTCCACAAGGGCTTTCCATATTTTAAAAGTCTCAAAAACATCATATTTACACTTTATACAATAAACCCATACCTTTCTTGTGGCATCATCAATGAAAGTCACATAATATTAGGATCCTCCATGAGAAGCTACCTGGGATGGTCCCCACACATCTGAGTGCACAAGATCCAATTTTTTCTCCTTCTTTATTGCCCCAACTTTGAGAAATATCACTCTCTTTTTCTTTCCAAATATGCAATGCTCATAGAAATCAAGATCTACATGTTTCAAATATGATAACTTACCCTTTTCCTTTAATATCTACATTCCCTTTTTACTCATATGGCCTAGCCGATTATGCCACATGCTTGCATATGAATATGAAGTAGATAGAATAGAAAATGAATCAATAATACAGGTAGACAAATACAATGTTCCTACCTTATTTCCTCTTACTACAACAAGAGATCCCTTGGTAACTTTTCAAGAGCTGGCTGTGAATGTAACCATGTAACTAGATTCACCTAGTTGTCTTACAAAAATTAAATTTCTCATAAGGCTTGACACATGCCTCACATATTTCAATATCCATGTATTTCTATTCTAAAATTTTAGATGAACTTCCCATTTACCAATAATATTACATGGTTCATCATCTCCTAAATAAATATGCCCAAAATTACCCTAGACATAATTTCTGAAATAACCCTTATTAGGGGTAGCATGGAAAGAAACTCCTGAATCTAAAACCCATTATTCTATTTTATTATCCAAGGAGAGAATTAGGGCATCTTACATTACCTCAATTGCAACATTTTCCTCTTTACCTTTATCTGGTATATTCTCTTTGTTTTCCTTGAACCAACAATCCTTCTTTGCATGTAATTTATTTCCACAATTCCAGCAAGTTATTCCTCTACCTCTGGATTTAGATATGCTATTCTTAGTCTTTGATTTACAATTATTATTGCTCTTGGATCTCTCCTTCTTCCTTCCCCTACTTTCTACATTCAAATAATTTCCAAATGACGACTCTCTTGTACTTTTCTCGCGCATTTCTTCATTTTGGATTATACTATTCACATCATCAATCTTCAAAATATTAGTAGTAGATGTATTACTAATAACCATTACCAAGTTATCCCAACTATCTAGAAAAGAGCATAAGAATAAAAGTGTTTTCACTTCATCTTCAAACAAAATATTAACTGATTTTAATTGATTTACAATGGAACATAAATATTTTTAATGACTTGATAAAGATCCACCTTCTTGCATTTTAGAATTAAATAATTTCTTCATCAAATAAACTTTATTTGAAGCACTTGGTTTTTCATATAAATTAGCTAAATATTTCATCAAATCTACCATAGTTACTACTTTAGTAATATTAGAAGCTACAGATGCTATCAGGCTCAATATTATAGATCCCAGAGCCTTTCTATCAAAAATCTTCCATTCTTCATCAGTCATCTTTGTAGGATTTACATTTGCATCCAACGGTAAATATAAATATTTCTGATATAGATAATATTCCACCTGCATCTTCCATAATTGATAATTACGGTCATAAAATTTCTCCACTTTGTATTTATTATCTTCTGCCATTGTTGTGCTCCCACTCAATTAGAAATCCCTCTATGAGTAAATTTGTCAACACACAAAACCCTCAAATAAAAACACTCACGATACTAGTTATTGGGGTTATACACATACATGTTGTATAGATCTATAATAAGAATTAAACATACAAGCAATAAATATAGAAATAAACCAGAAGAACAATACACAATATTTAATGTGGTTCACCTAGTGTAGGATATGTCCACCAAGAAAAAACCAATCTATTATTCTTTACTTTACAGAGGAAATATAATGAATATTTTTAATCTTCCACGCCTCACATAGATGTAAATACTTTTCCTTCACAAGATTCTACTTTTTCTCTCCAAGAAAGCATTCTCTCAATTATGATCAATCTCACCTTCTAAGCCTAGTTTTCTAGCTTATAAGCATATAAAAAAATTAGGGTAACATAGAAATACATTTACAACCCTTAGATCTCCTAAATAAACATGCCGAAAATTACCTCGACATAATTTATGAAATATAACCCTTATTAGGGGTATCATGAAAAGAAGCTCCTGAATCTAAAAACCATGATTCTATTTTACTATCCAAGGAGAGAATTAGGGCATCTTACATTACCTTAGTTGCAAAATTTGCCTCTTTACCTTTTTCTGGTATATTCTCTTTGTTTTCCTTAAACCAACAATCCTTCTTTGCATGTACTTTCTTTCCATAATTCCAACAAGTTATTCCTCTACCTCTGGATTTGATCTGCAATTCTTAGACTTTGATTTCAAATCATTCTTTCTTTTAGATCTCTCCTTCTACCTTCCCTACTTTTTACATTCAAAGAATTTACGGATGATGACTTTCCTATATGTTTTAAAGTGTATTTCTTCATTTTGGATTATACTAACCACATCATCAAACTTCAAAATATTAGTAGTAGATGTTGTATTACTAACAACCATTACCAAGTTATCCCAACTATCTAGAAAAGAAAATAATAATAAAAGTGATTTCACTTCATCATAAAACAAAATATTAAATGATTTTAATTGATTTACAATGGAACAGAAATCATTCAAATGGCTTGATACAGATCCACCTTCTTACATTTTAGAATTAAATAATTTCTTCATCAAATAAAATTTATTTGAAGCACTTGGTTTTTCATATAAATTAGCTAAATATTTAATCAAATCTACCATAGTTTTTGCTTCAGTAATATTAGAAGCTATAGACATTGTTAGCTCAATATTATAGATCATAGAGCCTTTCTATTAAGAATCTTCCATTCTTCATCAGTCATCTTTGTAGGATTTGCATTCACATCCAACGGTAAATATAAATCTTTTTGATACAAATAATCTTCCACCTGCATCTTCCATAATTGATAATTATGGCCATCAAATTTCTCCACTTTGTATTTATTATCTTCTGCCATTGTTGTGCTCCCACTCAATTAGAAATCCATCTATGAGTAAATATTTCAACACACAAAACCCTCAAACAAAAAAGCTTTGATACTAGTTATTGGGGTTAGACACATACATGTTGTACATATCTATAATCTGAATTATGCATACAAGCATTAAATACGGAAATAAACCATAAGAACAATACATAATATTTAATATGGTTCATCAAGTGTTAGCTATGTCCACCAAGAAAAAAAAATTCTATTATTCTTTACTTTACAGAGGAAATACAATGAAGATTTGTAATCTTCCACACCTCACACAGATGTACAAGTACTTTTCCTTCACAAGATTATCCTTTTTCTCTCTAAGAAAATATTCTCTCAATTATGATCAATCTCACCTTTTAAGCCTAGTTTTCTAGCTTATAAGAATATACAAACATTAGGGAAACATAACAATACATTTAAAACCTTAGACATCCTTTTAATCAAAGGTTGGATCTAATCTATGTTTAAAATAAAAACTTTCACGCACGATTAACCGATGCCTTACTCAACCAATATCAGTTGCTCCCAGGTGACCGACACCGGTAAAATGAATGATGTCGATTCCTGTGTAAACCTACAAGTTGTAAAACATGCTATTTGTGAAGCAATTAAGCTCCACAACTCAACATCTTACTACTAGAGAGTAAAAGATGACAAAAAAATTATAGGAAAAGTTATAAAATATTTGAAAAATAAATATCTAGATAATATTGTATTTGATAGAATGCAATGAATCTAATGTTATTCAAAAATTTGGACTACATGAATCTCACTACCACCAGTTATTTGTACTTTTGGGAGAAGAGAGAAAAGGAAAAGAAAAGTTGATTCCTAAAGAATTGAAAAATCAACAAGAATAAAAATTGATGTTGAAGTGGCAGAGGTTCTTCCAGCCGAGGCTCAAAGAATTTTAGACAACTACGTGATTTCAATGGAAGAAAAAAATTCTAGAAAGGATGGAAGACACAAAAGAGTTTACTTGTCAATGTGCATATCCCTTTCAGCTTTTGTCAACAATATCAACTATTATGTAAACTAATATATTCAATATAGAATTCATGATCACATATTTATGTAAATTTTTTTAGTGATATAACTTCCAATGCAATAATGGGCCTACTTACAATTGTCGGATCTAGTCTGTTGAATTTTATTATTATTTTTCTCTTACCAATTTCTTATTCAAAAATGTTAAGAGAAACACTAAAAATACATGCAAAAGGTTAAAGACAAGGGGAATCAATTATGGATGGTTGTTACAAATTTTATGACAGCAATGGGAAATTTAAAATATTTGTGTCTTATGTACATAATAAATAGTGTGCATGATTGAGATGATGATGATGAAGAGAGAGAAGAAATAATTAGGAATTGGATGTAACAACTTCTACAACAATTGGTGATTTGTAGGTGAAATTGTCCTATGGGGAAAGATAAACTATTTTCTTTACAAGAGATCTTATGAGTTCTGGTCTCATATGTTCACTTGAATCTCTTCTAAAAATTCTCCTATAATAATAATTTATGGTGGTAGTGTTTCATTGCATGCTTTGGTTGACCTGGTATATATATGGTTTGTATTGTTGAGACTCATGATCAAGATATGTTTTAAAACTTTACTATTCTCATTTGAAAAAGGTACATCGATTAAGACAACTAGAACAAATCTATTAGTTTAATGCCTTTGATCGACACATTCAATATTTATGCAGACAACCAACAAAGAGAGGAAGTAACGTCAGTTCCAAGCCACTTCAAGATAATGGAGACAATCAAGTTCTTAACATACAACTGATTCAACTTGTTATGACCAGATGCTACTACCAAAACAACCAATGAATCTATACCAAGTGATTGACATTTAATTGTTTTATAAAATAATCACCCCACTATATTTTTACTATCATTTTTTCATTTATTTAATAATAGTTCACTTTTTTATAGTGTTGATACTAAATGAGGAGGGTGTTGGAACATCACACATGAATACGCATTCAAAACCTAATATGTTACTCATGTGAAATTATAAACAAAAACATTTATAAGCCACACACATTTGTAGGAACTCGTTGGAGATAAAATATGCACCCATCCTAAATCAGATTAACCGGTGCTTGAGACAACATGGGATTGTCTCCAAGTTGTGGGACTTGAACCGAGACAGACCCTTTGGAGGAGGCTGAATTCCGTACCTACTCTTAATGCAAAAACTACTCATAGGAAGGGAAATTCAACTACCTAAAACTAACCTAAAATTCCAAGGGACTAAGGAGAGAGGGAGATGCATGAAATTGAAATCCTAAACTAAGGGAGGTGATAGCACCAAGAACAAGGAGGAGATATTCTAGTCGGTGAAAATAGGAATAAAATGAAGTAGGAGAGGGAAGACAAAAATGCTAAAATCCAAAAAAACATTAAGATCCCAAACATATTTAAGTCCTGCAAGAAGAACAAAGTATGCATAATATATCTACAAATGTAAAAGAAGGCCATAAACACATTATAATACAAGATAGGGCAGAACAAGCCAAAAACATGAATTTTATTGCTCAAAAGGATGCACAATCCATTATAAAGTAAAAAAGGAAATAATCCTTTACAAAATGCCAAAATTTGAGGCCTACAACTTCATAAGAGTTCTGGAACAATTTTGACAGAGTTCCTTTATATTTTTAGAAAATTCCCTCAAAAATGAAGAGTTTTTACATATATATATAGAATTTACCTCACCTACCATACATTAACTTATTAATAGGTAGTTGAGATACCCAATTATGTAACCATTAATTCTCATCTCACAACCGATGTTCTTGTGTTCGATTGGTTCCATGCGCTTTTTCCCGGATGGTAGCATTTCATTCTTGTATTGACTAATTGCATAACCTTTTGATGTCGGATGGGAGAAAGTTTTCTCCCATCGATAGTTACATTTCTTAACCTTGTTATGTTATAGTTGACTAGTTACGTATTTATGCAACCAACCGGTGGTACATATGCTTGCAACTAGTACTCTGCACCATCATGAATCAAACACTATCTATCTCTACCTCCTGGTTGGTAGTGAAAATATGCTTTGGTTGGTAGATCCATATAACCGCTACTTGCGCCCTCTCTTTTATGACCAGTCCTCCATTCTTCCATCGTGCTACCGGTTGATAGCACCAAACATGTTATTGGCTAGCAGATGCGTACATATTCTTGACGACGGTAGCATCTAAGGATGCTACCAAGTGCTTTCACGTGACCTTTTCACTTGCATCTCGCCATTTCACCATTTTTGATTACTCTCGCTATTGGCCATTAGTAGTCTATAATGCTCCGAACAGTAACAACTTTGCTACCTCTTCCTTTTCTCGACTAGAACCAACTCGGCCAACTTCCATAAGAGCTCACCAGCTTGCCACATAAAATCAACTAAGCTAAAACTTGGTTGAGCCACATACGAGTTACCTAAATATATGCAATACATTAAACTTGATCAACTACCAACGCCGAGGCTTGTCAAGTTGTCCAATTCATAGTGGATGTAAAAATAGACAACAAAACCCATTACGTATAACTCAAGAAAACGTACCAGCTTTCATGGAGCAATAATAAAGTTGTCTATTTGTTATATTTATTTGATACCGTGCCCATATGAAGCATGACAACCACTAAGCTCCCTAGTTTCAACAAAGGTTGTCACGACAAAACATAGTCCAGCCAATAATGGCTTAGCCTAGTAGTCGCTAATATACATCTATAGCTATGCAATATTGTCCAACAAAGGGTAGTACATTATATAGAAGAAAGTTGTATCATGATTTTATTTACCTCAACATGAAATTTATTATGAATTGATTAATTTTTTTTTGAAATAGAATGTGTATCACAAGAACTGGAAGAGGGCGAGGGTGAGGAAATCCAAGCCGCAAGCTCAATCGATAAGTGGTAGCCTCCTAAAATGTTGTTTATTTTAATTGGTTAATATTAAATTACGATCGATTGAATTTTTTCTCACTTTCGTACAATTAACCACAAGGATTATTTACTTATTTTAGATTTTTAGGGTATCTTTGTATGAGAAAAATTAATCCCATAAGGAGATGACATTCAATGTGAGGATACTATCAACTTGCGAGGTGGCCTCAAAGATTTTTAAAATTAGTATCATCAAAATTTGAAGTGGGATTCTAGTCTAACAATCTCGCTTCCGCCAAATTTGAAAATATGATAAAGGATTTGAAAAAATTAGTGGCTAAATTAAAACTAGTACTTATTTGGGGAAAAGAACATTGCAATGTACATGATGGAATTACAAGTAAAATATCTACAAAAGGTTTGGAGTAGAGATGATATTTTTTTCATCTCTAGAGACACATTGTGTATCACAATAGGTACAAAGGGAAACCCTCCAAAAAAATTTTATGGTGGGGAGGAAAAGTAGTGGAGAAAATTGTTCCAAATATATGTGGTTGATGACCGATTTGTACAAAAACTTATCACTGATAGTGTCTCAGGGTTTGAGTGTTATAGAGGGCATCAATAAATTGGAGAAAGAAAAAACTAAATAACTATTTATTATTTCAAAATGTTTTTATAATGATATTGCTAAACATTGTAAAGAATATACATTCATATGTTCACTCTTTATTTTATATGTTGAGATTATACATTTATAAGTTGGGAGTATTTATATCTTCACTATGTTTAAGTTGAGAGTATAAATTTATAAGTTGTTTGTGTAAATTACCAAAATAAAATATTATTGTAACAATATTTTGAGCTGATTTTTTAAAATCAAATTTGGAATCCTAAATTAATTCTGAGTTATTTTTATAGATCTAATTGGGAAGCCTAAAAATTACTAGTTTTGGGAGTTGAAAGTTTTTTGTTTGGAATTTATGGTATTGGTGACAAAATACCTTGTAATAGGGTTCCAAATTTTATATTCGGGAATACTAAATACTTTGAATGAGAATTTAATTCTTAATTGATAAGAACTGCAGAAGAATATTTTGACATTTCTTTATGGTCTACATGTATGGATTTAACACTTGTGAAGTACATGTTCATTAAAATATTTAGTTGGTTGTGAGATACCCACTTCAGGTTCATTTGGGGATGTGGCCAATGTAAGATCAAAACAAGTACTAACCAGCAGATACTAGACATTTTTGGTAATGTATATGGCGAAAAATACTATTGATCGATGACGTGAGATTCATGTTGTACAATGTTAATGAGAAAATTACTCTCAAAACCCCAACATGTTGGATATTTGATGGAAAATATATGACTGATTCATTAATTTACACTCAATTATGTACATGGCTGAAACATGCAGGATAACACAAGAACATGTGTAGATCACTAAAAAAACTTCAAACACACTATTGGCATTTGAATTATATTTTTGCTTTCAAAATCAACAATGTATTTTGCATTTATATGGAATAAAATAACTACCTTAAAGTTTTTAAATATTTGTAGTGTGTAATCATTTTTTTGATTCAATTTTTTTCAACAAAAAGTTATTCATAGTACAATGTAAAAAAGAACACACTTTTAATTTTTGGCTTAATTTTCCACCCACAAAACCTTTTTATTATGTTTTTCTTCATTTGTAGATAAGAACATATGCAACATGAAACTGATAATATTCGATATAAATGGTGTTTTGGCACACACCATTCACAAGGCTGATTCATCGCATGAGATGTTAAAAACTTGGTGGCATCGACCTCAAAAATAAATATTATTTTTTTAGACCTAATGTCAAAGAGTTCTTACAACGTTGCAATTTTTTTTTCAAAATAATGCTATGACAATTGGTAAGAAAGTCAAATGTTAATGACATGATGCCTTCATTCCTTCAATACATTGTCTTGGAGGTTGGCAGCTTCGAGTTTATATTTACAAAAGAAGATTGCATCATGTCCAAATGTACCAATTATTAAGATTACAGAATCCCAACATATTTCTCAAAAATATTAGCACTATTTGGAGAAATTTTAATGCTCATTACAATTGTAAACACATAGTGCTTACATATGACTATGTAGAGAAAAAAAGTTCAATGATGTGGGGAACTATGTAATTGCTAAAACATTTAACATATGATCTAAATTGTTAGACAACTACTTGATAGATGAGTTTTAGCCTATGTTGAAACTATTGAAGGATGTGGTTCAGATGTACATGATGTCATTAAATCAAAAACCCAATCATAATTATGTAATTTGTCCCTAAATTTATTTGAGAGAACCTTTTTGTAATTATTTTTATTATTTGGAAGTCTATCTTTGGGAATGGTTTTACACTAAACTATGGTAGTACAATTGTATAACCATGTTATGAGAATATCTTAAAATGTTCATGCATAATGTGTGATTATTTCTTTAACAATGTTATTTTATATAATGTGTGTGTCTATCTTTAGTAATGTTATAATACGATAAAGGCTTTAAACATTTTTCTATCAATAGATATGTTAGTATATAAAAAGGTTAAATAATATTTTTATATATGGTGGATTCTATTTTGATTAATGTTAATTTACCTAGATAATCTACATTGGCATTACCTACAGCAACCACTAAGTTTAAAATATCTTAATTTAATTTGTTAAAGCCATATAATCCTCTCGACTTCATAATGTCCACTACACAAATTTTTCACATCGGTTTATATAAACACTATTGGCCATGTGGGTTTGTGTTGTAATTGATGTCAACACCCATTGATGGAAAAGGGTGTCATGATGTTGTGTGCATCTCCATGAGATGTTATTCAGTGGTCAAACATGAAGGTTGATTGATAGTGTCAAGATTTGGAGTGTTCTAGGATGTCTGGTGCATGGTCTAGGGTGTTGTGTCACAAAGATGAGATCTTATAAGGTGATTGGTTGCTGTCATGAGGTGAAACATGGATGGTATTATGTTTCATGAGTGCTCATGGGTATGTATGTGGTTAACATGGTCAGTTCATGGTTGAGTTAGGGCTTTCCTGTGCTTGTTTCTAGCCCCTGAGCATCCAAAATGGTAAGAGATTTTGATCGAGATATTTATTTTTGGAGTATGGTTACAACATGGGTGGTAGTGTACCTAAGTTTTATGGTTATTTTCAGGTCATAATTTAGTGTTTTGATGTGTTTTCATCATCCTTGGAAGCTTATAAGTGAGAAACATACAGTTTGGCATAGGTAAGTCACTATGGATGGAGAGTTTGAGATGAATTTGAGTTATGTGGTGAATTTTAAAATTTAGAGGATGTTTTCATGGTGCTTCATGCCAAGTTTTAGGTCAGTATGAAAATATTTTTGAATTTATACAAGATTTGGCAAAACTAGGTAAGTTAGAGTGTGATTTTCAAGCAAAGTTGGACCTTCTGATGCTTCGTTGTGAATTGTATGATTTGAATGGGGACTTAATATCTTAGGAATATCTTATGAGGTTAGTTATTAAACTTAAAAAAATAGTGAGGGGGTCTGATTGTCATGTTTTTATGAACACCTGGTTAAGAAGATAAAGTGGTTTAAAACCCTAGCTAAACCCTAACTAGAAGAAGTTTGCAGAAAGTGCTTGTAGTAGCCTAGTTTTTGATTGATTCATCAAAAGTGATTATTTTATGTTGGATATTACTATCTTGGATTTCCATAAATGTATGGTTTAGGTCATGGTGATGAGTGGACCCCACCTATAAATGATAATTTCACTAGAAGAAGGTTTTAGGACAAGATGGTTCAAAGGAGTAACATGAAAAATTGATGGTGCATGATGTATGGGAGTTTTTATTTATTTCCATGGAGGTTTTAGGACAAGTTCATGTAGGTACATGGTATTTTAAGGTCCAAACATGTTGACTGGTCAAAGGGCAATTTTGGGGTCTCAAATAGTAGTGCTCAGTAAAATCAACATATCTTGAGCTACATGTGGAGTTTTAAGATGATTCAAGTTGTGTTGGAAAGAGAATTCAGAGAGAAATAAAATTTTATGTGGATATCCTCATGATGAGCTCATTTTATATGGTTTATAGGTTATTATTTTGACAAGAATATTTTTGGTAGTTCAAAACAAGATATGTTTTGGTGAAAGTTTTATATTTTTGAAGCATGATATGGATTGGGTGATGATTCCTATCACCTGAAATGTGAATATGGATAAATTTGGAATTAAATGAATCAATTTTTAGGTCTTGAATGTATGTATATGATTTTATGAGCTAACCTTTGGAAATAATTTGTTTGGTAGGTTGTTTTGGTGAAGGCAAAAGTATATGCGGTTTGAAGAAATGGATGTTTCATGAATTATAAATTTCTTAGAAGTATAATAAAGGTTCTAGAATTTCCATAAAGTGGTCACATTACATTTTTTATCTTGTTTAAGTGTTTTTGTGATCAAATGAAGTTTCAAGGGTGTTGAAGGGTGTACGCTTAAACAAGTGTTTTAAGAATTAGTAAAGGGAACTAGGCCCAATAAACAAAATAATTTGGTTAGTTGAGATAGCTTGTGACCATTTTTGGATGATAAAGATTATTTTAATCATGTGTGATGATTTTTAGAGCTTGAATAAATTTTTTTGGGATTAGGAGATTTTTGTCATCCCAATGCAAGGTTTTGGGACACTTTGGTGCATGAAATGTTGTTTTTGTCTAGGCTGACCTACTTGGGTCATATGTGACCATTGTAATGATGTTATTTAAATGTAATGAAGGTTAATGGGTCAAATTTTTTATGAGGGACCGAACTCCTTTGGGTTTGTGAGTTGATTTGCATATTAAATGCAGCTTTAAGCTCAATTTTTGAGCTAGTCTTGCATGAGTGAAGAGTGCAACCCATAGGTGAGTGAATAACAGGTATGGGGGAATATTTTTGGATCTGATAAGATGTGATACAAGTTTAATACTATTTTAAGACATGTGTGTAATTTTTTAGAGGCAAGACAAGTCTAAGAAGACAAAGAAAGAGAAAGATTGAAGATCTAGGGTTTGAGCAAAGTTGTGTGAGCTGAATAAGTAATATCTATCGTTATGGGATCATAATTATCATAGATCAAACATTTTCAGGTGGATGAGTTGATGTTTGGTCATAATTTGGGGTTTTAGATTCCTTGTGGAGTGGGTGCTTCACTAAATTAGGGGTTAGTGCTCTTTGTAGGGTTGGTGCTATACTAAACTATGGGTTGTTGCTCCTTGTGGGGCTGGTGTCTCATTAAATTAGGGGTTGGTGCTCCTTTTGAAGTTCGTGCTTCACTAAAATTATTTTCTTTGTGTAATATAATAATATTTTTAGTGGATTTTCTTCCCCATGAGGGTTTCTCACTTATATGTTGTGTCTATGAGCTCTCTCGCATGTGTTATGATTATTTGATTGTCAGACAGGTACACTTAATATGATATGGTTGAATGTATTTGAATAGATGAATGATAATATATGATGAAATAGATGGTAAATTAATTGAATTAATTGTAGTACTAATTCACCCCCTCTAAGTCCATTGTGATTTCAACAAATGCAAATTCTTGGAAAATGCTAAATTCGTGACTATGATTAGAGTCTCTATCACTTTATTTAGAATAAAAACATTAGATATTAGTGACCAATAAGCTATTTTCATTTATATAAAATAGCTTCAATGGTGGTCAGGAATTTAAGGATTTGACACATTCGCAACCACCTCAACAACCATTGCTTTCATAGGTATCGTCATAGGGATTTAAGAACTGAAAGTGTCTCAAATATCTTGTATGTCATTAGCCTAAGTGGCCACTAGGATTTTAGGCATTTTAATTATGCAAACCACCATATTTTAATCTTGAAGGAATTTTAAAACCGATAAGAACCATATTTCAAAACATAAATAAAGCCTAACAATAGCTAGCCAATATAAAACATAAACATGTTTTATTTATTGATTTGCAGTTTAATGTTGGATTGTATAAAATCATTAAACGATTTTTCCCATATTTATTTATGTAATTTGTAATATGATATATCGGACTTTGGATTCCAAAATTTGTAATATTAGAATCCAATATATGTGATTTTGGAGTATAGTAAATTCCAATATTTAAAGTTTTGGAATCTAATATTTTGATTTTCATATTCTAATATTAGTAATATTGGATTCCAATATATGTGATTTTGGAGTATATTAAATCCAATATTTAAAGTTTTGGAATCCAAAACTAGTAATATTGGATTCCAATATAAGCTATATTTTTAGTTTCTTGGACTGGAATATGTCCAGATTTATCGAAATACGCATTCATAAGCAGACTTGGAAAGTTGGCTAGTGACCTCATTATCACTCCTCGAGTAATTAATCTATTGATTATTCGCATGATTCACTTATAGATTTTAATACACCTAGATCCTAGGCCCTAGACATACACACCTACCTCTAGGATCTAGTTAATCAATGTTGACACATTATGACAATAGTTTGTTGGCTTATCACTTCTAGTTTAGAATTTCCAAGTTCCATTATTTGACCAACCACTAACCAATATGGGGTAGCATGCACTACCAACATCTTATAATATTTTACACACTTTCAGCATTAATGCTACCAACTTTGAAATTAATATAATATATCTATACAACTATGAATAAGTGATTTTGATGCAAAAGATCTAATACTTCAATTCATTTATTTCTTTGAGTCATCTCAATGCTCGGAGTTATAAGGAATATGATACTTGTGCCTTTTCAAGATGCAATATGATTATTGATATGTAAGAAGTAGCAATGAGCATGATGGATGGAAATGCTATGACCAAAATTGACAAGTTTATGTTTTCCTAAAACCAAGTTGAAGTCATTAAAATGGAAGCAAGAAAGAGCCTCCATTAATGTTAGAGCCAATGTTATGCACAAATGGAGGAGATCCAAAGCAATTTCAAGTTGGGTCTATAAATTAGCTTGAGTGAGATAAAAAATATCAAGTAGTTAAATAATAATATTTACTCTCAAGGAATTGTGACTAGTTGATGACGAAATTATGCCTAATTTACCATGCTTATGAATTTGGGAAGTCTTAGTTTGGTCTACGTATAATCTATTGTCACATGCATATGTGAATTAATATATTTGTTTCATCCTCATAAATGCAAATATGGTTTAAGATCTTCTTGGTTTTTTTTCCTTGTTCATTTTCTTTTGTTCTTCCAATTTATTTTGGAGATGAAACCCTCATTTCCCACCATGTTTTCTTTGAAGGTGTTTTTGACCTCAATGGTTGCAAAATCCAATTTTTTATAGGCATCCAATTTTTTATGTATCATATTTCATCATAATTTCAAGATCCTCCTGAAATTTTACTTTTTTTTTCATGCCTTTGTGAAGTTCCCATCATGTTTTGGAAACTTCTCACTTTTTGGAGTTCAAAATTTTTGGTGGTTTGATTTCATTATAATTTTGGAGTTTGGGGTGAAGTCTGTATTTTTGGGTTTTTGAAATTCTTTTCTATGTTTTTTGATTTTGAGTTATGTTTGAAGTTTTTTTTTAGTATCAAAAGCCTTTTTCAAAAAAAATTTTCATTTGGTTTCATAAATTTTTCTTTGAAGTTTTCATTTTGGAAGTTTTAGAGTTTGAATATTTTTGGAGTTTTAGACATTTTCATTTGAGTTTTTAGGGTTTTGAGTTTTGAGAACTAAAGATTTTGATTCTAAATTATTTTTGGACTTTTTTCATTTTTATAGATTTTTGAAGGCCTTTGGATTTTGAAATCCAAAACTTAATGTCAACTTCTGCATCCAAAGGAAAAGAAAAGATGAAGTATACATTCCTCGGAGTTTCTCCTCACTCTCTATGTCCTTAGACTTGGGGAATATAGGAGACACTGATCTCGGGAAGATTGATTTTCTAGACTTTCTAGGAAAGGGTGAAAGCCCCCAACAAGAAATCCTAGATGCAAGCTATATATGACAATGGACTTGTTCTTGTTGTTGGCTTTCCCACATCCATGCATTTCCTGAGTTCATCTTAGCTGCAACAACTCACTTTGATGAAGAGTCAGGTCAGTAAAAGATGTTGATGGCAAGGTTGTAATTCATTTGGACCTGATTTCTTTGAAGATTTATTCAAACTCTAGACATCAAAGAATACACAACAATTTCACCAGAATTGGTAGTGGAGCATTGGGACAAAGAAGCTAAATATGCACAAAAGTCATGTTGAAGAGCTATCTAGCCAAGAGTGTCACCAAACTACCCAAGACCATGTATATCAGACTTCATTCAAGAAGTCAATGACATTATTGTGTTATTGAGTAGAGTTTTAGGCCTTGCCTCTGCAAAGGAATTTTAGGAATGGATGTTCCTGTATATTACTACTATCAAGAAAAACAAGGAATTCATAAGATGGGGAGAGCATATCAGTAGCTCCATTTCTTTTAGTTAAGCAAGGTTTTGTCCTCGAAGAGTTTCTACATGACCTCTCTTTTTGGTCTATGTTGCAACCACTATGGGAGATTTCACTAGTTGAACACTAAGGGTATTTGAAGTGCTTCACAAATCTATGATTTTTATCCTCAACTCACACTGGATGAGGGAAGCAGACACTTCCATGTAGAATTAATGATGCCTTCTTTGTTGTCATTCTTTATCGTTTTGATAAAGATTTATA
Organism: Taxus wallichiana var. yunnanensis; assembly: GCA_018340775.1. Taxonomy (NCBI): domain Eukaryota; kingdom Viridiplantae; phylum Streptophyta; class Pinopsida; order Cupressales; family Taxaceae; genus Taxus; species Taxus wallichiana. The sequence continues at coordinate 168,244,574 of CM031243.1, read as the reverse complement.
CAATCGAAGGATTTCTGATGAAGCCTTCAAATAAGTATGTAAGTGGGGAGCTATTTACCTATAGTTTCCTACATTTACATACATTTAGATTCCTGGTTTTGTAGGTGCTCCTAGTAAGTTGCCAAGATGCCCCACCGACAAGTGGGTTTTTCTAGAGTTGGTTGACAATTTTTGGACTATCATAAGATTCAAAATAAATGGACACAAGGTGGGAGTTCAATTTCCCATTTCAATTGGTAGATACACTTGTGCAAATATTTATAAGGTGAAGAATGTAGATGTAGAGATGTTAGAAGTAACCTTGTGGACCTTCCATCCCGGACAATTTTGACTACTGGGTAAATTTAGTGAAACAAGTCTATCTAGTTCTCATGTTCCCCAGTTGGAAGATATTTGGATTCATTTTGGGATGAATTCATCATCCAAAAAGAGATTATGAGAGACTAACTCTGGATGAGGTTTGGCAGTTTGGTATCATAGAGATTCCAAAGGAAATGGAAGATGAGGAGGAAGTTTTGGATGCAACATACAAAAATAATAATGTTTCCAATCAACCATTTCCATGGATTGATTGGTATGTAGAAGAATGTTGCAATACCAAGGAGAGGGTGGGGCCCATTTATAAAGAACTTATAATTGGTTGGTTACCTTGGGAATCCCACCCAAAGGGTTAGATCAACCTATAAGTATAGAATCCCAACCAACCATGAGTCTACCAACACCTACAAAAGGGAAAAGGTCCATCCAAAGGGCCCATACAGTCCCTAAGAAGATTTCATTTGTGGTTGGCAGCTCTCTCTCTCAAGGCTCCTACTTCCAAGGCTATGTCTCCAGCAATACCAATGTCAGAAATAGTTGAAGTTACTGATTCTCCAAGTGTCTCACAAGATATGTTATCTCCTCTTTCCCTTCCATTGTCACTTCCTCCATCATTTCCTTCCACTTCTACAATCATTTCTTCTTTCCCATCTCCTTCTATGGCCCAAGTGTTCTCATCTCTTCTAGTTCTCTCAAGTAGGGGAGATGATTGGGTCACCCATTTCTACTTCACTCCTCTAACACTTTCATTTCCTCTCCATCTCATCTCTATTCCCATTATATCCACTCCTATGGTTGTCCTCACATCCACCCCATCCATTATTTCCACATCCATTTCATTTCCTACTAATGTTACCAGTGCTCTTGTATTGTCTAGTGCTTTAGGTACCAAATTAGTTGTTCCACTTCCATCAAGCATCTCTTTATCCAGAATGGCTATTTTTTCTAGACTCAAAGTAGAAAAAGAAAGTACCTCTAGTGGATGTTATAGATTGAGTGTGTTGGAACCTACTCCAAAGAGACAGGCCAAGTGACCAAATATTGTCTCCATCTTATCAAGTGAATCAATATGGAGAGAGGTCATAGAATTTACTACTCCCTTTGAGGGAAAACCAAGGAAACCATTACAACATATTGACTACCAAATTTCTAGATTTTCACTAGGAAAAACAACACATGAAGGAGCCAAACAAGATGTGTAGAATGCTCTTGGAAATTTGTTAGAAAAATATGACAAGGAAAGGATTCTAAGGATGAGCTAAAAGTAAAGGTTGAGCAACTCACTGCACATTGTTAAGAAAGGTAACACAACCTACTCCATCTACTGAGGTTTCAACCACCACCGCTCTAATGGTTTCTTCCACTTTGGATGATATTTCTATCATGAGATTGAGAAGATAGGAAAAAAGGAAGATCGGTAAATGGATGGATGGAGTGTATACTTCAAGAAGCCAATCCTTTGATAAAAGAAGTAGTTGAAATATATAATGATTTGTAGACTGAAAGAGCCTCTATTCATAGAATGGATGAAGCCTTCTCTGAAGATAATAATAACTTGAACTTGAATTTGACTACATGGAGTGAGATTAGAGAAGAAGATCCAAATTTTTTCTTCAAGAGGATGTAATAGATGATGCCTTTCAAAATTTTTTGAATATCAAAAGGCTATGGAATTTCGGTCCCAAGTTTTGTAGGATTTAATTAAGAAATTGGATGATAAATGTGTAGAAATCATGGATGCTCTAAATGACATATCAGAAGAGTTTGATAATATTAATTGCAAGTTCTTCAATGAGAACATTGATGCTCTTCCAGAGGATCAGATCAAGCTAAATTTCAAGGATTTGGTAAAAAGGGATGATGAGGTGACTAGAAATTTTAATAGTGACTCCATTTGAGGTTGGTTTCATGCCAAAATTTCACTGGTCGACTGAAGAAGGTAGTAAGTAAACTTAAAATAATTCCAGCCAAAGTAGCAAGAGAGATCGAGATGATAGATGTGGTTAATCACTATGTGTGGACCCTAGAGGATGGAGAAATTCAAGGAATTATTAAGTGTTTCATCAAATACAAGCATCGAATGGCTGCTTGGGAGAAGGAACAAGATAAAACTGAAGAAGGAGAAGGTGTTTCAGAGCCAAGCCAAAGCTAAGTGGCCATGGAAGGACAATCCAAGTTCTGGATCGAGTCAAGTTGTAGGGTTGACTAAGTCAAACCCATGTAAAAACTTTGCTATTTTTATGGGAGCATGTTCCCTAGAACTTAATGACATTTCTATTTTTAGTAATTTGTTGGTTAAGGCCCAACTATAATGGCTCAACCTAAGGAACTTATAAATAGTTAAGTGCATGAAGTCTTTAGGGATAGAGGAGATCATTTTTGAGAAGTTGCTCTTCAAGCTTGGAAGAGTGCTTTGAATATTTTAAAACCTTTCAATTACATTCAGAGTGATATTTTTCCATGAAGAATCTGATTTATTGTGTTAATGGTTGATTATGTATGCTTTGTGGATGCATAATTCCTTAGTGTAAGTGGTTGACTTGCCTTTATTTTAGAATATCTTATTTCATTCTGTGGGAAAGTGATATAATGGTTTTGAATATCAGTTGTGGAGAGATTATTTTCCTTCTTGTTATAAAAGTTATATTATCATTAACTACCATAAGTGAAATAGATGTTGACATGTGCATATTTTATATCATCGTGGTGGTTGATTGTGTTTTCAATCAAATTTGATCTATCTGTTATGTATACTTGGGGTCTTACAAGGAGATGCATATTATTTTGACTATGGTTTGTTATTTACCCTATCTAAATGGTATTAGGTGAATTAGATTGTGATGTTTTTTTATCCTTTCTGAGTTACCCATTTTTGGTGTAAAGATCATCTGATCATCTAGTCTTACTCTTGGTGTATCACCACATATTTATTTATTTTGTTATTTCTAACCCTAAACCTTGTAAAGTGAGTAGATTAGAATTTTAAAAGTGTTTTAGCCTTACACATTGATCTTAAATTGGGTGCCCCAAGTTTCAAAGGAATCTGGCCTTCTCTGAGAGGTTCATCCCAAGGAACAAGGTCCCACACCTTGAGGGATGTTCCCATGTTGCATGAGATCTTTCAATAGTTCAACGGGTGCATGATCCACGTGACAACAATTTTTGGCATGCCGGTGGGACAAAGAGTTGGTACTTCTCTTCTTATTTGCACAAATCAAAGTACCTGATGACTCTATATCTCTGGATTCCAAAACTCAAGTGCATTAACTTATGCAAAGAATTCAGATAAGAGATTCTTCTTAAACCAAGGAAATTATCAGCATCAAACTTTCCTTGTCTCCTCCAAAGAGAAGAAGAAGAGGTGTTTCAACATCACCATTGTAGCTTTACCTCATAGAGGTCATTCAACTCCTCCTGATGGAAGGTTTCCTCCACCAAGGAACAATCGACCCTTGGTCACCATGTAGCCAATGTTTTTCCTCCTTTCAACACCAACAACCCCTTGCTATTAGCCCAAAGAGATGTTATACCTATAGCTGCTTTGAAAAATTTTTCCATTCTATACTAGAGAAACCAATGTTACTCCCTGGAGCACATTTTGGATGTGGCTAGTATTTGTGTAGTGCATAGTATTATAGAAGATAATGTGGTGGTTAGACTTCTCACTACTTCATTTAAAGGTAAAGCACTTCAATGGTTTGAAGCTTAACTATTGGTTCCATTACTACTTGGAACGAGTTAGGCATGAAATTTACAAGTAGTTTGAGGATAAAAGTGATCACCTATCACTTATGGAACAACTCACTACCATAAAATGAGCCCCTCAAGAATATATGAGTGATTTTAATTTTTAGTTTGACAAAACTTGGAACCAAATCCCAATGCTCATAAGGCCATCTCCAAACAATGCATTCTTGTATTATTTATGGCCTTAAATAGTGACATAGTAGTCATGATTCAAGTCTATGGGGGAACTACAGTTCCTGATGTCTACGAGATCACTATAAGGGCTGAAAATTCTTTAATTCAAGCTAGGAAAGATTATGCCTAGGCTGCCCATGCCTTTATTTGCTAAAATTAAAAGTAAAAACCAATCATCGTGCCTGTTCCAACACATTCAAGTCAATCAACTATGACTACAACTATTCCTTCTAATGATATGGTAGAGGTCAAATCGATTGTTGCAAACTTTTGGGAATGAGCTCGTTGCACTCAAGAGGCAAAAATTTCAGTATAATCATCCATATCAGCCACAAAATCAGTAGTATAAACAAGTCATCCTCCTTTTCAAGGAGTAATCATCCCAAAAATCAAACTACAATCAAGCTTCTGTGAATGTTAAGCCTTTGAATTTTTGGAACCCTTCTCTGCTAGCTCATCTAGAGCCATAGTACATGTTTAGAATAATCTAGTCCAAGACTATGAATGGTGCTATCCTTGTTCTCAACCCCACAATCAAAATATTTTCCCCAATGGAGTTCTTAGTCTAAGACCTTATGGTTCAAAGTATATCTACCCCTTCGAGCTAACAAAAATTCATCTACGCAAGAAAACCAAGATCAACCTCTTGATGAAGAAACCACTTTACTAAATTGGAAAGCAAAGATTTTTGGGTTGAATAAAATTCTTCTATATGGTGAAAAAATTGTTCTAAAAAAGAGAGAAATGGAACCTCAACCTTCCAAATCTGATCAAGCATCCACTTCACAGCCTTAACACCAAGAAGAGGTTGATAAATATGCGGGAAAGAAACCACCTAGAACATCTGCTAAGCCAAGCTACAATGGGGAAAGAAGGTTCTTCAGGCATCACGGTACCCAAAAAGCATTTTCAAAAGGAGGATCCCAATGCCCAAAGAAGTATTAGAAAATTAGGGAAATTCCTTTAGCATTGTGTAGAAAAATGAAGAAAACCAACCTGAGCATTATCATGTGGGATGCACTCTCAATTCCTTCTCAAAGGAATTTTTGTGTGAGGCTTTGAATAGTTTTGGTACAACTGATGATATCATCGAGTCATGGAGTAGCAAAAAAACAACAATTTTTTGTGTCAACCGGAAGGGAAAATTATTCCTAAGGAAAACAAACCACCACCATTCTATATTTCCCTGATCATTGGTAAATCATTTGGTGCATAATTGCATGATTGATTTGGAGCCAGTAGTTTCAGTTATGCCCAAAAAAATTATAGATGTACTAGGCATACAATATATGCCAGTTGTAAGAGGAGTTGTTTAGTTGGATGACACAACTATTAAAACTGTTGGAGTTATTAAGGGACTCAACTTACCATCCATGCATGTCCAAAACTTATCATTTCACCCAAGACATATCCATTATTGATCTTCCTCCTCTCTTTGCCATTTTCCTATCATGAGATTTCACTACCAAGATGGGTGGTTATTGTCATCAGATTGGTCACATATGATTCTTAGAACTCGATATGGGAACCAAAGTGACTATAAGAGTAGAACCAATTTTCCATAATCATGTGGAGCCTTACACTACTAAACCCATAAATGGGAATTATGCCATTTGTGACCTAAAGAGGAAGATGTTGATCATGAACCAACTACTCTCATAGAGGAAGTTCTGATATAGTGCTTGATGAGGTAAGTACATATCATCAATATGATCCCTATGCTGATTTATTAGTGGATGAAGAATCTGGTCTACTATTTTTGGAGGAAACTAGATTGGGTACATACTGCATCCATGAAGAAGGTACAATCATACCTCAATTGGTTAAAAACATGAACAGTTTTGAGGGACTGTGGAAATTGTTCTTTGATGGTTGAGAAGTAAAAATGGATCCGGTGTAGGAGTTATGTTGATTTCTCTAAAGGGATAAATACTTCTCATCTTTTTGGTTATAATTTAGTTGCACCAATAATGTCACCAAATATGAGGCCCTCATACAAGGGATTCAACTAGCTCAGAAAGAGAGGAATCAAGGCTCTGACCATCTTTGGAGATAAGTGAGTTGGTTTTGCATCAAGTGATAACCCATAACACATCAAAAATGATCTCTTAAGATCATATAAGAATCGAGTTTGGGACTTGATAGAAGATTTTAAAGCTTTTGGAATTCATGCAGTTCCTAAAAAAAACCAGATGTTGATAGACTTGCTACAATTGGCTCGTAGTATGACATACCTATGGACATCATGAAAGAAGGGTAGAAAATGGTCAAAATGGTGGTCCATCCCATAGTGCTAGATAATTTAAGTAGTTAGCAAGTGTTTGATAGTGACAAACAAATTGTTCTTTTCCTGTAAGAAGAGGTGGAATTTTTTGCCAAACACCAAGATAAACTACAAAACTCATATGGTGATCAAATTATATAGTTAAAGGGAAACAAGCTACCAAAAGGCTTAGTTACTCTTGAATCCATCTTCAATTTAGATGACCAGGCCAAATGACAAAGCACAAACATGGTGGTCAAGGAAGAAGGATTTTGAAGAAGTCGAGGTGGCAAGTGAAAAATTTTTTTAAAGATTGGTAAAGTATGTACTACTCAAGAGAAGAAATATTTCATCAAACTATGTCAAGAATATCATGACATTTTTCATGGAGCTACAAAGACTGTGTGGTTTTGATCCAGGTCTAGCACAACATACCATTGAAGCTGGATCCAAATTCTAAGCTAGTTCATTAGAAATAGAGGCCAATTAATCCCAAAATTGAGATGCTAATGAGAAAGGAGCTAACCAAACTCATCGAGGCTGTATAATTTTTCCCATCAAGCATTCCTCATGGGTAGCCAATCTGGTGCATGTAAGGAAGAAGAAGAGAGATTTGATTGTGCATAGATTTTAGGGATTTAAACCATGCCTCATTGAAAGACCATTATCCTCTTCCATCAATGGAGAAAATCCTTCAAATGGTGGCAGGAGCTCAAAGGTTTTCCTTTCTCGATGGATATTTGGGTATACAATCAAATTCTAGTCCAAGAATATGATCAATTCAAAATGGCTTTCACTACTAAGTGGGGCACATATGCTTACAACAAAATGCCATTTGGATTATCCAATGTGGGGCTACTTTCCAAAGAGCCATGGACATGGAATTTAAAGGACTAATCAATGATATCATCTTGGTTTACCTTGATGATATAATTATATATTCTAAGCATGCAAAAGATCACATCACACATCTAAGGAAGGTTTTTGAAGATGTAGAGAATTTGGGGTTTCACTTAACCCCAAGAAATGTATTTTTGTAGTGCAAGAAGGAAATTTTTGGGACATGTTGTTTCAAGTGGAAGGACTATCCATCGATCTAGCTAGGATTCATTCGATTATGTCTTTATCTCTCCCAAGCCACAAGAAAGGTCTCCAGAGTTTTTGGGAACCATAAATTTCATGCGAAGATTCATCCCTCAATTTGCAACATTGGCTAAACCACTAACAACCATGTTGAAGAAGAATATTCCATTCTCATGGAAAAGGAAAGGAGGGGAGAGCTTTGAAGCTATTAAAACAACCATTTTGTAAGCTCCCATGTTGGTGAACCCCAGGTTTGATAAATATTTTATTCTTTATGCTTTTGCAGGTCAAGAGAGCATTTCAGGGATCCTCACCAACAAAATGATGATCTGATGGAGCAACCAATTTCCTTCTTCAGTCAATCCCTCAAAGAATATGAGCTCAAATATTCATTTGTTGAAAAACAAGTCTTTGTAGTTATTTGAGCTCTGAAGAAATTTAAGCACATGTTGTCCAACAACAAAATTCACCTGATGGTCTCTCATCTTGGCATCAAGGAACTTTTTTTTGAATAAAGAGATGAATGAGAAATGTGTTGGATGGATCATGAAAGTGATGGAGTATGATGTACACATCAAAGTCACTAAACTTTGTTAGAGGTAAGGGCTTATGTCAAGCAACTTGCTGTAGACATGGAGATCAAAGATGATGAAGATGTTATGCTCTTGAATACTGATGAAGGTGGTGATCAACTTGATTGGTTGTCCAAAATGAAAATTTCCTTCTCTCGAGGGCATATCCTTCAAACATGGATAAATTCAAAGACATACTTTCCATCTCCAGTCTATTCCATATGTCTTGGTGGATAATATTATTTTTCAAAAATATTTGAATGGTGTTCTTCTTCACTGCATCAAACCGGAACAGGTGAATAAAATATTAGAAGAATTCCACAATGGCCTATCCGAGGGGGCATTACTCTGTGTGAATGAATGAACTACTACAAAATTATGTGAGTTGGTTACTATTGGCCGATTTGTTCAAAGATGCTCATCTCTGGGTGAGGAAATGTAAAGAATGTGCCCTTTTCATAGGAAAATAGAAGTTGACAACTCTTCCCCTACATCTAATTTAGGTGGATCAACCTTTCATTCAATGGGGTTAGATTTTATCGGGATGATCAATCCTCCATCTAGTGACAAACATAAATGGGTTCTTACTACAATGGACTACTTTACTCGATGGACAAGAGGCAAGTGGCATTGAAAGAAAGTAATGAGAAGGTAGTCCTCAATTTCTTGGAAAATATAATGACAAGGTTCGGTGTCCCATTTACAGTCATTTATGACAATGCAATGGATTTTCTTAGTTTGAAGTTGAGTGAATGGGTGGTTAAGAATGGGTCTACCTCAAGACTTTCATCCAATTACTATCCACAAGGGAATGGGTTGGCCGAGTCTAGCAATAAGAACCTCATAAGAATTATCAAACGCACAATGGAGGCTAACAAAAGGACCTAACATACATACTTAAGACTACCTTATGGGAAGATTGAATCACACCTAAAAGAGCCATCAGAAATTCACCTTTCATGCTTGTATATGGAAGGGAGGAAAAACTCCCACTCTCCTTGGAATTACCTTCTTTGGAGTTAGCTCATTAACTTGAAGTTATGGAAAATGACTCCTTGACGGTGAGGTTTGATAAACTCATGGTTGGAAGAAGTGTGGAGAAAGGCCATGAATAACCTTGGAACAACATTAAGCTCAGGTTAAAAGGTCTTTTGACAGGAAAGCATCGATAGGCATTTTCAAGAGGGAGATTTGGTTCTCAAATGGGACGAAGAACAGAGCCAAACCAAGGCATGCCAATTTTGATGCTCTGGAGTGGACCATACATCATCACAAGTTGTAAAGAGGTGAATTCATTTCATCTATCCAGACTCAATGGAGAATAATTTCCCATTCACGTGAATGGGATACATCTCAAAGCTTTACTTTTGAGATTGTTTCACCCTGTACAGTGCTCTTTTTGTCTTTTCCTCCAAGTGCTTTACACATTGTTTTGTTTTCATTTTTCCTTTTCTTTTTTTTTGTGTGTGCTCTAATGTAGTTTTGCTTCCAAGACTCCTTTTCCCAATGGTTTGTATAAGGATACTGGCCCAAAATCTTAGTAGGAAAGCATTCCCTGGAGGTCACCAAAAATGTTAACTTTAAATCTACCTTGAAAAGCCAATGTTAAAATTGATCAAAACAATTTTTTTGAAATATTTCACATGGAAGTGTTTAAATGAGTTTAATTCTTCAAATTTCAAAAATCTAAAATTTTGGGGCTTCGGATTTCAAAGATTTTCCTTTTGGAGATTAAATGGAAAGAATTGAAATTTTGATTTTGGAATTCCAAACTCCAAAAACCTAAAAGCCCAAAATTTGGACTTTCAAACTTTCATAATTCAGATATTTCCTTTAGTGATTTGAAATTTTCTAACTTGGAGTTGAAGTCCAAAAATTTGAAGTTCTAAAATTTTAGACTTTCGGGTTTCAGAATCCCAGGTTGCCATTTTTGGAGAAATATTCTTCGGAGTTCCAAATTCTGAAACTTTGAAGTTCTAAAATTTTAGAACTTCAGACTTTTAGATTTCTAGGTTTCAGAACTTTCCTAGCCATTTTTTGATATTTGCTTTTGGACTTCCGAAGTCTGAAAGTCCAAAATTCTAAAATTTTGGAACTTCGGACTTTTAGGTTTTAGAGTTTTCCATCACCTTTTCATGATTTTCACCTTTTAATTTCCAAAGTTTGAAACTCCAAATTTTCAAAATTTTAGAACTTTAGACTTTTGAGGTTTGAAACTTTCAGGGTTCTTTGTTCATTTAATTCTTACCAACATCCATACATGTCAAATTTTGAGCATTAATTTTAGGGTTTTCTATTTAAACTCACGATTTTACCTGTCATTTTCACCTGACATTTTTCTCTGATGATATGATTTTTTTACTGTATCTTGTACTTTCATGGCATCATTTTCAAGGTATTTTATTTAGGTTTTTTCTTTTGGTTTAAGATATTTTGGTTTATTTTTCCTTGTTCATTTTCTTTTCATTCTTCCTTTGTTTGTTTTGGATATGAAACCCTCATTTCCCACCATGTTTTCTTTGAAGGTATTTTTGACCTCAATGGTTACAAAATCCAAGTTTTTATAGGCATCCAACACATATTTCATTATAATTTCGAGATCCTCCCAAAACATTTGATTTTATTTCCGTGCCATCAGAAAATTCTATATTTTTGGAGCTTCTCACTTTTCAGAGTTCAGAAGTATGTGTTTTTGGAGTTCAGGGGTGTTTGGGTTTCATAACGTTTCCATTTCAGGTTTTGGAACTTTTCTCTTTTGGAAGTTTTAATTTGAGTTTGAAGTTTTTGGATTTTTTGAAGATCCGCCATTTGGAGTTTTTGACATTTGGGAGCTAAAGTATTTTTAGAATTTTGGATTTTTGCATATTTTTGAAGGTCCTTGATTCTAAAATCCAAAACTTAATGTCAACTTATGCATCCAAAATAAAAAAAAGATGTAGTATACATTCCTTGGAGTTTCTCCTCACTCTTGTCTGTCCTCAGACTTGGGGAATATAGGAGACACTGATCTCGGGAAGATTGATTTTTCAGACTTTTGGGAAAGGGAAAAATCCCCCAACAAGAAATCCTGGATGTAAGTTATATATAATAGTGGAATTTTTCTTGCTTATTGGATTTCCCGCATCCATGCATTTCTCCGAGTTTGTCTTAGCTTCAACAACCCACTTTGATGAAAAGTAGGTTAGTAAAAGATGCGATGATGCAAGGTTATAATTCATTTGGACCCTAATTTATTTGAATATTTTTTCAAACACCTAGATGTAAAAGACAACGCAACAATTTCACCATAGTTAGGAGTGGAGCATTGGGACAAAGAAACTTGTTGGTTGGATATTTTGTCAAGCCAAAATATGAGGTTCAACCATAGTACATGGGATTAAATCCCTCCTCAAAGACAGGTGAGGCTGCCTATTTATTACTAATCTAAAACACAATGAAATAATATATACAATATTCACACTAATCTAACCATTGGGGTTGGGATAGAATCTTGAAATCCATATCCACACTAGGTGAAGATGTTGTTGTTTTTATAAATGGAATGGATCGGAAAGGAAATTATTATTATGGAAGAAACACAATGGAAAGGAAATGAGGGGAACATATTTTCTTTCAAGCAAACATAGATCATGAAATAATCATACGAGTTCTAGATAACAAATGTAATGTAATGTTTGAAATAATTAAAATAATCGAGAATGCTAAACAAAGAATAACTTAAGATCCTGAACATAAGAACAATATCTTAAGAGAGATGAATCTCATAACAAAAATTATGTAAAAATAGCATCGGTTTCTATTCTTCAAATGATTAAAAGAAAACACAAAGTTTTTCTTCTTCACAATAGTTCTCAATATTCCATAAATCTCAACCTTTTGGAATGCATAAACATCCCTTATTTATAATAAAAGGAGTTGAGAGAAAGTAGGATAAATCGTAGAAAATAATCCTTTAAATGAGAGTCCTATTTTTCTTAACTCTCATGCTAGAGACCAAGTCAAAATTTGCTTCCTACACGACAAAACTAAAATGAAAAAGACATGTCAATTTCAGGATTGAAATGACATGAACATTATTCTTATTCCATTTCATCATATCTTTTCTTCCTCCAACAAATCCTTCTTGTCTCGAAATTCTTGGAACTTTTGGATTATGCCCTGCATCTCATCTTCATCAGGCGTGGTGGAATGATCACTCAAGACTTCACACATTTCCGAGTATCGCTCACGTTACAAGGAAGTTTCTTTAGTCTCTTGTTGAGTTTCTTAGTGTTTCCAAATAATGTTCAATATTCACGAACCTATCATGGATTTCAAGTTAAATCCATCGGTTGGTTTTGTGTTGAATTGATTCTTGGATATGCTTGTAAAGATCATCAATGGGCATAATACTTGAGCTTTCATTCAACACTTTAGCGCAGATCTTGATTAGCTCTTCTTATATGTCATTAGTGCCATTAACCAATTGATCTCTTGAGTCTCTCAATTTGCTACAAGCTTCATTGAGAATATTATTATTTTGAATTTAATGGCTTTGTTCATTGAAAATGCTTGTCCCCATGTGGAATGATGCCTTCTCTCGACGACCAAGACATGGGACAAAACTTGTTTTAGCGTATTGAGAGCTTCAAAAGTTAACTCTAGGTTCCGAATTCGCTAAAAATTCATCATCCATTCTCCTTTTTTATATCCTCCAATGATTTGTAGAATGTCATCATGACCCTTTTTTGCAGGAGCATCTCCTGGATCCATTCATCGATAGTTCTCCCTTCTCATTAATCTTCTCAATCATGGGTACCGATGAAAAATCGAACCTAATAGGAGTAGAGGATGAAGGTGTTGACTGTAGATTTGAGAGCTTGAGTAGTACTTCTGTCAGCTGCTCTACTTTCTCTTTTAGCTCATCTCTATTTGAATTTATTTCCTTTAGCTCTCCAGCACAACACATTCATGCATCTTGTGCATCTTGTTGTGCTCCCTCCATTGTTACTTTTCATAGATCAACCCTTGTGATCTGATAATCGGTGACCATTATATCATCCTTGGTTTTATCAGCTATGGGAGTGGAAATTTCCACAAACTTATGCCCTGAGGCATCCATTGAAATCCTTGAAACTATTTTGGGTTTCTTGGTAGACTTGGTAGGAGTGACCTTGAGGGAACTGAAATCAAAGGTTGGTAGGGGAACTACCACCTTCCTCTTCCTTGGGGTCTGATCTATTAACCATTGAGGTGTATTGGAAGAATTTTCTCCCATTATAGGTGTTACGGTCACATCTTCAGGTGGAGGAAGGTTTTCTTGTGGAGTGGTGGTCACTGCAAGAGTAGTGTCTATGGAAATGGACTCAGGGAATGAAGGCACAGAAGGAGGAGGCATATCCATGGTTATCTTGGGTCTAGTGGGGAGAGGTGAGAGGCCAGAGAAGATGTTGGCCATGGCTAAGGAACTTGGTGAAGAAACCTGAAGAAAAGGAGGTTGAATGGGGGAGGTAATGATTATGAAATTAGAGCTTGAGAGATAAGAGGAAGACTTACCTCTGATGAACTATCAACCAAAATGGGAATGAAAGGTTGACCAACCTCTTCTCCTAAAGGAAGATTTCCTAGTTCTTTTGGTGGAGGTGAATCAAGAACCTCAACCATTTGTGGGAGAGTGGCCATTGATGTGTTCCCTTGCTATTCTCCCTTTCTGACATACTTAACCTCGTATTGGCCTCCTGGAAGGGTTCTTGTCCTTTTCCTTTTTTCCCTTGGAGGGTCCCACTTACAAAGTAGCTAGCTTTGAAAAATTCCTTCTTTATAACTCATTCCCCAAGAAATGAGCCATGCCTTAGTATGGGAAATAATTTGAGCAGCTCTTCCTGTGATAGAAGCTTTCTCAGCAATGGACCAATCAATGGCTGGGAATACATATTGGTCTTCATTCAACCCATCATACGAGGCATCAAGGACACTCTCATTGTCCTTAGTGCCTTCTGGGATGTCAGATAGATCTAACATCTGAATCTCTTCAAGTGTCAACCTGTTATTGTCCTTTCTTTAGATGGCAACTTCATCCCGAAGATCAACCCAAATGTCTTCTACGTTGGGCACATGTAGATATAAGGTCCCGTATGACTTAAGGACTCCTCGGAAATCAAATCCATCTCTATGCTTCATGTGATTTTTCAACTTGTCCTACAGCTCGTGTACCACATTCTTGGCTTTAACCACTATTGAGCACATGTACCTTCCGATGGAAATAGGGAAGGATACGATGGCCTTGTGCTTACTCTGTTGGAATTTGTGAAAATCCAACAATTGTCTAACCAACTCCATCAAGATCAGCTTATCACCTAGGAACCTAGGAAATCAAGAAAATATCACCTGGTACATGACCACCTGAAGGTATGTGAAATTCTTGAACTACAAGAAGATACAACCCCATTTCAATACTTTGGCCCATGCTTTGTCAGAGACTCTTCTTTTCCTTAGATTAGGGTTCATCCTACTAGATATTTTCATAAAAGAAGGCATCATTCACTCTTCTGAATTGATCCTCGAACCCTTCATTGTCAGCTGAGGGAAGTACCGATATATGTGTTCTGTTACCCTATCTCCTTTTGCATCCAACCTTGGATAATTTCTCATGCTAGATGTTGCATAGGTGACATATGACGACATATAAAACTTGTGATTGTCAAGACTATCTTCATTTGGGAATCGATCTCATCACTTATAAGAATTCTCCAATCGATCCCTTGTTTGGTCTTCTTTATAGTGACCATAAATTGTTACATCCACCCTTGGAAGTCTATTGACTGGGGAGTCTAAATAATCGACTCAGCAGAGGTAATAATATCATTGATTTCAAGGATGAAATCAATCTGGGGACAAACTTGGGAATCCTAGAGATGCATTGTGGATTGGCCTTGATCAAGGACTTTTTATTCACATGCTTGATGTAGTCTTCTTGATATTTGTCCCTGGCCTTCTATGCTGAATTAAGATCTACATTAACATATTCCTCAAATTTGGGCAATCTTAAGAGGTCATCAAAGTAACCCCGTCCAACTTCACTATGATTTCTCCTGCTTGATTTTTCACTGAGCGAGAATTTGAGTCATAATTGGAAGCACATGCTAGAATGAACTCGGGGCATTAATCAGACATTGGGAATCCTGTTGTAAGAGGGAGGCCACTGCTGGTTATTGACTTCATCTAGGGACTCTGAGAAGAATCCTTGGTTTTGTTCCAAAAGTCCTCCATGTCTATGTTACCAAGCTCCGTGTCTCGGATGTCATAATTGTAGTCTATGTAGGAAGGGGACTCCATCTTTTGGTACTTGTACTTCATCTTTCCTGACCTGTCTGACTTATCCTTAGATGATCCAGGATCCGACATGAGAAGTCCTAAAGAAAGAATGCCTAGATAACTTTTGGTTGAACAATCAGGCTTGGAAGCTTGCTGAGCAACCCTACAGACCCACCACACTAACTAGACTTTGAGACTTGTCAAGCACTTCGTGAAACCCAACACACTGCAGTGTATATCAAAAACTAGGTCATGTCAGACACTTCATGAAACCCGACACAAAGGCGGAACTTAGGTGATGTTGAACACTCTACGAAACCCGACACAAGTAGAAATTAGAGGATGTTGAGCACTTAGAGAAACCTGATACAAGCGAAGAAAGGAAGGTGCTAAAAACTGATCAAAACCCAACATGTTGTGGAAAGCAAAGGATGTCGGACACCCTATAAAACCCGAAACAAGCGTCAAGTTTCTGGGATGTCAGAATAGGTAAAATATCCAACAAGCTTGTAAGTTAGGTTTTATAGATTATTCTCAAAAACCACAAGAGTATATCCATGGAAGAAAATAAGAAAAACACCTGGATGAATTTTTAAACAAGGGGTTTTATGGGAATACAACAAAAATGAAGAAAACAATCCTAAACCCTAAACATGGGGAAAGAAAAAGAAAAGAGGAAACACACCGAATGAATACTTCAAAAACAACCCCAAAGGACACAAAAAGATAAGAAGAGAAAAATACCTTCAATAAATTCAAAAAATGGTCAAAGACAGATCACAAAATCAATCAAGAGGTTCAGTTGGGTTTGGAGGTCGAAGGAGCATGTACAAAAAATCCACGTAGTGAAAATATGTCAGGTAAAAATGATGTGTAAAATTGACCTATTTATAAAGCCCTAACATTTATTACACCTCCTCTAACATGTGTGCCAACTAACCGTGCAACTTGACATTAATGCCATGTCATCATGCTTAGCACATCCGAAAACCCGATACAAAGGTTTTCTTATCAAATCAGGTTTCGGGAACCAACCGACATGAAACACGCAAAAGACATGTTTGGATGTTATCAAGTTCAAAACCTGATACAAAGGAAAGGTTCAGGTTTCGGAAAATAAGTGACATGAAACATGCTTTTTGAAAGGTATGTTCCGATGCTCTAAGTTTCGAAAACCCGATACATTGGCATGTAATCAAGTTTTGGGTTTGGAAGACAATCGACATGAAGCATGTAAAATACATGTTTCCATGCGATGGAAACCTGAAAACCCAAAAATCTCCTTCAAAGGGAATTTTAGGGATTTTGTCAAAAAATTTCTCTAGTTATCTCAATTTTAGCTGAAATCACTAAAAATGAGATAACAACTAGCTCCAGTTGGGGACTTTATTTAAAACATCAAAGGAAGAGAACTCACATATCAAAATATTTATCCATTGGGCTATGGAGTCTAAAGAAGAAAAACTAAAAACAAAGAAAGAAAGAAAGAAAGAAAAGAAAGCAGAACACACAACAGAAAATAAATTATGATATAGTGCAAGAGAGCATCTTGCATTACTAGTGGAACATCTTCAAATGTTGGCCACTGAAAGGTAGAGGGAGAAAATATCCATCCAGATACGATAGAAAAAATCTATTTTCACCATTCAGCTGATGTATTTTGAAAGGACCTTTCCATAAGGAGTCAAACTTGCCATGCATCCCTTTCTGCTCCCTTCTCTTGTCCCAGAGAAGTACTAGATCTCTAACCTGGAAATCACGTTGCTTTGATTTCTTGTCAAATATCCTTTTGAATTTTCTCTGATGATATGTAATGTGATCCACCACCTTGCTTCATTCTTCTTCTAACCTGGCTAGGTACATTATCCTTTTCTCAATAGAACCTTGAAAGGTTTCATCTTCAATTGCTTTGGCTAATCATAAGGCTGGAAATTCTATAGAGATAGGTATCTCAACATCAATCCCATACAATACTTGGAATGGGGACATTCCAATAGCTCATTTAGGAGTAATCCAATCTGCCCACAATGCATCATATAATGCTTTGTGCCATATCATCTCGATTCTCATCAACAAATTTTTTGATTATGGTCACTGTGTTTTGTTGCTTGATTCAGCCAGACCATTACCTTATGGGTAATAATTGGATGAATGAGCCAAGGTGATTCCAAAGCCATAAAATTTTTTTGTCACTCATGAGATGAGAAATTGGAAGTGTTTTCAACAATGATCTTGTGAGGCACACCGAATCTAACAATTATATTCTCCTTGAGAAAGTTACACACAACTTCAGAGGTTGCTTGTTTGATTGGAGCAGCTTCCACCCACTTGGTGAAATAGTCTATGGTGGTGAGCACATAATTATGACCGGCACTAGAGGTAGGGTTCAACACTCCAATGAAATCAATTCCCCATTGGTGAAAAGGTTCTTCAATCACCATAGGCTTCAAGGGAAGAGCTTCCAGCTTAGGATGACCAATGAAATGTTGACAAGCTTCACACTTGGCCACCCATTCAGCTGAATCTCGAAAGAGAGTAGGCCAATAGTACATAGCCCATAAGATCTTATAATGAAGAAGAGAAATTTCCTCAAAGATGCTAGATTGTGGAAGGACTCTAACAACCTTACCTGGTGAGACTTATCAACACAGCGCATGAATACACCATCGATACCTTTCTTGTATATGCCATTATCCCACAAAATGTATCTTATGAGATTTACTTCATGCTGACATGAGTTTAATTTTCCTCTATTCTTTTTGTCTTAAATGTGGGGGACACTCACCATAGGTTAAAAAGAAAGCAATATCTGTATAACATTCATCAGTCGTGCTTATGAAAAGCACTTTGGGAAATTATGAAGAAGTACCTTCAGTTTCTTCACATTCTGTATCAACATTGTTTTCTGTGATCAATTGGCACATGCCTCTTCCTTGCACCAACTTGGTAGGTCTAATGTCCAATTCATACTCCTATACTTTGGCTATCTAGTTACCCCATTGACTACCCAACTCTTGTTGGGTTAGAATGGATTTAATCTAAAGATCGTGAACTAGGACGAGAGTGTGAGAGCTCAAGACATAATACTTGAAATGTTTCACCACTCTCACCATTGCATAAGCATGCTTTTTAATCTATGACATCTTCAATTCATGTTCCTTTAATGGGAAGCTCATGAAAGTGATGGGAGCTTCAATTCCTCCTTCATTTTCCCCGCATCAGATGGTTGATATTTATGTGCGGAAGCGTAGTTTGTACATGATGAAATATTTCTTAAAATATGGGCATGAGCAATTTCCCCTTTGAATTCTTCAAAAGTAAGCTTCCCTTTAGTGCTCCATCAAAATGGAGTCTTACCTTTCATCATCCTAAAGATATCCTTAGTTTTATCGGCAAAGTCAGGTATAAATCTTCTTAGGAAATTGACCTTCCCGAAAAAGGAGTGCACCCAGTTTTACTTATGGGTAGGGTAAGAATTTGGATGGCCTTCACCCTCTCTAGATTGATCTTGGTTCCTTATTTAGTCACAATATGACCCAAAAATTCCTTCTGTCACTCGAACATGGAATTTTTAGGATTTAATGAAATCCCATGACGCCTGCACCTTAAGAGTACCTGCTCCAGGTGATCATAATGATCACTTCACTTTTTAGAGAAGACCGTCAAGTCATCCAAATACACAACTATGACCTTTCCCATTAAATCTCTGAAAGCTAAGTCCATAGCCCTTTGAAACATGCCTCGATGTTAATCAAACCAAAAGGCATTCTTCTGTAAGTAAAGGTTCCCCATGGGGTAGTGAATGTTGTTTTATGTTGATCTTTAACAACTACCTCAACCTGATTATACCCCGAAAATCCATCAAGCATGGATAACATTTCTGATCCAGTGACAGTCTGTAATACTTGGTCCATGATGGGCAATGGATAATTGTCTTTTAATGAAGACTTGTTACACCCTTAATTATATATCTTACATGGGATGGATATAGTCGACTTGTGGCTATCATAACTTCTTATTATGATGCATCTCTTTCATATATGATCTATTATTATCATTGGTTGGTTGGCCTTATTGATGGCCATATCATAGGAATAGTATAAATAAGGGTTAAAGGTAGTGGATTATTATTATGTTGAGTATTTGAGTCTTATTATATGTTTTGGAGGTTGCCCTCTCGAAGTGGACAAGCTATTCTACTTTCATATTGAGAGAAATTATATGAAATATTGTGTTATTTGGTGTTGTACACTGGTGATAATCATAATTAATCAAGTAATTTCATTACAAGTGGTATCAGAGCTTGATCTCGGCCAGGACGATGTCAAACCATAATTCTAAAGGTTTGGCTATATCTCAAGATTGGTAGTGAATTTTTCTACAATTTGTTTTTGTGGTGTGGCGAAATAAGTCAAGTAAGCTTCTCTCCAAATTTCAATTAGTTTTGACTTGTTTTGTAAAAGTTATTACGGTTCTATATTTATTCATAATTTGGCTCCCTAGGGTGTAATTTTTGGAAAATTTTCAAATTTATTATATTTTAGAAACCCCTCAAAAAATAGCTAGGGTTTACTTTTTTATAAATTCCTTTATTAGACCAAAAAAATTATGAAACCCTAAACCCTAAAATTATGCCCTATTAAGTCTACCCCTAGGCCCAAACCCTTCATCATGGTTGGTAGATCTACTTGAGGCCAAGGAAAAGGACAAGAAACTCCAGGAATGACCCCAAATAAGGAAGATATTGCTTCAAAGTCTTGTTGGTTTCGGGAGTATGGAGGTGGTCATCCAACTTGAGAAAATGGTTAGCAATATGGTGAGTAAGGATGACCTTCTTGTTGAGCTTCATCTACTAAAAGGTAGCCTTAGGAGTGAGATTCAAAAGGATTTTCATGCAATGCAGCAGAGTTGTTGCAAATTATTTCATATATAACTTCTAATGCTAGTCATATGGGTTCCACTAGAAATGGTCACACAGATACAAATCACTCCAATTAGGGAGGATCCTTTAATCATTCAAGTGGATCTTCTCACCAATGGAGGGGCATGATTCCAAAAGTTGAAATGCATAAATTTGATGGAAAGGATCCACTCAATTGGATTACCCAAATGGAAAATTTCTTTGATCTCCATCAAATCCTAGGAGGAAAAAAGGTAACCGTGGCATCATTATACCTAGAACCTGATCAATTTGTTTGGTATCGTTGGTTATGTGCTCAAAGGTAGAAGAATGGCCTAAATGTCACTTGGACAATTTTCATTGAAGAGCTTCAATTACACTATAGTTCTAGTGTTTCTAAGAATTACTTCATCCAATTAGCAAAGTTACGCCAAACTGGTTTAGTTAAGGAGTATGTCCATCAATTCCAAAATTTGTCCTTGTGTGTGGAGGATATTATAGAAGAGTATTTGAATGACCTATTTCTTGGGGGTCTTAAGGACCACATTGAGCATGAGGTACACATGTTTAACCCACTCAAGGTTGCTGATTCTATTATCATTGCACGTCGAGGAGAGGAAAAATTCTTTCAGTAGAAGGTAGTCCTTTTCTAGCATAAAAGATCGTAACACCTTGTCTCCTTCTTACCCTCGGCTAATTCGGTTGACACCTCAAAAAATTGAAGAAAAAAGAGCCAAAGGGTTATGCTTTAACTGTGATAGAAAATATGGGCCAAATCATAAATGTTATGAGAAAAAATTATTCTACATTGAAGGATCTAGTGATGAGGAAGAATATGAGGAAACATCAATAGAGGAAGTGGAAAAATTAGAGGAAGAATTTGGAGATCCTCAGCCCACTATTTCATGTCATGCTCTATCAAGTATTAGTACTCCACAAACCCTTCAAGTTGTGGGTTATATTAAGAAGCAGAAGGTAATAGTCTTGATTGATTCAGGGAGCACACATAATTTCATCAATCATAAGTTGGCAACAAGACTAAATTGTTTCATCTACCCAGCACCTAAATTTCAAGTAATGATTGCAGATGGTGGCACAGTCCAATGTTCAGGTAAATTCCATAAAGTCAAAATCATGATGGGTGATTACACATTGGAATCTATGATGTTTGCTATTCCCATGGGAGGAGCTGATATTGTCTTAGGTGTTCAGTGGCTCACTACTTTGGGCACCATAGAGATAAATTTCTAGGAATTGTTCATGCGCTTTCATTCTGAGGGTAAAAAATTTGAACTTTGAGGTCTACAAGCTAAATATCCTCTAGTGGTAAGTTCTCACCAAATGTAGAAGATTCTTAAAAATGGGTTTGAAGGTTTTGTAGCTCGATTATCCTCTATAGAAGTCCAACCGCAAATGAAGGTATTGCATCTTGATCTTCAAAAGGTTATTAATCAACATGTAGTTGTCTTTGAGGAACTAAGAGGATTGCCACCTAAAAGAGAGCATGATCATGTTATTCAGTTGATTCTAGGAAGCCAACCCCCAACATCAGGCCTTATAGATATCCATATGTGCAAAAGAGTGAGATTGAGAAGATGGTGGAGGAAATGTTGGAAATGGGTATTATTTGTCATAGTCAGAGTGCCTATTCTACTCAGTGGTGATGGTGTGTCACAAGGATGGAAGATGGCACATGTGTCCAGATTATAGAGAGCTTAACAAGTTCACTATCAAAGATAAGTTTCCTATTCCCATCATTGATGATTTATTAGATGAGTTGCATGGTGCCATTTATTTTACAAAACTAGATCTACGTTCTAGGTATCACCAAATTAGAGTCAAGCAAGAAGATATTCATAAGACAACCTTCATAACTCATCAAGGCCATTATGAATTCCTAGTGATGCCATTTGGTCTTACCAATGCTCCCTCCACATTCCAAAGCTTGATGAATTCAGTATTTAGACCATTCCTAAGAAAGTTTGTCTTAGTATTTTTCGATGATATACTCATCTACAAAAAATCATGGGAGAAACACTTACATCACGTCAATACTATCTTAGAAGTCTTAGAGCAACATCAACTTTATGCCAAGCCTTTAAAGTGTTCTTTTGGGGTATAAGAAGTGGAATACTTGGGCCATATTATTTCTCATGAAGGTGTTAAGGTGGACCCTCACAAGATCCAAGCCATGGTGGAATGGGAAACCCCAAGAACCCTCAAACAATTACGAGGTTTCTTAGGTCTCACAAGGTATTATCACAGATTTGTCAAAAACTATGGCAGTATAGTAGCACCACTCACAAAATTATTGAAGAAGGACTCCTTTCAGTGGAATGAGGAAGCATCTAGGGAATTTGAAAAATTGAAGGAAACTATGTGCACCACTCCATAATATTGTGCAACCCTAGATTTTCCAAAACTTTCGTAGTTGAGTGCGATGCTTTAGGAAATGGAATCGGAGTAGTACTAATGCAAGAAGGACACCCCATTTCTTTTGAGAGATGACAACTAAAAGGAAATTTTTTTTTAAAGCCCACCTATGAAAAGGAAATGATGGAAATACTACATGCGAGTCAAACAATAGAGACCATAGTTGATGGGTAGACATTTTAAGGTAAAAATGATCATGATAGTTTGAAATATTTCTTAGAGCAACATCTATCTTCAAAAGAACAACAAAAATGGGTCACTAAGATGTTGGGATATGACTTTGAGATTGTTTATAAGAAAGGAAAGGAAAATTTGGTCTTTGATGCTCTATCTAGGAGGGATGAGTCTGCTGAAGCATTGTTATGTGCCATATCTTTACTAAATGCAGATTGGGTAGATCAAACATGTGAAGAATGGAAGAAAGATGAAACAACACATACTCTCATTCAAAATCTCCAAGTAGATCTGTCCATATCATCTCAATTTATATGGAAGGGGATACATTGTGGTACAAAGATCGGTTATATCTATGTAAGAACTCTACACTTAAACATCATGTTCTTTAGGGACTACATTTTTCTCCAATAGGTGGCCATGTTAGGGTCCTAAAAACATATCATAAGGTTAAGAAGTATTTCTTTTGAGAGGGGTTGAAAGGAGATGTTCAAAAAATTGTGGCAGAATGTTTGGTTTGCCAAAAAAATAAGGGCGAGACCATTAAGACACCTGGTCTTCTCCAACCTCTGTCTATTCCTAGTGAGAGATGGGAAGAGGTATCAATGGATTTCATCACAGGATTACCTAAATCAGAAGGGAAAAGTGTCATCATGGTCATGGTAGATAGACTTACCAAATATGCTCATTTTTGTGCCATGGCTCATCCTTTCACAACTAGTACAATTTCCATCTCTTTTATGGATATAGTTCAAAAGCTCCATGTCATGCAAAAAATTATAGTAAGTGATTGTGATCCAATATTTACAAGTAACTTTTGGATTGATTTGTTCTCTTGTCTAGGTACCCAACTAGCCCTAGAGTTCCTCTTATCATCCCCAATTAGATGGGAAAACTGAGGTGGTAAATAAATGTTTAGAGGGATATCTTCAATGTTTTACTTTAGATAAACAAGAACATTGGGTGTAATGCTTTCCACTGGCAGAATGGTGGTACAATACTTCATTTCATACCTCCTCCAAAATGTCTCCATTTTTGGCACTTTATGAGTACCATCCTCCATAACTCATATCTATCTTGAAGGTCAAACCAAAGGTGAGAGCATTCAAAGATCACATTCAGCATCAACATGAGGTACTCTCTAGTCTTAGAGAAAATTTGGCACGGGCACAAAACCATATGAAGCAATAGGCTGATCAACATAGAAGTGAGCGAAACTTTGAAGAGGGAGACTTTGTTTTGTAATGTTACAACCATATAGCGGTTATCCTTAAAACAAAAAAAATGATAATAAGCTTGCTCCTAAATACTATGGTCCTTACTAAGTTTTGCAGAAAATTGGTAGTGTGGCATATAAGCTAGAGCTCCCTCCAAGAAGTAGAATACATATAGTCTTCCATGTTTCTTTCTTAAATAAATTTATTGGGAAGCACATTTCCACCCAATCGGTGCTTCCGTAGGCTGGATGAGGAAGGAAGGATCATATTAGAACTGAAGGCATTCTTGAGACACACACCAAAAGGCGAGGACTAGAGTCATTATCAAGTACACGATCAAGTGGAAGAATATGAATATTTAGGATGCATCATGGGAAGATGAAGCATTCATGTAGAAACATCCAGGGCTTCTCAACATTGGGGAAAATGTTTCTTTCAAGGGGAAGGGCATGTTACATGGGATGGATATAGCCAATTGTGGCTATCATAACTTCTTATCATGATGTATCTCTTTCATATATGATCTATTATCATTGGTTGGTCAGCCTTGTTGATGGCCATATCATAGGAATAGTATAAATAGGGGTTAAAGGTAGTGGATGATTATTATGTTGAGTATTTGAGTCTTATTATATGTTTTAAAGGTTGCCCCTCGAAGTGGCCAAGCTATTATACTTTCATATTGAGAGAACTTATCTACAATATTGTGTTATTTGGTGTTCTATTATTGGTGATAATCATAATTAATCAAGTAATTTCATTACAAGAT
This sequence comes from Taxus wallichiana var. yunnanensis, assembly GCA_018340775.1. Taxonomy (NCBI): domain Eukaryota; kingdom Viridiplantae; phylum Streptophyta; class Pinopsida; order Cupressales; family Taxaceae; genus Taxus; species Taxus wallichiana. Next base: position 168,219,631 of record CM031243.1, on the reverse strand, counting down.
TGGTTGAGGTTCCAGAAGTCAACACAAATCCGGATTTCACCATTCTTCTTTCTGACAGGGACAATGTTCACAACCCAGGTGGAATGATGGATTGGAAAGATAATCCTTACATCTAACATTTTCTGAATTTATGCAAGAATAGTCCCTGAGATATTTGGGTTGTAATGCCTCTGCTTCTACTGTAGGGTTTAACCTCAAGCTTCAAAGGAATGCTATGTTGCACATCCTTAGGCTTGAAAGACTTTAGATCCACATATGACCATGCTAGGACATCCATATATCTCTTCAAAAGTGAAGAGAATATTTATTTTCCTCTTGAGAACAACATTTACCGATGTTTACCATCCACAGTTGATCGGCGGAGCCTAGGTTAACTTGATCTACCTCTGACGAGGAAGCACCTTCAGCTTGCCTTTTACTTTGAATGAACCGGTCATGCTTGTCAAACAAACCTTCCAGAGAAACTAATCCCTTTGGAATCTTATTTCCTTTGAGTTGGATGAATTCACCATCAATTTCTTGATATGAATTAGAAACAGACTCATGGAAATCTGATTCTAATCCTTCAAAATAAATCTCACTAAATTTATCGGCTTTCTCAAGAAAAGACAACACCTATTGATCGTCATTAAACACTTGCCAATGTGCTGAGTTATCTAGAACGCTTGGATGATACACAATCTCAATGGTATACGTGTCCTATTTGAACTATGGGTGGGGAGAAGAAGAGATGCAAAAATAGCTAAGGAATCAGCTTTATCATTGTAATCTCTTAAAACTACCTTAATGGAAAAAGCATCAAAACATTCTATGCTGTCCCAAACCTTGTTTCTGTAATCTCTTAGGTGATCATTTTTAACCTAATAAATCCCCCTTACTTGATTCAAAATCAACTCAACATCTCCCTGTACTTTGAGATTTTAGATTCCTTTTTGTCTTTCCATTTCTAATCCTAATAAAAAAGCTTCATATTCGGCTGTGTTGTTAGTATTATCAAACTGCAACTTGAAAGCAAAGGGAAAGATCTTGAAATCTTGAGATATAAAAACCATGCAAGGACTGAACCAAGTAGTTGAACAGATTCCATCAAAATCAAGGGTCTAAACAATGTTAGGATCTTCTTCTTTTACTTCTACGAGAGGGCACCTCGGATGTCAGAAATAATTAGCCAAGCCTGTGTCTTCAAAGAGAATTTGAGCCTTAGGATCATCTAATTTAGTAACCAGGTACTTTGCTTGTGCTTTGGGGTGAAGGACACGAGGAAATCCATTTACTGGAATTTTAGCTTTGGTCCAATCCATGTTGATTTCTCCTCCAACATCTTTGCAAAAACCTCTTCCCAAGAGAATCCCATAAGCAGCCGAGGATATCAGAACTAAGATAGTCATTTTTACTCTTTTCGAAAATGCAACAAATGCAAACTGTGCATCCTTGATTTGGCCAATCAAGGGGACTTGTTTAGTTTCCATGGAGTAACACCACCCATAAGATTTAGTCAGTGTGAGTCCAAGGGCATGAGATAATTTTGTGGGAATTATGTTATTAGAGGCTCCTGAGTCAATTATGTAATTGTTGAGTTTAAAAGCTTTATAAGTAAAGACAAATAAAACGGTTCAATATTTCCCAAAGAAGTAAAGCAGAGGTCATATTACTCTGAGGTAAAGGCTGAGTGGGGCTAGGAAAAATGCCTTTCAAAGATGGAGGAATAATATCCTTGCTTCTAATGAATTTGGCAAGTTTCTCAAATTGCTCAGGGTTGGACTGAAGGTATTCGGCTTTCGACATTTGGATTTTGGTTTTCTTTGCATGATCAATGATGTCAAAAGTGGTATATGAAGGAATGATGGAGGGATTAGTTCTAGTTACATTGGTCTAAGATGAGGTACTAGCCTTGAAAGTAGGAGAAAGAGAGTTGGAAGGTGAAGTTACCTTTTTAGTTATCTCCTTTTCAGTTTGTGCGTTGAGATAGGAGAGCCTCTTTTAGCCATAACCATGGGAGCTTCTTTACTTTTCTCCTTAGAGCCTTCAACCGGCTTTCTGGGATTCTAAGATTGGGATCAAGTGAAGACTGTGAATGATTGGCCATCGTGTTCACCTTCATCTTCCTCGTACTCCAAATACCCAATGTTGGAGTCGCCAGCTGAATCGTCAAAAGACTCATCAGCATATCCTGAAGCTTCAAAAGCTTCATGGGAATCTTGATTTTCTGGTTCTTCATCTTCCTCAACTACTTCAACTACTGCGTTGACAGGAGGAGCTTCAATAGCTAGCTTGGTGGGAGTAGTAATCAACCGATTCCTATCTCTAGAGGGATCGTTATTAGCATTGTTGAAATTCTATCTAGGAATATCCCGATAAGGAATGTTGGTTGCTTGTTGAGACATTTGCTTCTTTAAAGAAATCAAGTCATTGGCCATATTTTGAACCATAGGATCAATGGTACTCTGAGAGGAACTATGATATTTAGGATTAGATAATTATCTTCTGATCTTTTAGCAGAATAAGATCACCTTCTATTTTCGTGGCTGTAGCTTGAGCAGTGGACAAATAAGGGATAACTAATCTTCACAATAAGAAGCTTACATCGGAGGTTAAATGTTGATGAAGAAACACTTTTGATTTTGAGAGTGGGAATGGCTAGCTCGGGATCTTATGGATTAGATTTTTGAATTTGGATATGAAATCTTGCATGGGCTCATAAGAATCCTTCTTCATGTGTGTAAACTGTGCTAACAAGGCATGAGAATCTTTAGCTGGTTTGAACCTTGCTTCGAATATAGACCGCATGGTAGTCCAGTTGGTAATGCATGCATTTGGAAGATGGTAGAACCATTCTACTGCTACACCATGTAATGTCTCAATGAAGAGTCAAACAAAGACATCTTCATGAGAAACTCCAAGAATGCCACATGTGACAAAGAATGAAGCAATGTGTTCATCAGGATGTTATTTCCCATCAATTTTGAACTTAGGAATATTATTACAAGACCCATGAGGTAGATCATGCAATGGTGGAGTTAGGGAAAGAGGACCAATAGCCACACCCCAAGGTACAGGTTGTGTTGCCATTCTTATGAATGAAGTGTGTATAGGAATCTGAGTATCAGACAATGAATAATGCACGACAAGTTGTAGAAACTTTTTGTTCTTGAGGAATCGAGTTCTTTGGATGGGTGAAGAACTTCTTGCTCAACTAGATGCAACACTATTGGGTGAAAGCCTAAAATTATGCTCATCAAGAAGAAAATCAAAGAATGGATCAGTTTCACCCCAAGCTCGGCTTGACCGAGTGAAGATATTTTTGGCCATCTTGAACTGGAAAATAGATCTTGTGGGAAATAAGGAAAATACGGAGTCGCCAGACACCAATAGGATAAGCTTAGTCTTATCAATCTGTATTCCCAATGGAGTCACAAAAAACTGTTGGTTGGATATTTTGTCAAGCCAAAATATGAGGTTCAACCATAGTACATGGGATTAAATCCCTCCTCAAAGATAAGTGAGGCTTCTTGTTTATTACTAATCTAAAACACAACAGAAATAATATATATAGTATTCACACTAATCTAACCATTGGGGTTGGGATAGAATCCGAAATCCATATCCACACTAGGTGAAGATGTTGTTGTTTTTATAAATGGAATGGATCGGAAAGGAAATTATTATTATGGAAGAAACACAATGGAAAAGAAATGAGAGGAATGCATTTTCTTTTGAGAAAACACAGATCACGAAATAATCATACAAGTTCTAGATAACAAATGTAATGTAATGTTTGAAACAATTAAAATAATCAAGAATTCTAAACAAAGAATAGCTTAAGATCCTGAACATAAGAACAATATCTTAAGAGAGATGAATCTCATAACACAAAGTCTATAAAAATAGCATCGGTTTCTATTCTTCAAATGATTAAAATAAAACACAAAGTTTTTCTTCTTCAAAATAGTTCTCAATATTCCAAAAATCTCAACCTTTTAGAATGCATAAGCATCCCTTATTTATAATAAAAGGATTTTGAGAAAGTAGGATAAATCCTAGAAAATAGTCCTTTAAATGAGAGTCCTATTTTACTTGACACTCATGCAGGAGACCAAGTGAAATTTTTCTTCATACATGATGAAACGAAAATGAAAAAGACATGTCGATTTCAGGATTGAAATGACATGAAACATTATGCCTATTCCATTTCATCATTTTTGTCTTCCTCCAAAAAGCCTGCTTGTCCCAAAATTCTTGGAACTTTTAGATTATGCCCTGCATCTCATCTTCATTAGGCATGGTGGAATGATCACTCAAGACTTCACACGTTTCCTAAGTATCACTCACGTTACAAGGAAGTTTCTTTAGTCTCTTGTTGAGTTTCCTCAGTGTTTCCAAATAATGTTCAGTCTTCACGAACCTATCATTGATTTCCACATTAAATCCATCAGCTGGTTCATGCTGAATTGATTCTTGGATCTAAATATCATCAACGGGTAGAATACCCGAGCTTTCATTCAACACTTTACACAGATCTTGATTAGCTCTTCTTCTATGTCATTAGTGCCATCAACCAATTGATCTCTTGAGTCCCTCAATTTTCTGCAAGCTTCATTGAGAATCTTTATTCTTAATTTAATGGCTTTGGTCAGTTGAAAATGCTTGTCCCCATGTGGAATGATGCCTTCTCCGACCAAGATGTGGGAAAAAACCTGTTTCAGTGTATTGAGAGCTTCAAAAGTTAACTCTAGGTTCCCGAATTCTGCTGAAAATCCATCATCCATTTTCTCTCCATCCTTATTTATATCCCCAATGATTTATAGACTTCCATGGTGTCATCAATGACCTCTTTTCCTTGTAGGAGCATCCTCTCTGGATCCATTCATCGACCGTTCTCCCCTTCTCATTAATCTTCTCAATCATGGGTACCTATGAAAAATCGAACTGATAGGAGTAGAGGATGAAGATGTAAACTCGGGAGGCTTTGAGAGCTCAAGTAGTACTTTTGTCGGTTGCTCTACTTTCTCTTTTAGCTCATCTCTGTTTGACTTTGTTTCCTTGACTTCAGCCTTTTGGCACAACACATTCATGGCATCTTATGCATCCTGTAGTGCTCCCTCCATTGTTAATTTTCATACATTAACCATTGCGATCGATAATTGGTGACCATTATATCATCCTTGGTTTTATCATCTACGGGAGTGGAAATTTCCACAAACTTATGCCTTGAGGCATCCACTGAAATCCTTGAAACTGTTTTGGGTTTCTTGGCAGACTTAGTAGGAGTGACCTTGAGGGAACTGAAATCAAAGGCTGGTAGGGGAACTACCACCTTCCTCTTCCTTGGGGTCTAATCTATTAACCATTGAGGTGTATTGGAAGAATTTTCTCCCATTATAGGTGTTACGGTCACATCTTCAGGTGGAGGAAGGTTTTCTTGTGGAGTGGTGGTCACCGATGGAGTAGTGTCTGTGGAAATGGACTCAAGGAATGAAGGCAAAGAAGGAGGAGGCATATCCATGGTTATCTTGGGTCTAGTGGGGAGAGGTGAGAGGCTAGAGAAGATGTTGCCATGGCTGAGGAACATGGTGAAGAAACCTGAAGTAAAGGAGGTTGAATGGGGGGAGGTAATGATTTTAAAATTAGAGCATGAGTGATAAGAGGAAGACTTACCTCTGATGAACTATCAACCAAAAGGGGAATGAAAGGTTGACCAACCTCTTCTCCTGAAGAAATATTTCCTAGTTCCGGTGGTGGAGGTGAATCAAGAACCTCAACCATTTGTGGGAGAGTGGCCACTGATGTGTTCCCTTGCTCTTCTCCCTTTTTGAAAACTTAACCTTTATTGGCCTCTTAGAAGGGTTCTTATCCTTTTCCTTTTTCCCTTGGAGGGTCCCACTTCCAAAGTAGCTAGCTTTGAAAAACTCCCTTCTTTATAACTCATTCCCCAAGAAATGAGCCATGCCTTAGTACGGAAAGAATTTGAGCAGCTCTTCCTATGATAGAAGCTTTCTCAACAATGGACCAATCAATGGCTAGGAATACATATTGGTCTTCATTCAACCCATCATACGAGGCATCAAGGACACTCTCATTGTTTTTAGTGCCTTTTGGGATGTCAGATAGATCTAACATCTGAATCTCTTCAAGTGTCAACCTACTATTGTCCTTTCTTCAGATGGCAACTTCATCCTCGAAGATCAACCCAAATGTCTTCTACATTGGGCACATGTAGATATAAGGTCCCATACGACTTAAGGACTCCTCAGAAATCAAATCCATCTTTGTGCTTCATGTGCTTTTCCAAATTTTTTGCAGCTCGTGCACCACGTTCTTGGATTTAACCACTATTGAGCATGTGTACCTTCCAATGGAAATAGGGAAGGAGATGGTGGCCTTGTGATTACTCTGTTGGAATTTGTGAAAATCCAACAATTGTCTAACTAACTCCATCAGGATTAGCTTATCACCTAGGAACTGGGCAATCGAAAGGATCACCTAGGTACATCACCATCCAAAGGTATGTGAACTTCTTGAACCGTAAGAAGATACAACCCCATTTCAATAATTTGGCCCATGCTTCGTCATGAGACTCTTCTTTTCCTTAGATCAGGGTTCATCCTACAAATATTTTCATAAAAGAAGGCATCGTTCACTCTTCTAAATTGATCCTCGGAACCCTTCATTATCAGCTGAGGGAAGTACCGATATATATATATTCTATCACCTATCTACCTTTGCATTCGACCTGGATAATTTCTCATGCCGGTTCTTTGCATAGATGACATATGAAACATATAAAACTTGCAAAGTAGTAAAGATTGTCTTCATTTCGAATCAATCTCATCACTAATAAGACTGATCCAATCGATCCCTTATTCATTCTTCTTTATAATGACCATAAATTGATACATCCACCCTTAGAAGTCTCTTGACTCAGGGATTCCAAATACTGACTCAGCAGGGTAATAATATCATTGATTTCAAGGATGAAATCACTCTGGGAAAAACTTGGGAAACCTAGAGATGGTGGCTTGGCCTTGATCAATAATTTTTATTCACATGCATGATGCAAGTATTCTTGATATTTTTCCTGTGCCTTCGTGATGACTTAAGATCTACATTAACATATTCCTCAAAGTTGGGAAATCTTAAGAGTTTATCAAAGTAACCCCGTCCAACTTCACTATGATTTCTCCTTGCTTGATTTTTCACCAATGAGTGAGAGTTGAGTCATAATTGGAAGCACAAGTCGAATGAACTCGAGGCATTAAGTAGATATTGGGAATCCCCTCTTTGCAAGAGGGAGGCCACTACTGGTTATTGATTTCATCCAAGGACTCTGAGAAGAATCCTTGGTTCTATTCGAAAATTCCTCCATGTCTATGTTACCAAGCTCCATGTTTGGATGTCATAATTAAAGTCCATGTAGGAAGGGGAATCCATGTTTTCATACTTGTACTTTATCTTTCCGACTGCCTTACTTATCCTTAGATGATCCAGATCCGACATGAGAAGTCCTGAAGAAAGAATGCCTAGATAACTTCTGGTTAAACAATTGGGCTTGGAAGATTGCTGAGCAACCCTATAGACCCGCCACACTAACTAGACTTTGAGACCTATCGAGCACTTCGTGAAACCTGACACATTGTAGTGTATATCGAAAACTAGGTCATGTTGGACACTTCGAGAAACCTGACACAAAGGTGGAACTCAGGTGACGTTGAACACTCAGAAACCCGACAAAAGTGGAAATTGGAAGATGTTGAGCACTTGGAGAAACCCAATACAAGTGGAGAAAGGATGGTGCTGAACACCGATTGAAATTCGATATGTTACGTAAAACCAAAGGATTTTGGGCACCCTATAAAACCTAAACCAAGCGTCGTGTTTTGGGATTTTAGAATAGGTAAAATATCCACCAAGTTTGTAAGTTAGGTTTTATAGATTATTCTCAAAAACCACAAGAGTATATCCATGGAATAAAATAAGAAAACACCTAGGATGAATTTTTAAACAAGGGGTTTTATGGGAATACAAAAAAATGAAGAAAACAACCCTAAACCCTAAACTGGGGAAAGAAAAAGAAAAGAGGAAAACACCGAATGAATACTTCAAAAACAACCCCAAAGGACACAAAATGATAAGAAGAGAAAAATACCTTCAATAAATTTGAAAAATGGTCAAAGATGGATCATGAAATTGATCAAGAGGTTCAGTCGGGTTTGGAGGTCAAAGGAGCATGTATGAAAAATCCACGCAGTGAAAATATGTCAGGTAAAAATGATGTGTAAAATTAGACTATTTATAAAACCCTAGCATTTATTACACCTCCTCTGACATGTGTGCCAACTAACCAACAACTCGACATTAATGCCATGTCATCATGCTTAGCACCGAAAACCCGATACAAAGGTTTTCTTATCAAATCAGGTTTTGGGAACCAACTGACATTAAACACGTAAAGGTCATGTTTGGATGTTATCAAGTTCAAAACCCGATACAAAGGAAAGGTTCAGGTTTCGGGAAACAAGCAACATGAAGCATGTTTTTTGAAAGGTATGTTCCAATGCTCCTAAGTTCCAAAACCTGATACACTGGAATGTAATCGGGTTTGGGTTTTGGAAGACAATTGACATGAAGCATGTAAAAGACATGTTTCCATGCGATGGAAACCGAAAACCTGAAAAATCTCCTTCAAAGGGAATTTTTAGGGGATTTTGTCAAAAATTCTTTGGTTATCTCAATTTTAGCTGAAATCACTAAAAATGAGATAAAAACTGAATTATGCATAAAATTCATATGAAGATCTATCTAGGCAAGAGTGTCACCAAATTGCCCAAGATCATGTATCGATCGGAATTCATCCAAGAAGTCAATGAAATTATTGGGTAACCGAGTAGAGTTTCGGGCCTTTCCTCCGCAAAGGAATTATAGGAATGGATTTTCCGTATATTGCTACTATAAAGAAAAACAATGAATTTATAAGATGGAGAGAGCATATCAATAACTCCATCTACTTTCGTTAAGCAAGGTTTTGTTCTCGAAGAGTTTCTACCGACCTCTATTTTGGTCTATGCTACAGATATTACGGGAGATTTCACTGGATTAGACACCAAGGGTATTCAAAGTACTTCACAAATCTATGATTTTTATCCTTGCTCACACCGGACGAGGGAAACATACACTTCCGTAGGATTAATGATGCCTTGTTTGCTTATCATTCTTTATCATTTTGAAAAATATTTATACAATCAAAGGAATTATAATGAATCCTTCAAAGAAGTACATGATTGGGGAGCTATTTACCTATAGTTTCCTACATTTACATACATTAGATTCCTAGTTTTGTAGGTGCTCCCAATAAGCTACCAAGATGCCCCACCGACAAGTGGGTTTTGCTAGAGTTGGTTTAGCAATTATTGAACTATCATAAGATTCAAAATAAATGGCACAAGGTGGGATTCCAATTTCCCATTTCAATTGGTAGATAAATTTGTGCAAATATTTATAAGGCGAAGAACGTAGATGTAGAGATGTTAGAAGTAACCTTGTGGAACTTCCATCCTCGAACCGGTTTCGACTACTAGGGTAAATTTAGTGAAACAGGTCTGTCTAGTTCTCATGTGCCCAAGTTGGAAGATATTTGGATTCATTTTTGGGATGAATTCATCATCCGACAAAGAGATTATGAGAGAATAACTCTAGATGAGGTTCAATAGTTTGGTATCGTAGAGATTCCAAAGGAAATGGAAGATGAGGAGGAAGTTTTGGATGCAACATACAAAAACAATAATGTTGTCAATCAACCATTGCCATGGATTGATTGGTATGTAGAAGAATGTTGCAATACCAAGGAGAGGGTGGGGCCCATTTTGTAAAGAACTTATAATTGGTTGGTTACCTTGGGAATCCCACCCAAAGGGTTAGATTAACCTATAATTATAGAAGCCCAACCAACCATGAGTCTACCAACACCTACAAAAGGGAAAAGGTCCATCCAAATACCCCATACAGATCCCTAAGAAGATTTCATTTGTTTTTGGTAGCTCCTCTCTCTCCAAGGATCCTCCTTCCAAGGCTATGTCTCCAATAATACCAATGTCAAAAATAGTTAAGTTACTAATTCTCCAAGTGTCTCACAAGATATATTATCTCCTCTTTCCCTTCCATTATCACTTCCTCCATCACTTCCTTCCACTTCTACAATCATTTCTTCTTTCCCATCTCCTTCTATGGCCTAGGTGTTCTCATCTCTTCTAGTTCTCTCAGTAGGGGAGATGATTGGGTCACCCATTTCCACTTCACTCCCTCTAACACTTTCATTTCCTCCCATCTCATCTTCTATTCCCATTGTATCCACTCTATGGCTGTCCTCATATCCACACCATTATAAGAAGAACAAGAACAAGAGGAAAAGAATCAGCAGTTTGTTGGTGATGAGTTGGGTGTCCATGTTGGCACTTTGCCCAAAGAAAATGCTGATCCAATTTGCACTGCAAAATCAGTCATCATGGAGGAAGAAAAACCAGCTCAAAATCCCATTTTTGAGGAGCAAATGGATGAGATCAAGTCAGTTTTTGCAACAACAAGAAGGAAGCATTATTGATACATTTTTGCTTTCATTTGAAGGGGCTGATTTGATTGATGAAGCCATTATAAAGTTAAATAAAATAGGTCCAAAGGCATTGATTTGTGAGCAAGAGGCACAAGAAATTTCATGTTTCTCTCCCACTTCATCTCTCCAAAAATCTGATTTTTTGGATGAGTTTGAATTGACAAGTTTCATGTTTGAAAATGAAGCTACACATGGTGAAGAAAACATAGATTTGGAGGTCACCATGCAAGAGGGAAAATCTTGTTACAATGGGACAACAAAGATTTTGATTGTTTATTAGACTTAGAAGAATGTTTGGATGAGGAGCTAGCTGAAATTACAAAATTTTATTTTTCACCATTCGTTCTCCAATATCAAGAGCCTGCTGCCACAAAGGAGATCATTGAAAAACAACATCTTGTGTTTTGTGACATCTCATTGGAACCAAGTTTGGAAGATTTAAATCTTCCATGTACTTCATCGGAAAAAGAAGGGGAAGAGAAAGGGATTTTCACCACTTCTTCCACACCATCCATTCAAGAAGGTATACAAGAAGACTCCATTTTTGGAAGTAAATTTTAGGGCTATGGGCATATCAAACAGATCAGACCTTGCCCAATTAGGACTTGGCTTCATTGGAGCTAAAGGAGAAGCCAAAACTAGTCATGCTTACCTCTAAGCATGAGGATGAGCTACAAAGCACCAAGGATCAGCTTCCATACCTCTTCAATCCAAATGCAGAGCAACTAAAAGAGACATTGGATTTGTTTTCGGTTGATACCGTTGCTAATTTGGGTAGAATACTAGCTTCTTTTTGATTTTCCACTCATCCAACCAGTCATGATCAGCTCAAATCAATTACATGACTACCAATTTGAAGAAGGGAAGCTATTTTACACAACCATTTGCAGGGTTTGTTTATCTTACCTTTGCTTCTAGTTAGAGTAGTGTAGGTAGGTTTGCTTTTAGTAGAAGAAGTGCTTGTGCACACTCTACATATCCCACTTGGGGTATGTATGATTTTTAGTTTGTACATAGTTTTTGGTGCTATTTTGGTTGCTTTTTGCATTACAGTCCATTTCAATGGAATTTTGGTGAGGTCAACTCCAAGTTTTAGTGGGTTTCCAAGTGGCTCAAAGGTAATATTTTTATAGTTCAAATCAGAATTGGTTATTAGGCTTGACTCCATGCCCAATGGATTCTTCAAAGGCCACTGATCATTCATCTAGCAAGTAGATGACCCTTATGAGTCACCATAATTGTTATCCAAACTAAGCCCGTGCTTAATTTTTGCTAACTCCTCCTCCTTTTCCTTTTCAAGCACTTAAATGAAATTTTTACATGCTTCGTGGACTCAATATTTTTTTGGGTATTGCTTCATCGATAGAGAATTCTTCCACCATTCTAGAAAGGTAAAGAAGTGCTCCTAACTCCTTGTAGATTTTGAGTTATGGCTTGATAGAGTTTATAGGGGAAAATTTCCTAGGCAGGCCCATCGCTAATTAGAAAGTGCCACGTGTCATCGGCGGAGCGGTGGGTATCGGGGATTTCTAGTTTTAGCATTTTGTCAAAAAGCACAAAGGAAAAATCTCAGCCCACAAGCCTGCAAGGAAATAAAATGGCACCATGTGTCCCTGTCACCATGGGAGTTGGGCCAGCGGAAGGATTTGGAGAAATTTTCCAAAGTTGCAAAAGGTGCAAAGGTAAACAATTGAGGCACATCCCCACCAAGAAACCAGAAAGTGCCATGTGTCTCGGAGTGGTGGGGCATGGAGAATTTTGGGGAATTTTCCCAATTTTACGCAAAGGGGCAAAATGTTATTTTGAAGCCCATGATCCCATCAATGAACCAGGAGATGCCACGTGTCTCGAGTGGCGGAGGTGTGGAGATGTTTGGGAAATTTTTCCAAAATGGAAAATTTTAAGGTTTAACCCCACTCGACCCCGATTTTAACTCTGTGTTTACTGCTTTTCCCTAAATCTTCATAGGGCCATATCTTTCGAACTAGAGCTCAGTTTTTCATGATTTTGGTGTCATTAGAAAGGTATTGAAATTATCTACATGATGGACACTTAAATTTTTATTTTTGATGGATATTTGAGGGGGAAATGGGAAAACATCTTTGGAATGCAAAAATGTAGAAAACGACCCAACCACCAAAATTAATGAAGTATGGGCCTCTTTTTTCCGCTTCGCAAGTAATGTACATGAAGTATGGGATTTTTCATGGAAACACATCACTTTGCAGGCTAATTAAATGGATTTTTTTGATGGTTAAAAGCCAATTTTGGCTCATTTTGTAAGGGTTGGACGTTGTTTCTCTTGCAAGCTCTTATTTTCCCCTTAACAGGTGGATTTGAAAGAGTTTTAGACCTCCCATGAAGACCGTAACACATTTTTTGCCTCTTTGATAGTGCAACGTATTGTATCAAATTTTGGAATTGACAATGCATGCTCTGTGAATGAGTTTTCAATCCTCTCTTATGTTGGTTTGTTTCCTTTTGATCCTTCATTACATTTTTGGTAATTTATGTATGTTTTGTTACTACATCTCCATGATCTGTGTCTACTTTGTAAAGCAAGGAGTTCAACACTCCTTTGGTGTATCACCATTCTATTTTTCTCTTTGTTTTGTTTCCATTTCCATGTTTTCTCTCAACCCTGTCTCCTTGGTAGTTTTAGAGTAGTATTTTTAATCAAACCTTTATAAATTTCATGCATACACCTAAACGAGAGGAGTAGGAACCGGTCTCAATTTGGAGAGTTTTTCCAATTTGTAAGGTCCCAAACTTAGGGAAAACTCAATGTTGTGTATTCACACAAAATTGACCATTTTTCTACAGCATATCTGAGGGTCATTTTGGGGGTGCTGTGAATTTGCACTAACAGGTAGTAAGTAAACTCAAAATAATTCCAGCCAAAGTAGCAAGAGAGATCAAGACAACAAATGTGGTTAATAACTATGCGTGTAGACCTAAGGATGGAGAAATTCAAGGAATTATTAAGTGTTTTATCGAATAGAAGCATCAAATGTCTACTTAGGAGAAGGAATAAGATAAAAATGAGGAAGGAGAAGGTGTTACAGAGTAAAGCTAAAGCTAAGTGACCATGGAAGGAGAGTTCCAAGTTCTGGATTGGTCCAAGTTGTAGGGTTGACCGAGTCAAACCCATGCAACAAAATTTTCTATTTTTATGGGAGCATGTTCCCTAAAACTTAATGAAATTTCTATTTTTAGTAATTTTTAGTTAAGGCCCAAATGTAATGGCTCACCTAAGGAACTTATAAATAGTAAAGTGCATGAATTCTATAAGAGGAGAGATCATTTTTGAGAAGTTGCTCTTTAAGCTTGGAAGACTGCTTTGAATATTTTAAAACCTTTCAATTTCATTCAGAGTGATATTTTTCCATGAAGAATATGATTTATTGTGTTAATGGTTGATTAATGTATGCTTTGTGGATGCATAATTCCTTACTGTAAGTGGTTGACTTGCCTTTATTTCAGAATATCTTATTTCATTTTGTGGGAAAGTGATGTAATGGTTTTGAATATTAGTTACGAGAGACTATTTTCCTTCTGTTATAAAATCATACTATCATTAACTTCCATAAGTGAAATAGATGTTAGACATGTGCATATTTTATATCATTGTGGTGGTTGATTGTGTTTTCAATCAAATTTGATCTATCTGTTATGTATACTTGGGGTCTTACAAGGAGATGCATATTATTTTGATTGTGGTTTGTTATTTACCCTATCCAAATGGTATTAGGTGAATTAGATTGTGATGTTTGTTTTATCCTTTCTGAGTTACCCATTTCTAGCATAAAGATCATCGATAATGTATTCTACTCTTGGTGAAACACCACATATTTCTTTATTTTTTATTTCTAACCCCGAACCTCATAAAGTGAGTAGATTAGAATTCTTGAAAGTGTTTTATCCTTTCACATCGATCTTAAATCATATGCCCCTAAGTTTTAAAGGAATTCGGCCTCCTCGGAGGTTCATCCTAAGGCGACAAGGTCCCACACCTCAAGGATGTTCCCATGTTGCATGGGATATTTCAGTAGTTCAATGAGTGCATGATCCATGCTAAACAAGTTAATAACACCTTGTATTTCTCTCTATATGTGTCATATGTCATTTTTTTTTCTTTCTACAACTTTTCTTGGTTCCTCTCTTTCTCACCATTCTTTATTATTTTTGTTATGTTATAACTTTCATATAGTATAAAAGTGGGATTTTATCTTTTGGTCCATTTTTATACATGATCCTCATGCCTTGATGTATTGGCATGTGTTTTTTGGTATTTCTCTCACATTATATATCAACTTTCCTGTTGATAGGGTATTTATTTGAACTCATGAAGTCTAGAAAGCCTAAGGTTCATTAGTGCATTTAAGACATAAGAACACCGAAAAAGAATCATATATCAAGCTGCAAGGAAGTAATTGTCTATTTCTAAAGCACCCATTCACCAAAAGATAAATTTCAAACACATAGAAGCATACAATCTTACCAATTGTGTGCATGAATTGAAAATATAGGGTTTGGGACAATTACACTACATTGGATTGGTTGTTGCATATATTATACTCATATGTTGATTGTTAATTTATTCTCCGACTAAGGCAATGCAGGAACACTTCGAGATGGTAACCTAAAATCAAGATAGCTTGGCCTTTCTTTAGTTTAGAAAAATCCATAAAACACATTTGTTTTCCTTCTATGTTATACAAAATAAGATGTTGGATCAGGATTGTGGAAAAGAATGTCAATTTCTTAATAAATCTTGGTATATCCATATAAAGTGAGTTATTATTTTTAAGAATAGGTAACTTCGATTATGAGATCATTTTTCCCTAACCCGAAAAGATGAGTATCATAGTCAATATAATTCTAGTCAACTAGTTGTTTTTGGTATGAGGCCAATATGGGAACTATTTAATTACTAAAAAGTATAAGTTTTTGTGTGTTTTAGTGTATTTTTTTTGGAAAATATATAAAAACTATTTTTATAGTTCTATTTTTAGAAAATTTATTTTTAGAAATGCATTTTTCAACTAAAAGTGTTAGTTAGAGTGCATTTTACTATATGTGAACTTAAATGAGTTTGAATCATTATCCATTCATCCCTGAGATGTGGGGGCACCATTTATAATTTTAGATGACTAAAATTAGTCTTATATTGATCCATTTCTATTATTAGAAAATATTGGGGCGCGTAGGTTCACTAGGATGCATGATAGGTGTGCATGTCACTTAAACTAATTTTGGCTTCTTACATGTTGACCATATATTATTAGTGGATGATATATATCATCTTGAGACTATTATAGTCTTCTTTAATTTACTTTAGTTCATTTATGAGGTGTAGTATTTATTATTATTCTTTTTATTTTCATGCAAGTTGAGACAATAATGATCAGAATGGATAAATTATCCTTGTTTATTATTCAATTTTTTGATACAAAGTGGGACAAATTTTACTAAGAATTATTTCTTATCGCAATGTGTTTAGCTATAATTTTAGTCAGAGGTATTTTATCATACATATAAACAATATTTCAATTCATTTTGTGGAGTTATACAATGCATATTATGTCATCAATCTCATATACAAGAAAACTAGTTTTAGTGATAATTAATATAGGAAATATTAAATGATTATTAAATGTTAGAAGTACAATGGAATGAGAGGGGTAGGGGGAAAATCAATCCTTTACATTAATTACTTTATTTTGTGTGAACCATTCAAACAAACCATTCATCATCCTTCAACCATATGTGTGTTTATTAAACATCAATCATTCATACACAATAACAAGATGCAATAGAGTACACAATTACACAAGATGTAAGTGGAAACCCTCAAGGTGAATAAAATCCACTAAAACCTTATCTTTTATTAAAAAAAAAAAGGACTTGAAAGAATATTACACATCCTCGTAAGATTTCTTTAGTGAAGCACCTACTTCACAAAGAGCACCCACCCATAAACCTTTGCTAATATGACTCACAACAAAGGAATCCTAAGAATATTAAACATCATAAGATATTTTGTAAATGAATGAACACTGATAATATTATGATCCCACAACTGATTTTGATCCAAGTTCAGCTCTAAACACACCAAAATTCTTCAAAACAAGTTCTCCTTCAACTCGCTCAAAATTGTCCTCTTATGGGCTGATTAGGTCATATTACCTTGCACATATGATCCTAAAACTTTTTAAAGTATTAATACCTCTTATAATATCTATCCATAAACCCTCAAAACTCTTCTTCAATCCCCTCTAAGTCACACTTTTTCTCCTAGTATCAACTCAACCAAAATGAACCATTACACTTGGCCGATATACACAACATAATCTCATAACACCCATAGTCGGCCATGACCAAGTAATTCGGTCATCCCAAAATAAAAATATAACAATAAAATAATATAAATCAACTCTAATGACTCAAGTAGGTAGGCAGGGGCCAAGACATCTCTAACAAGCATAAACATACCGAAATAAGCCCAAAATGCACTCTCCAAGTTCTAGTGAATTAACATGCACCTCCAAGGTCTTATAGAATTTTTTTCATGGATCCATCAGCTCCAAAAAGTTAGGGAAATATTTAAATCATCATCAAACATCACAAAAAGTATCAAACATCCATCTCCATCCATCTCCACCAAGCTCACCAAGAAGCATATTATTCCAACTATGTCTTCAATGGCCAAAAATTCAGTTTTTAAAGAGTGTACAACTTCACAAAGAAAATACAATCATAATTAATAAATAAATATACCAATGGAAATTTATTTGAATATAATTTATAGAACAAATCACTTTGTCTTCCAATTCATAGTGGAATACCTTCAACCAAGCCAATCTCTAAAATTGCTCATTTAGGCTTCTAGGACTCAAGAACCATCCTTGAGGAATCAAGCTACAAACATATTCAGAGTCAATTCCAAGCTCAACCAAGGCATGGAAAAATTAAGGGATACCTAGAAAAATTCATCAAGCACTAACATGCATATCTCATGTGGAGAAATTTGACCCAACACACCTGTTCATTCACACCTTCTTGAGAAACCAACTAGGGATTTCTAGGCCAATAGGTATTCAACTAAAAATCATCACTCCAAATAATTCCAAGCACTAAAATACATCATACTTCTTTGTTGTTTATACAAGTATGTTCTAAAATTATATTCATGATAAAAAAACATAGTTACAACATGCAAAATGATCAAACTCACTTCAAACCAATAGACTAGCATTTTAACCCTTTAGGCAAAAATTGGAAGGCTCATTTTGAGGACACATATCTTTAATTTTATAAAATATATTAACATAAAAATTTTCATGATAATTTATAGCACCTCTGAAGGATTTTTCAATAGTTTGGTTTTCATTCTGAAGCTTCCATCTCAACCCTAAAAATATAAAAACCCAAAAAACTAGGGTTTTACTCTCTCTTCCCGAAATAGATGAATCACCAAAATACCATAAAAATGATCTTGGAGGAATCCTATATAATCCCAAATCATCACATTTTATTGATATCATCATTTAAATACCATAAAATTCATATCTATGAAGTCTCTCTAAAAGGAGGGTTTTGCTAGGGTTTTAAACCAACTTATGTTTTTAAAGATTGTTCATAAAAAAATGACAATAAAACCACCTCATTATTTTTGGAAAAAACTCTTAGATCAATGAAAAATCATCCCCCAAAACCTATGGATCCCATAAAAACTTTGTGTGAGTGGGTGAATAAAACAAGTTTCCAATTCGAGCTAGATTTTACTTCTTCTAGAACTTAGTTTTACGACAAATGACATATCTTACAATTCCTTCAAAATTTTGACCTGAAAATTGTCATGAAGCATCATGAAAACATCCTATATCATAAAAACTCACTTCATTACACAAATATGCTTGAAACTCTCTAACCATAGTGATTTACATGTGCTAACTTAGCTTGTCTTCACTATCTTACTTCCCAAGGACCGTGAAACACCATCATACCTTTGGTAATTGATCTAAAAATCACCATACATATTATATAACATGTCACAACATATTTCCCTTTCTTGGAAAATACTTACCTACTCCATTTCTCATGCGACCATACAAAACCACATGCTCTATGTCTAGGTATAGGCCTATAATGACCTAAATCAAGCCATACAATGGATAAAATGACCATGATGGCTCATTACCAACACATATACACCTATAAAACATATATTGGACCATTTATGAGCTCATGAATACCTTAAACAAACTTTTGAACTCTCATACCATGATCATGCCTACTAGACCAAGCTCTAAAACACCATAGACCATCATCAAAACAAGTCACTACCACTCAACCTTCATGTTTTACCTTTACTAAAACCTCATAGAATATCATGAAATCTACACACCCTTTTCCATTAATGGACTTTGACATAAATTACAACACCTAGAAAAAATGACTAACAATCTTACTCTTTGTCATTGATGATGAGAACTAACTTCGAAACAAGTGATGGCAACCAATAAGACCAAACACCTACATGACATCCTTTTTCATGTTTCTAAGCCCACTCTCCCCTTTGAAATCTATGAAAAATAAAAATGACAAATAGACATGGAAAAAGACAACTTACAATGAAAATAATGCACAAGACAACTTACTTGCACACAAGTCCCCCTTTAACTTAACTCTATTTTTCTTGTCATCTACAATAACATATATGATCCATAAAGCTTAAATAATCATCCAAAAATCTTCCTCTGAGATTATATTCACTTCAATTTGTCTTCATATTTACAATATATCATCCTATAGACCTATTCTATGCTTAAAACCCAAGTTTTGTCTCAAAGTACAAACATGATCACCTTTAGCACCTAAGTCCCTAAAGCATACTTTCATTCTATTTTTCCAAACTTTCTCCTTAATCCAAGGTCAATCTCAAAATCCAAAGAAAAACTTGATGCCCCCTAGTCTCATACCATCCTCTTCTAACTACCGAAGAAAAAAATCCTTCATACCTTATATATATGTCATAGAAGTAGGTCAACTCAAGTGTCTTAGTTCTCAAGAAATCCTTCGGTGTTCTCTACCTTTTTATATGTAAACCAGCTTGTTGAGTTATGTGACTAAACCCCCTACTTTAATATATACATCCAACCTTCACTTCTTCTCTTCCTCATTAGGTCTACTTGATACTTTACAATCCTATTAGAGGCTCATTACCAACTCCCTCGCCTCAAGGAGCCTTATATACACCGTAACTCACTATTATAGAGCCAAAAACTTATTGAACTCGTTATAATGCAAATATCCATTTAAAATGTAATATATCAACTACAAAAGTATCAGAACCATAAAAATCTTCCATTATAACCTTCTTAACACCATATACACTTAAATTAGGATCAATACCAAATCTCTCTATTTCAAGAAACCTATTGACTGTAGCTCATCATCGCCCAAGTTCACGCCTACAATATCTTGATATGATACATGTTCCAAGTACATTTGATTGTCATACATTATAGCTCTAATTATTATGTATAAAGAGCATTCAAACTCCCATTCAATCTTACCATCATGTGAAATATCATGAAATGTTCATGTATAGAATAAGAAAGTAGACACTAGCTCTTACTTTAGAAATGAACTTAAAAGGCATACCTTACATTTGATGTACTCGACACATATTTCAAAAACCTTTATCAATATTAAACCTTTCATTCTAGACCTGAATGGCCTTACATACCTCCTTATCACTTCATATCTCTGTTTGGAACTCAACTACATATCTCAAACATCCACACACATCTCTCGTCATTAATCAAGTCTCCTATTATAGACCATCCTTGAATCAACATTTCTTCATGCTTTGTATATCCTCGAACTCCACTATTGTGACTTCAAATTCCCTTTAGATCATTCTACCTCCCTCAATTAATATTTTTTAAGAGTTTCTCTGAAATCACACACACCTATTACGTGAGAAAATACTTTTTCACCTCCATAATCCCGATTGATTTATGGATTTCCTTTAACCACAAGTTTATGAAACAAAATAATACCTTCTTGGAGTATATTAGTCATGATGATCCTTAGATAAATTCAAACTTAGAAAAAAATCTTCTTTAAGTAATGCACACTCCAATGAGAGTCTTTCTCACCTCTAGAATTCTATGGAGCCATTGATAATTCTTCAAACAACTCAAACAATTAATGACAATGAAAATGCTAAGGTCATCATACTAGGATGATTTCAAAAACATATTTCTTACCTTATCATAGCAGTTTCCAACCTTCATTGCTTCGTTTAAACCTTCAAGCCTATGTTTTTTATCTCATACAACTGATGTAAACATGTATCCTATATTAACACATTGAACTCAAAATCACTGAAGAAATGTAACTCTAGCTCTCTATCCTTCATCATACAAGGAGATTCAAACCTTTCATGATATATGCATAAGACACCATGGTCATTACAAACTTGAATGAGATATTTGAGATCCTTTCTTTAACTATGCATGGATGAGGTTCTTTTCAAACAACTTCAACTCTTTCTCTACTATATAACACTTCTCAAAGGAATTCTAACTTAGGATCACAAGATACCAATGTTTACCCCAATTTTTTTTTTAAGCACAATAATATCAACCTTCAAACTTTTAGTATTAGAGAATCATTAAAAATTATATCTTGGAACCTTACGCCTTTGGGATTTAGCTTGAAACATTTCTTGATAGGGTCCTGAAATAACCATCTCAAGACACCTTTCATGCACTTGATGAAGTTATGACACATCATAAGGTCCTACAACATACCTTGACACCCTTATTATACTGAAAACATCCTTTAAATGCTAGTAAAAATCCTTCAAATCCTTCATGTTGATCATATATGGCCTAAATCCCCCGAGTTAGTACATTATTCCATGACATCAACCCTTAAGAACTTATCTCGAATCTTTATTTTCAACCTTGTGCTACAAAGCACCTTCATAGAACTCTATCAACACTCTTCAAATCTTCATACATTTAGAGTATCTGCAAAAAAATTCCTTATGGACTATGATACCACTAAAACTCCTTTCAAGACCAAATCTTGAAGAATTGAAGATCAACATTGATTCATGGAGACACAAATGAATTATATACACACCTTGAGTGATATCAGTCATAGACCTCTTATGACCAGGAAATAATGGAATTGATATAGAACAAAGAAGACACAAATAATTTTGAGTCAATGGACATTGTTATCACCAAAAACAACACCCTCTGATTTTTCATGAATGGATGGATGAGCAATCAATGTTTTTGGGTAACATGGGATTGTATCTAAGTGTGGGACCTTGTTGTTGAGACAAACCTCTAGAGAAGGCTGGTTCCTCTACCTATTCCTAATGTTAAACTACTCATAAGGAAGTAAATGCAACTATTTAATCCCATTCTAACAATACAATGCAAGGGACTATGGGAAGAGAGAGATGCATTAAAGGGGGAATCCTAAGATAACAAAGGTGAAAATAAGCATGAAAAGGAAGAAATACACTCTCATATGAGTGGAAATGGGAGGAAAATGGAGGAGAAGGTAGACATGAGTACCAAAGTACCAAACAACATCGAAACTCTCATTTATATGGAGCATAATAGAAATGAACCCCTTAAAAGAGAATAAACATGCAAAATATACCTTAGCTCATGTAAAAGAGAAGATCAAACCCTTGATATTTTTAGGGTATTATGAGGACATGAGAGCTTATGGACTTTTAGATCCCGATACTCATGAGGTTGTTTTTAGAACACATGTTCAGTTTGATGAGATCTTCTCTCCTCTTGATTTTTTATCTTCTTCCATGCCTAATCATTATTTTTTGAAAAGGTTGATGAGGAGGTTATGGATGAAATCGAGGATCCTATTCTCACCGATGTTATCACTATGCCTAAGTGGGATTGTACTATATTTTATGAGGCAACACATTTCATACAGGATCTTCCACCCACTAGGAATCATCATGCACATTCTACAAGTTGTGAACTTTTGTATCAGGAAGTTTATGAGGATACACAATATTTTTCATAGGCTCATGGCATACAGGAGTGGGATGATGTAATAAAAGTTTGAGTATTCTTATTTGATGAAGAATAATACCTAGGATTTGGCATCTCTTCCTAAAGGAAGAAATATGGTTAGGTGTAAGTGGGAATATTGAACCAAATATGTAGCTGATGGGTCCATTGATAAGTATAAGGCTCATCTTTTTAGAAAGGGTTTTTCACAAGTTAAAGGTATAGATTACTTTAAGACTTTTACACCCATTGCCAAGATGGATTCTATATGCAATGTACTTGCTATTGCTACATCATAGGGGTGGCCCATATACTGGATGGATGTGAAGAGTACCTTCTTACACAAATATTTACAAGAGGAAATATACATACAACAATTTGCTAGATTTGTCATGACTCTTCTCTTATGTGTGGAATCTGAAGGTTTCTCTAGGGTCTCAAACAAGCCCCTCATGATTGGTATGTGAAGATGGATTCTTTTCTTCTTTCTACTAGTTTTGTTTTCTTCCACTCTGATCCTACAATATATCTCTAGTATGTTGGTGAGGATATTGTGATACTTTTCTTGTATGTTGATGATCTATTACTTACTGAAAGCTCTTCTTCCCACATTTAGACTATTTAGAGGGATATTTCTACACAATTTGACATGAAAGATCTTGGGTTATTACATTATTTCCTTGGTTTGTATATTTCTCACATAGATTATGGGATTCATTTGAGTCAACAAAAGTATACCCATGATCTTCTTCAACATTTTGATATGGCTGATTGCAAGCCAAGTCCATCTCCTTTTAGTATGGGGTTACTCTTACTTCCACATGTACCACTCCACTTTGTGATTCTACCTTATATAGGTAGTTGGTTGGAAGTATCATGTACTTGACCCATACTTTCCCTGATATTTCATTTGTAGTAGGGTTTGTATCTTGGTTTACACATTCTCCTCATAGTAGTCATTGATAGGATGCTAAATAGATTTTTGCACTACTGCAGGTCACTTCCCACTTTAGACTACACTATGTAGACATCTGAATTCCACTTTTGTAATCTTATTTCCAAAATCACACTAATCACTCTCATTCTTACCATTTCCATTATAATTAGTGATTTTCGCTAATTAACTAACATTTCTTACCATTTTGGTTAATTAACAATGTTTTTTTGATTACATATCCTCTTTCACATTCAAGATGCCACTTTACGACAAATCGTAAGTCAAAATCCTCTTCCAAACAAACAATTAGTGATTATTAGCTAATTAAGCTTATTTTACCCTTGTTTTGGTCAAAATACCCTATTATTGGCTCAAACCCTCTTCCAACCACTCAAAATCACCCCACTTCCTTCCACAACATCTCAAAAGGCTTCAAAAGCTTATCCTAGCCTCCTAATTGACCCTAAGTGGTTGATTAAGGCTCCTCACATCCTAATCACTTGTTAATTCACTAATCATGATTAGAAAGCCTTAATCAGGATTAGTAATTCTTAATCTAGTTTGTTCTTTTATTCCAACATGCACTAAGATGCTAGTTTTCCTCCAAGGAAAAACTATAAAAAGACTAACCACATACCTTTAAAATTTACACCATGCTTTGATTTGCATATCATATAAGAAATATGATTAATAGCCAAGCTTAATTTTTACCTCAAGTCTTCAATGGGGTTAGTAGATGGGTATTAATATGATCTTGTAGTCATTCTTAGAGAGACCATCTCACCTTCCTTAGAGTAGTAAAAACCTCTAATTTGATTGCTCCTAGATCTATTTAGGTCTAATTTAGTTAGCAATTGAATGTTAAGTAGGCATGCTTTAGCTAAGATAGATTGATATATCATGTTAGTTCTTTAAAGCATTCCATTAAGCTTTAATCATTGATGTAACTATTTTTAGATTCAATAAGAATTTGTTAATAGGCTATGTAGTGTTAGTCTTGTTAGTTTAGCCTTTCTTGGAACTTTTAGTAGTCTTCATCAGCACCGGGTGGGACATCACCCCATTGCATTCATTCTTAATATTTTAAACTTAGTTTAAATTTTTTTAGATTTCAACATTTCAATTTTAATTTTAAGCTTTCTAGATTATATTTAAGTTTTATAGATTAGTTTCAAGCTTTCTAGATTAGTTTCAAGTTTTCTAGATTAGTGTAAAGTTTTCTAGATTAGTTTCAAGCTTTTTAGAGTAAATTTCAAAGTTTTGTAGATTTTTTTGAATCTTTAATAGCCGTTTAAAACTAGATTAGTAGTAGATGTTGCATTTTTATACTCTTTATAGGATATAAGGAGGTGAAGTGTTGTCAAAAATCCAACAGAAGTCAACGATTTGATCTTTTTTTATCTTTTTCTTATCAAAATCAGTATTTTGACAACCTACAAGAAAGTGCGTGACTACACTTAAAGGGGAGCACCCACATTCCAAAGTATGTGACTGTGCTTTATTGGACGTGCTGCACTTTGCTGGGTGTGCCTAGAATTCACGCCATGCTTGTGTATCATTGAACTTTTGGCCATTTGTGTATAAGCCACACTATTTCTTCAAAGTACGTGCCCACACCTCACATCGGCCATGCCTATGTAAGTCAATCGTGGGATTTTGACAAAGGCATGATTATACATTACTACATGTACTTTTCCTTCAAATTAAGTGTTGATGCTCTCTGGGATGCGCCCGCACTAGGATGCACGCCCGGCGCTCTAAGGTAAAGTTGGTTCAAAAGTTCAAAATTTCAACTTGTAGTTTTTAGTGTTTCTATTATTTTCGAGTGGTTTTAGTTTGTTCTTTGTCAATTTTATGATTAAGAGCAAGATTTCTAAAAAATTGGATTAGGGTTTAATGAGTGATTTTTGTTAAAATTGGCTTAGGGTTTGATGAGTGATTTTATTTTTATGCTTTGTATGAGTTTGGAATAGGGTTGTGTATGCTCTTCTCTTGCACTTTGTGTGATCTTGAGAAATAAAAGAACCTCTAAACCTTCTTTTGCTAATTTTAGAGTAAGTAGGAAAATTTATCATTCATTTCTATGCTTAAGGGAATAAACTTTCATTTTTACATGTATATGATCTTTTAGTTTAAGAGCTTTTTATTTGATAAATAACTAAGGATAAGGTTTGTGTATTCTTCTCTTACACCTAGTGTGATCTTGAGAACCAAAAAAACCTTAGTTTTTCACTAAAAAAGCACTTGGATTAATTGGGAATAAACCTTGATTTACAAATTTTTATGATAGTTATTTTATTTACAAGTGTTGTCATACAAATGTGCAACAATAAAATTGACAATTTCTAAGCATGACAACGATACCCCTGTACCAATTTTTTTCATGTTTTATCACTCGAGGCACCCCATGTCTACCTATTCCATTCCAACGACCTCCTAGTTGATGTTAACACATCCACCTAGGTGAATTAAGAAAGTCCATTCATTCCCCTAGGTGATTTTAGGAGTTCAATAAAAGTTGCAAGCTTGGGTAGTTGTGGGAAGGGCTATTCGGCCTTCCTAGACTAGAGAAACCCCATGGAATGGAGTAGAAAATACAAAATGGATTATGAAGCAATTAAAATCCTTGGGACATCATGGAAGTGATTTAGGAGTATTCGGAAGGACTTGGAGAAGTTGGGCGGTTTCACAAAATTAGGGTTCATAGGCCCCAAGCAGAAAGCATTGCACAAGCCAAAACAATCGCTGAACTTATGAAGGTGATTCCGGGAGCACCGCATGGATTTAGGAGAAAAAAATCATCATAAAGGGAATTCCAATCCCTACAAGATGGTGAAATTAGTTTTTCACAACACTTTTGCGCATTGGGTCTGCAAGCATTTTTTCTCATGCATATGTGGAGTACCAAATAAAAAATACAATTTTTCAGGAATAAAATGGAGGAATAAAGACTCTATATCTTAAAAATTGGATTTAAAAGGTAATTTAAAGTCATTTTCATATAAAATTTCATTAAAAAAGTCTATCGGGAGTTCAAGTTATTGTCGTTTAAAGTTGTCCTCTTGGAGTGAGTTTGGGAGTTAGTCAAATTTTAGGAGAACATGTGTCAGCTCCTCCAGAGCTGACGAGATTTTGTGTCCCTCACGTCTCTCCAATTTAGGGACATTAACCATGGAAAAATGTTTCTATCCCACATATGACCTATGGATCCTCATGGGACCTACAGATCACCGGTTCAGCCCCGCAGTGCTTGCATGGAGCTCAAAACCTCAATCGTCCGATCGCTGCCACGTGTCATCACTAGGAGTGCCATGGAATTTGATGTCCCTAATATTCCTCATAGGTCAAGGAAATAAAACATGGAAATATGTGCCTAGCCCCTAAGGGATACTTCTGGTCACCCATATGACTAGCTTCCAACCCCTCAGTGCTTTAAAGTTGATTTTTAGGCTTCATTCTCGCCATCGATCTCCGCCACATGTCGTCACCTTGATCACCATGGAATTTTATGTCCCTTACCTCCCTCATAGGTCAGTGTCATAAAAATTGAAAAATGCACCCATCTCCCTTCTCAGCTTTATTTCAAAATTTTAAAAAACCCACTTGCTTCCCGCTTCTAACATCTAACTCTCTTGTGCACAACTTCATTCCACCATAGCTCTGCAACTTGCTCACACCAAGTCACACCATTGATGAACCTTGAACCAGATCAACCATAGAAACCACATCCTCAAAAAAATAAAAACACATAGGTATCTAAAGGAATATTGATTAGGAGAGCTCAAGGATCAAAGAATAGAAGAGAGAAATGAAGAAATCATTTTAAAATCCTCACTGTGTAAAACGAAGATTTGAAGATATCTTCCAAAATGGTACAAAAATGAAGAAAAATTTTCTGTTGTGTTATTCATTCTCGAAGGCCATCAATAATTCATCTTCAAATCTCACTTCCACTGCATTAATTACTCGCAGCGAAGAAAGCTTACCCTCGACCCAACGAAGATAAAAGTCATATTTCCGTCAAATCGACAATCGGTTTGAAGAGAAATTTCACCGGTAGAATGAGAAACAAAAAGCCACAACAAAATTGTAATTTTTATAAAAACGGAGAAGAAAACTAGACCTGTAATTCTCAAGCTCCATTAATGGCTATCATGTTCGGAAGCTAAGCACTTTGCCAAGTCAAATTTTTAATACTTTAAAATCTCCCAAACTATTGAGCGGATAGGTCCAATAATTTAGAGGGGAAATATTGGGAAAAACCCATATTGAAAAACTTTTTTTAGAGTGATTTGACCATTGGAGGGTCACTTTCCAAAAATAGTAGGTCTTCTACATGGAGGATTGCCATTTTGGGAAAGTCGTTAATTAAAGAAACTACGAAAGAGGCATTAAACACAGAAGATGTATTGCAAGGAGAGATTGTGAAATGGTCATCTTGGTCCAAAATTGAAACTTACTAAAAATAGTAAGTGGTCCCACGAGCACCTGCCAAAAATAGAAAATTGATCTAGAAGGTGAGAGGAATGCAGGGAGAAAGGGAAATTTGAGTTGCAACATCTAGTTGAGGTTTGAGGCAGCTATTTTTTTATACTTACTAAAAATAGTAAGTTGTTTTTTCTAAAGAAATCATGAAGCATAAATAGACAGGGAAGAAGCCAACATAACCTTTCACTTCCGAGTAAGAGAAAAAAAAGTGCAATCTCTATCATCATACTATGTAGAGTATGTGATAGTGAGGATGTCAACAATGTCTTTTGACACTCATTTCATGCTTCAATTGGTATGCAGGAGGTGGAATTCACAATCAAAACTGTCAGATCATTCATAATATGCTTCATCAGGATCATGTCCGAATCAGCCGAGCAATGCGACAACATTGTAGGGAGTCAAGACAAGATTTTTTTAGAGTGGATCTCCATGAGTGATGCCCATGGTCACCGAATGAGTCATGTGATAGTGTATTTAAACATGATGTTCACACATCATCCAAAGGAAGTTCTTCAACATGCGCAAGAGTTCAAAGATTCAGAGTTCATCACATGAAGTGTTTCATCGAGTCATCTAGAAGGATCAACATGATTTATCGAGAGGTAGAATCTATCATCATCAACATCATCCTTCCTTCTTCTTCTTCTCCTCTCTCCCTCTCTCTTCTCTCCCCAACTTTCTCTCTCCTCAATATTCTAATCTTGCATTGGAGTTACACTTTTTCATGTCTTAATGTTTCTAATGTAATAAGTCACCTTTATATTATAAAAAGGGACTTAATGTTTTCCTAGGAAGGTGAAGAGTCTTAAGTCATGTCGAGACATACAAAGAGTCATTGGGGAGTATGTGAAGAGTCATTTCTCTTCCTATAAATTGTAAAGTCATTCCCATTTCAAAGGGTTGGTGATTGATTTTGTAAACTCAAGAGTGCATTGAGAGAACAAAGGAGATAGCCAAATTATTCCATTCCCCTCATTCTCAAATTTCTTCCATTTCCATGCTATGTCCAACTTCTACTCAAGCATCAATACACGAAGAAGGATTTTCATGCCTTTTTGATGAGGATATTTTAGAAACTTTGAGTCCTCAATATTAACTTGTCTTATTGCCATTTTTAAGGATTTTTTCTTCTTAAATTTAATGCGTGTGTGAAATTTTCTATTAATGGGCGTGGGAATATGATTTTCTACCCATAACATTAATCCCCTCTTCTCTTTTCTCACTCCCTTTCCCACTCTCTTGAAAAATTATTTTCTAGCAAGAAATTTATAGCTTTAACCTAGGTTCGGTGGAGTGCCCCTATTGGATCCCCTATCACAAGGCCACCAAGAAAATCCACCTTTACTGTGCATGCATATACGTCGGCCTACACCGGTTAAGTAGAGGGAATTATATTCATAGAGAGTTGGCAAGAAATCCACAAGTTTGTCTACCCAACAAATTTTCTTTCCAACAAAAATATTTTCATTACTATCTAGTTGGGTTACTTGTTGTGTATGCTCTTCTCTCACGTCCTTGGATGATCTTGAGAACCAAAAACAACATTTAATTCTCTTTCTATGATATTTTAGTTTTTTTAAACTACTAACCATTTGTGTGAAGGAGCTAACACTAGAAAAAGAAAGAAGAACTCTCTTCAAACCAAATTCTAGCATTCACGTGTGTTTTAAGTTGCCAATGATGGTCTAAACCAAATTTCTTAATCCAAAAGATAAGAAAATACACCACCCATCATACATCACATTGTATTGTAGGTTTTGGTTAAGAGCTACGACTCGTCCACTTAACTAGGAGAATTTTCCTTTGGAATAAGCCTTAAGATAACAAAAGGAATGATCATAAGAACCCCAAAGTAGTTCATGCAAGAGGGAAACTTGTGAATGAAACATGAAAGTGCTCCAAACTACCCAATTAATTAGTACGCCTTGAGAGATTAGAGTCAAAGTTACCTCCATTAGGACCCCAGTGAAAATACAACCAAACACAATTCATTGCTTATTATATTGAAGGGGGTAAAGTAAAGCCGAGATACTCCAAGACTAGTTAGTGTGACTTTCTTGGTAAATCAAGCTCACAGAAGTAGTTTGTGACAACCTAGGTGAGAGAACTAATAGGAGGATTTCGGCTTGGAGCTAATTTTTTCTTAGCTATTATACTTAAGATCTCTCACAAAGTGATAACTTTGTTGGATTCAAAATCTTGTTTTTTGAACAAGGGAAAAATATCTTAAATTTGAAACCACGTGATATTTGATCAGAAGTCTATTTAGTGTTACTTTTCCTAGTTTTTCACTTGTCCTAAGACAAGGAAAACTCGCCAAAGTTACACCAAGTATTTTTCATCACCACTTGGTCTACTCCTTTGTTTTATTGTTTCTCATTTTGGGAAAAAGAATAACAAACATACATGGATACCACTAGAAATAATCGTGTCCACCACTTTTGTAGTCTACTTGCATGACTAGGTTGCAATGCCAGAATGCAAGTGTTGAAAGTGTGAATGGTACATCATCAAGTTCTAGTAGGCCCTTTGTCTCAAAACCCATATTGAGACTTATTATCATTGTAGTTAGGTTTTATTATCACTGAATTATTTTGAGTTGTTACGCTATCCACATTATAACCATACAATTATGATATTTATGTCTTGTTTCCATTATGAAACTTGACCTAAATCTCTAGATTGTATTGTTACACTGCTCACATGCATAGTAATTCGTTGATATAATTATACATAGTTTTTAAATCCTATCCTTTTCTAGAGTTTTGTGAGTGTTGAGGTTAACTTTTTTTAGCATCGTTATAATGCCATTTTGATACTAAAATATATCTTTCTTGCAAAGCTTGAGTAATGTGTCCAAAAATAACATTGTTACACTGCTCACATTTAGATATTCCATTTTACAAGACTTAGAATTTTTAGTGTCTAGAAACTAGTTTTTAGTACACCTTTTAGAGGATCGCATCAACATTCTCTTAGAATTTATGTATTGTTTGTTTAAAGCTAGGCCTAATTGGTGATATTGTGTTTTCACTTTATATTTTTAAACCTATCTCAAAAATCATGAGTAAACTTTTTTGTGATTGGATTTGAGTTTTATATGTAATTATATTGTCATAGAAATCTCACATCATTTTTTAGCTTTCTATGGTAGACCATTCTTTATTCTTTATCTAGGGGTTTATATAGACCCATAGGATTCATGTCTATTTTCTAGTCACCTTGTTTTGTGATGACTTAGCATCGTTACTCTGCGAAAATTTTCCTAGGGTCCATTTTTAGTAAACCTTAGTGGAAAAATTTCATGTTTTACCCCTATTTAGAGAATGCCTAATGTGAGAATGGGGTCCTAAAAGTCGAAGCCAATCTCTTTAGAGGTGACAACTCTCTTTTAAAGGATAATGTCATGATTGATCATAGTGGTAGAGAGGAGGATTCTCCTCATGAAGATATAGAGATTCATCCCGCCCATATTAACAATTACTTGTTTCACAACAAACATGAGGTTCTTATGCGTGTTGTAGAACTAGGAGCTAAGTTACCTTCCATAATTGACCCTTCTCTTATCACCAACATGGTTTAGGGAGAAGAAGAAGTGGAACATCCTCATCGCAATATTAATGAGATTTTAAACCTAGGGAAAGCCTCTACTTATGAACATCGAATAATGAGGAGGTACCTCATGAAAATGAATAGACTATCATATACCTACAATTAGAGTTCATTTTGAAGATCATGAAGACCATGCTCATCATGAAAAACCTCCTCCTCATGAAAATCGTAATGAAGTACCCACTCGGAGGTAACCTTATAAGAATAAGTAAAAGATATCACTCACCGATTGGAAAGTTTAGCCTCACATGTAAACAAGGAATAACTAAAACCGTTAAAACAAGCCATACCAAAAGCTAAATTTAAGGCTTCACATCATGATTTTCAGACAAATACTCCTTGTCGAGAGACACAAAAAGAACCCTATGAGGAAATATTTGTAGAGAATAGGGGTGGGAATACACATATATTTAACCCTTTGTATATACCTACACCACCCACATAAGACCCAATCTTCAATCATGAGTGGTCCACTATGAAGAATGCCCTTCTAGCATTGCAAGAAGGAAAAGCTAGTAATAACAATAAGAAATACTAGTTTTATGAATTGTGACCTTATCTGTTTGATAGAGCCATGTTACAAGTACCTTTCCCATGACATTTTAACTGTCCAAATTTTAATAAATAAAAGGGAAAAGGTGATCCCTAGATCAGATCAAATATTTTTATATGGCATGTGAAGAGGTCGTGTATAGTGACAACTATCTTATTTACCTCTTCCCACAAAGTTTAGGAGGACAGTGCTAGAGTGATTATTACACATCCAAAAGGGATCCATATCTACATGGCTGGAACTAGCGGAACATTTTATACATCAATTTTATTTTAATATAGAGAGTGATGTCACCATGCTAGATATGTGCAATGTGAAACAATGAGAACTTTGCTACTTTCCTAGAATGGTGAAGAGGGTTAGATAGTTGCTTCCCTTGATCCATAGCCAAAAAAAGTTAATAAGTATATTTATTCCCAACCTCCACCCTAACATCATGTTCCACTTGCAAATGCATTGTGGCAACACATTCGAAGAGGTAAATAGAGTCAAATCAAAAAAGTGTTGTTAGCGAGAGGGACCCTAAATCCCTTTTTACGTGATCATAATGATTCCAAAAATAATGACAAGACAAAATTTATACCTAATAGGAACAAAAATGTTGTCATTATGGAATAATAGACTCTAAACAAGTACAAGCCATTTAGAATCATGCTCCTTTGAAGCTTACAAAGGGAGCTATGCCTATGGAGTATAAACATCATGATTTCACTCCTCTATCTAACTCAATATTGTCAATATTAAAATAGTTAGAGGCCATCAACATGTTTCAAAGATCCCTAAATCACAACCCTATGGGGATGATGCACCTAAGCTATCATGGTTTAGGGAAAATGAATTTTATAGATTTAACCGTGTTAAGGATCAGAAAAATGACAAGTTCTTGAAATTAAAACATTACATTCAAGACTTGATTGACAGTGGCGATGTAGAAATAGATTCTTCCACCCCTACCAAGTCTCTAAACAAAAACATGGGGATCTTCAAAGAACCTTTACCTAAACACAAAGGAAAAGAAAAGTAGGATAGGGACAATAATATCAAAATAAGAGTACCAACTATGTATCAAAGATAGACCATTTTGATGCCTTAATAGGTTGTGTTGATTTTCCTATTGAGCATATCAACACTATCAAAATTAGATAAAAGGAATGTGCCATGACAATGCAACGATCTTGCCTTGTTATCTCATAACCTCCTCCCCTCCTCCTCAAGAGATTCATTATGACATATTAGATCAATTAGGGAAGACCACATCTAAGATTTCTAATGTCCATAAGGACATCCTTTGCAAAACCTTACAAGGATCAAGATTGTCCATTGATATAGATCCAACACACCTAAAAGTAATGGTAGAAAAATTGATCCTTTAGAACACATAACCTTTAGTTCGACAAAATTCTTAGTAGAAAATCCCTCCCATAACCTATCATTACACATTGATGTAATAATCAAGCGTAAAAAGGTTAAGAGAGTCCTTGTGGATGACAGATCAGGTCTAAATATTTGTACTCTTAAACTAGTTTGGAAACTAGGGCACACAAGCTGATTTGGAGACAAAGGTCATCACCATAAAGGCATATGAAAATGAAGAGTGACAATCAGCTAGAATGATCACTTTCTCACTGGAAGTGGGTCCTATAAACCATGATACAAAGTTTCATGTCTTATACTTGGATCTCCCTTATAACATATTTCTCGGTCACCCATGGATTCATGCCATGCAAGCCATACCTTTAATGTATCATCAATGTTTAAAGTTACACCATGAAGGAAAAAAACTTACTATACAAGGGGATCCTAATAATTTTCTCATTCAGAGAGAATTGTCATGCTATTTTTGTACCATCTATGAGTGCCCTTCTATGGAGATTGATGTTCCTATTTAATCGAAGGCCCTCACTT
This sequence comes from Taxus wallichiana var. yunnanensis, assembly GCA_018340775.1. Taxonomy (NCBI): domain Eukaryota; kingdom Viridiplantae; phylum Streptophyta; class Pinopsida; order Cupressales; family Taxaceae; genus Taxus; species Taxus wallichiana. The sequence continues at coordinate 168,185,459 of CM031243.1, read as the reverse complement.
CATGAGTGGATCTAGATACCTTGTCTCCTAATAACAATGGTGCTTCCATATCAAAACTCCTTTCTCTCGCATGGGAGATGAAGGTTAGACCAAGTGGTTATGGAGAGTATGATCTGAAAGTGCCCTTTTGGTTCAAAACATTCCCCTATCTGCCGAAGCACATGGTAGGCCATGTTACAAATTTTCAAAGGTCAAGGAAAAACTACCCTTTGATGGTTTTACCCTAGGTAGGTTATTTTAGAAGATGAACGGATAATCAACAATATTAATTTTCATCCTAAATATGATCAAATGGATTTATGTTACTAGTCACCCAAGTATGTTATTCCTAATATCCAAAATTTACCCCTAGGATATTTCGATAACTTGCACCATTTATTTTGACCCGGATAGATAGAAATGGTGAAAACACAAAAATTGGATTTTGGAGGCACCCTTACTTTTCTCTAACTTCCCTATTCAAAAAAAATCTAAGGAGTTAGTGAAAAATTGCTAAAATTTTAGAGAAATGGGGAAAAGGCCTATTTTAATGTATTACAGGTCTAGGGGCTGCAGATGGAACAACTACGGATTGAAATAGGGTTCCTCATCCTTGAATTGGGTTTGAAATGCTAAGGAAAAAATGTATTTCAGAAAAATTCAGGTCCCAACGACCTAGGCGGTCCAAGTTCCATCGGGCCGCAAGTTCCCAAAATGCCAACTTGTCCGATTTGCAAAGGAATGAAGTGGGCATAATGTATTGTAGAAAAGATGGGTCCCAGTGGCCTGGGAAGTCCAAGTACATGGGGACGTGAGTTCCCGTAGAGGAAAAATTTACACACATTAAGGAGATTTAGTGCAATGTGGATAATGTAGAAGTTTGGGGCCCAAATGACATAAGTACCATAGGGACATGAGCTCCTTGAAAACTCAAAATACCTACAATACAAAGGGAAAGTGATTTAATGAAGATTATAATAGCCCGTGTGGAACAAATTAACCTTGAAATTTAAATGGGTATAAATTTTTACCTGGAGCTATGATTTTAACAAAATTGGTCTTTTCAGTAAAAGCTCTCAACATCCTCAAAATTTAAATGTTCATTCTCGTAAAATGCAAGAAATCCCTGTCAAGCTAAAAATATCCGCTCAAACTCGAGGTTCATAACATGAGAAATTTTCAATGAATTTTCACAAAATTGGTCTCATTAGAATCATGGTTCCAAGATTGATACACAACAATCAAGAAATGTAGAAATTGATGAAGTTTTGATGGTGATTTTTAAGGAAAACGATCCCAATTCTGTTTGGTTGTTGAAAAGTGGTTGGAGAAGCATTTAATGAGCATGGGCAATCATTCTTCACTATTACAAGTTATGGGGAACATTGAGATTACTTCTACAAGTCAAAAACCACCAACCAAACTCATTTATCATGATTTGTAATTGATGGGAAAATGAATTTCAGGAATTGCATTTTCTCTCTCTCTCTCTCTCTCTCTCTCTCCTAAATTCTATAAATTGTTGTGTTGCATTCATTCTCAAGGAGAATATTTTTTTAGTTAAAAAATTCTGTCATTTTGGTTTTGTGAAGCCAATGTGTTTTTGGTATTTATAGTGGACTCCTTTCATGGTGATCCAAGCCTTCCCTTTGTAATAGTTTGGACTGTGCATATTAATGAAGCAATAGATGCAAGTTTGTGGATGTATCTTCCCTTGTGTTTTTTTGCATTCTCCTTGCCTCTCTAATCTTATTGCAGATGTTTGTGTCTACTCTATACTCTTACAAGGATCTATTATTATTGTGTATGTATGGAAATGTGTTGTGAATGTTGTTATTAGATTGTGGAGAACTATCATCATCCTCTTCGATCTGCATTTTGCTTCCATTTTCACACATTGGAAAATTTTCTCATTCCCTTCTTTTGGTGCATCACCTCTTTAGTGTAGTTTTACTTCATTTGAATGTTATTTATCTCTCCGATCACTTGGAAATTATAGGATAGAGATAGTTAGTAGCTTCATCTCAAGTAGAGTTAGTTTGCACTAGGATTAGGAAGAAGAACCAACTTTCTCTGGAGGTCTATCTCAAGTAGCAAGTCCCATAACTTGGAGATAGTACCCATGTTACCCAGTCACACCGTGAGATCAAACACACACACTTGTGAAAATTGGAGGGTGTTGTGATTCAAGGATAACAATTCCTAACCAAATAATGCTTACTATGGGATATAAAGGATGTGGTTATGGCTGTTAAGAACAAGGTTCATTAGAATATATTCCAATACCTCATCATATAATGGGTGAGTTTGGTATTGGAATCCATTTGTATGAGTCTCACCCCTTAGATGATGAAGATACCTTTCTCGAATGCAAAGATATTCCATCCAAAAATGAAAGAAAAAAATTCTGGTGTAGTCTTTACGAAGACCTTACCTCTATGAACCTATTCTCTGATGTGGCTATCCTAACCATAACACCCGACATATCCCATATAACTTAGAAACTAAACCTAATCTACCCATCACTTGTGAATTGGGACCAATAACAACATGTGTCAATCGATGTGTTTCAAAAAAATGAGGCTATTGGTGAGTTCCTTGGAGTCCGTGATAATATTCCTAGAAATGACCACAAGAAAGGATTATCCATTCAGCTCAACTCATGCATGTAATTCAAAGAGGAGGAAAAGTTATGTGGTCACTTAAGTAAAAAATTGAGCAAGGGAAAAATCCTACAAAATCCTTCTTGGAAAGTAAAAGTCCAAGTCCTATAGTAAAAACCTATTTAAGGTGCTTGTGGACAAAAAAATAGAGAAACCTATGGATAGATAGTGTACCCACCTAAAGATGAGGATCTCCCTAAACCACCTTTGGTAGAAGAGGATCTCAATATTCCTCCTAATCCTATGTGCATGGAAGATGAGTCCAAGTTATTGGTGGAGGAGACAATAGATGTTAACATTGACACAAAGGAGTTTCCTAGAATGGTTAAGTTGGGAGCTTCACTCTTAGCTCAAGAACAATTTTTTTTTACAAATTTTTGAGAGAATTTATAGATATCTTCATTTGGTCTTACACAGACATGCCAAGACTTGATCCTACATTAGTGGTGCACAATATTTTTGTACACCCAAATGCCAAGCCCATAAAACAAAATCTCTAGAAGATGTATCCTCGCATCACCTTGTTGGTTAAGGAAGAGCTAGAAAGGTTATTAGAAGTAGGATTCATCAGGCCTATCAACTATTTAGAGTGGATTTCTAATGTGGTCCCAGTTTAGAAAAATACTATAGTATAGAGTGTTTACCGATTTATGAGATAGTAATAAAGCTTATCCTAAGGAAGAATTTCCTCTTCCCAACATCGACATGATTATCAATTTGATAGATAGTTATGAGATGCTATCACTCATGGATGGCTTCTTAGGATATAACCAAATAAATATTGTTGAGGAAGACCAACACAAGATAAATTTTACTACCCCATGGGGGACATTTTGTTATCAAGTCATGCCCTTCGGCCTCAAAAATGTAGGTACTACGTACTAATGGGAAATACCGGTTATTTTTCATGATATGATTAGTGACATCATGGAAGATTACATAGATGAAATATTGGAAAAGTATAAGACTTAGGAAGAGCACCTATAAATTCTATTATGCATTTTTCAACGTCTACGGGATCTGCAAGGTCTAACTAAACCCAAAGAAGTGTGTATTTGGTGTGTTATCTGGAAAATTACTAGGATTCATTATCTCAAGGAGAGGAATAGAAGTAGATCAGTAAATGTTGCCACTATAAGAGAAATTCCTCCTCCTACCAATAGTAGACAAGTTTGAAGCTTACAAGGAAAGATTCAGGACATAAGAAGGTTCATATCTTAGCTTGTAGACAAGTGTCATACATTCACACATCTTCTCAAGAAAGATGTTAGTTTTCACTGGGGGCCGTAGAGTAACAACAAGAATTTTCTTTGCTAAAAATATATTTGGATAATTCCCTTGTTCTAATGCTGTGCATAGAAAGTGAAACTTTATTACTCTACATCTCTGCCACACACTTTGCAATTGGGGCACTGTTAGCCCAATATGATAAGGAGTAGAGAGAAAAATCTATGTATTACTTAAGCAAGAACATTGATATCTTACGAGCTCAACTATCCACATATCGAAAAGAATTTCTTGGACATAGTTTTTCCTTCCATAAACTACATCATTATTTACTCAATAATAAGGTCAAGATTATTTCAAAAGTATATCCCTTAAAATACTTGTTGTCAAAGCCCGCACTCATAGGAAAGATGGCTAATTGGATCATCTTACTCAAAGCGAGTTTGACATTGAGTATGTACATCAAAAGTTAGTGAAAGGATAGGTTCTAGCAGATCAACTAGTTGAAGCTCCACTACTAGGTACCAAACCTTTGAGTCTGGAGCTCCTAGATACATCTATGATGTACCTCAAGGAATCAATCATATGGTAACTATACTTTGATGGCTCCTTTACCTTTCATGGTTTAGGTTTTGGAGTTGTGTTGATCACTCCTATAGGAGACTTGATCCCTCAGGAATTTTGACTTGGATTCCCATGCACAAATAATATAGTGGAGTATGAGGCCCTTATTGCAGGGATGAAGCTAGCTATTAAGTGGGATATCAGATGAGTAAATGTAATTGGTGATTCCATGCTGATTATAAAATAGGTGACAAATGAATATAAAGTAAAAGATGAGAAAATTATTCCATACAAGAGAATGGTTGATTCTTTGAAGGAGTTATTTGATTATATAACATTTGAAAAAATACCAAGAGCATAAAAACAATAAGTGGATGATTTGGCTATAGTAGGGTCCATGTTGAGCATTCCACCTGCAAATAATGACATGAAATTTTTTGTGGAGCACCTATGAAAACCAACATATGACATGTCAGAATCCTCTTTGGTATGAAAAGTTGTTGGTCCCTTTTTCCCATCATACTGTGACATCTTTAATTACCTCCATGATGGAACCTTTCCCAAAACATTTCCCATACCAATAAACAAAACCTCATCTAGCGTATAACCTGATATACCCTACTTGGGGCACTCTCTTCTATTAAGGCTATGACGAGAATACATTGCGATGTCTAAATTCAGATGAGTCCATCCTATCAATTAAAGAGTTGCACGAAGGCATATGTGAGACTCATACTAATGGGATCATCTTGGAAAAGAAAATACTAGAGTAGGCTACTATTTTCCTACCATGGAAAATGAATTTTGCAAACATGTGAAGAAATTATTGGATTATCAGAAGTATGGAAATTTGATACACATGCTTGTGTAATCCTTGAAACCTATCACAACACCTTGGCCATTCTCAAAGTGGGGTCTTGATCTCATAGGAAATCTTAACCCTATATCCTCAGATGGTCATAAATTCATCATCACTACTACTAACTACTTTACAAAATGGGTAGAGGCTGGTCCTCTTACCTATGTTGAAGGTTCCAAAATATCTAAATTTATAATGAACCACATAAAATATCGATACGGTATCCCTTCTACTAATATCATTGACAATGGAAGCCATTTAAAAATAAAACTATGAAAGTGTTATGCAAACATTTTCAAATATATCTCAAGTTCTCAACCCCCTATTAGCCTCAAGGTAATAGGAAAGCCAAAGCTTCTAATAAAACCCTCATCCATATTATGGAGAATATGGTGAATACAACAGGATGTAACTGGAATTTGATTCACCTAGCCCTTTGGGAATTCAAAATGTCTATCCATACTCCTACAAGTGCTACTCCATACTTTTTAGTATTTGGCATAGAAGTCATGCTACCCCTAGAGATAGAGATCCCCTCTTTACATATTGAGATAAGGGACTAACTGAACAAATAAGATTACTACAGAGTAGCTCGACTGATAGAGTTGGATCTATTAGATGAGAAACAACTTCACACCCTCAATCACCTTAAAGTGTATTAGGATCAAGTGTGGTGAAGCTACAATAAAAGAGTAATACCTCATCAATTTGAGGTAGGATACTTTGTGTTAAAATAAAATCAATTCAACACCACAAAGGACCAAGAAAAGAAGGGAAATTTTAAACCTAATTGGCTAGGGCCATATGTTGTGGTTCCCAAATTTGGTTTAGGTGCCTATAAGCTGGCCTATTTAGATGGCCAAGAGCTTTGGGAAGCGTACGAAATAAAATCAACACGTGACCTTCTTCACACCGACCTCTCGAGGTCATCCTAAGACAACCGGTGTGGAATTGAAATGGGAGTGAAAGTGATGGTGATTACCAAGCTAATTGGGAAACCTTATGTCTTCAACACACAATAACAAAATCTACGAATCTAAGGCAAAGAATGCTCTCCTATTTTGAAGGGGTGTGATGGTAGGGTTTGATATGATAGCTACTCGGAGACTCCAATCGATGTCTAGTTCAGTTGAGATTCTATTGATTGGTTGCGGAATACATGGAAAGTAACTCCTGCAGTGCATCGTATGAGTTTCTAGACAAGATCATGGAAACCGAGACAAGAGATGTGATAGAGCTACAATAATTAAGGGTGATTCTCGGTCTTGTCTAGAAAATCTTAGCCGATCACCGCTATATTCAAAAATTAAAGTTGTGTGATAATCTTAGGTGAAAGTGGTGAAGATATGAATACTGTGTGTACATAAGCTAGTATCGGTATATAATTGACTAGTAGGATCATTGGGTTCGGGACCTATGGGTTATAACTAAATACTCGTTGAGGCTAAGGCCCTTATATGGTCATGCATGCAATCAAATCCTATTTCCAGGAGCAATCCAAAAGTCATAGGCCTAATTAGTAGTTATGTTCAAGGTATCTAACTATATTATTTTGTTTGTGCATGTAGCGGGTGTGTGTAAGATTGTTAAGGGAAAATTTGTGTCAATGTTAGTTATTATCTTTGGATCATTGGGTTGTGGGACCAGGGGATCACAACCGTAGGTCTTTTCCTATTGCGGACTATTGATGGTCATGCAAGATGAATTGATTTGTTTTCAGTAAATAAACTATCTATCAAAGGAAATCTAAACTATATTTTTGGTGTTTTCTCAATATATCATAACAAAGCAATGAAACAAACTAATCTATGGAAATAAATATTTTTGTGCTTTTCTAACTTTTTAGACAATGCATCTAATCTAATAAACAATTTAAAAACAAATAATTGGCTGGATGTAGCTAGCTATCTATGTAGATGTGTGAATCTAAATCTAAGATCTATTCTAATTCAAATAAAATCTTTCCAACCCTACCTCAGAAGTGAAGAACAAATCATGACTCTAACAAAGCTATTATTCCCCCACAACCTCCTTGGAAATATTGAAGAGAAAAATTCCTATTGATTTGATCTACTTGCAACTATCTGATTAATTGAAATGAATTGTTTCTCTACTCTATTTGATATGTAATTGAGAATTTAACAAAACAAAGAAAACGAATACACAACTCTAACCTGGAAGAGGAAGAGCTTTAGCAAATCCCAGTGGTATGAGTATTTGTCCCCTTGGTTCTTTCCTTTCTTTCTCGAGTGTTCATTTGAGTCTAAGGATTTGGAATGAAAAGAATAACAACAAGAGGATGGCACTTGAGTGATGGAAGCTTGGAAGTAATTTGAATGTAATGCAAGTAGAAGAAAGATATCACAAGAGATCTGAACTTGGATATGTAATTCCTAGCAAGATTATGGCAGCACAACAATACAAGATACACAAAATTCTTAGGCCCCTTCACTTGAATACAAGCATGGAATATATAGGAATGAAGGATAGAAGGTTACTTCATGCACAAGGTAATGAAGAGGGTTCCACTCATTAAATCTATTTAAAAATAGAAGGAACAAGGAGAACCAAGAAAATGAAGCTATTTTTAGAAAATTTGGCTCACGGATGCGTTCAAAAAGCAAACTTAAGTTAATCGTCGCATGAAATTTCTCACATGAAGATTCTGGAAAAAGTGGGTAGGACAACCGCCTCACGCAGGTGGCGGTTTTTTCAGACTTCCGCCCCAAGCAGGTGGCGGTCCTAGCACTGAAGGCCAAAACAAGCACAGAAAGAAGGGGGAAGCTGGAAAAATGCAAGGAAAAGATAAGTAAGGCTATCTAGGCTATAAATATATATTGTGAATGGGTTTTTAGAGCTCGAACACCTTCTTGAAAGGATTTTGAATCATCACTGGGGACTTTTATAACCATTTTCCTAAAAATGTAGCACGTGTAATTTTGGGTGTGTACATGAACCCATGAATGTTATGTATCTTAATAATTTCTATGCTTAGGTGCAGGGTCCCTAAAATATCAAAATATGAAAAAGTATAAAAAATAGAAAAAGAAAAAGAGAAATAAACAGGTGCTTCCAATAGTGAAAACCACGCAATAGTGGCACTTTGGATAAGTCCTTTGGTGAAAAATGGTGTCTAGCACCATTGGAGGGTCCTTTGTTCACAAATTGTTTTAGGTATCAGAGTATTATAACTTCTTCTTAAGCTGGTCTTCACCTTTTGTTTGAGTCCCTTGTTAGCTTTGTCCCTCTTTGCCCGATTCATTTGATCCTACTTTTAAATACAAAGAGTTTGACTTTAAATGTTCCCATCTCATGTTGGGGGAAACTTTACATGATCACCTTCTTGTGCATAACACATGGCATTATTCCATTGTACATCCCATCTAAGGTTGGGGAATCCACATTTCTCCATTTTCTTGCACACTTGCTTCGGAGAAAAATAAAGAACATTCGTATAAAGTTGAGAAAATAAATAATATTTAAATATGTTTCATAGAAAACTCCAAAACAATAGAAAATTGTCTCAAGATAATACCAAAAATAGTGAAAAATGTCCCAAAAATGTCCCACAAAAATAAAGTAGTAGTTTGCTTACTTTTAGTTGTTGGTTTGTATGGTTTTAGTTACATTGATTTTTCGTATTGTGTGCTTTAAATTGGGTTCACTTGCTTACTTAGATTGAATGTTACTTTAATCTATGGTGCATTGCATTGAGTTCATTTTATCTTACATACTTTTAGATAGTTGTGTTGTTTTGGTTAGATTTTATTAATTTGTGCTTGTGGTTTGCTTGTACAGTTTGTTTTCATTTCATCATCATATCATCTATCATAACATCTATACATCTATATCAATAAAAGCTAAGATACATACTCATGAACATGAAAATTAAACATGTATTCTAAGTTAACATCATATAATATCACTAAGAGGGGAAAGATGGACCACCTTTCCCCCTCCTTGAACATAGACCATAATAAAAATGTAGATTAAACATGCTATCTCATAAAAAAAATATGATAGATAAAACATCTCATCGACATGCAAAGTGATATCATAAAGTGATACATCATAATCTAACAACATGTGGTATCAACATAAACATATAGATTAAGCATGATATCTCATAAAATAAATGTGATACATCGGTAATCCATCAATCATCACTCATAAATATAAATGTTTGTGCACAAAATAAATGTGTCTTGATACATATTAGATACAAAAATCCATCATGGGCATGGATCAAAAATGTTCCTTCATCAAGAGGCATAATAAAAAACAATACATAATGTACATCTATACAAAATGTGCCTTCATCACGAGGCATGATAAAAATAATACATATACATCCATACAAAAGTATGCCTTCATGTTGAGGTGATACACCAAAAATATACATCTAATATATCAATAAGAGAGTCAACCACGACTCTCACCCTCTTTAGGACTTCCTAGTCTGGGTGCATTGCTAGGTGGGGGCATCTCGAGGTGATGAATGTGTAGAAGGAACTCCACCATGTTGTGCTGACCCATGCTTCTATGAAGCCTGTTGCCCTGAAGGACCTTGTTTGGATCATGTTAATCATGACAACCCATGTGATCTAGATCGTGACACATATTGCACCCTGCTATCTAACTAAACTTAGGAGATCTCTACTCGGTTGGGATGAATGCATATATCGCATCCTATAATATGTAGCCTTGGCTATTAGGGAGGCACTCTAGCCAATCAAAAGCTATACTCCTGAAGTAGTACCTTCTTGCTAAAGCACGTCACGTGACGCCCTCATGATAGCTAGATCTATCCATAGTTGGGCTATATTTGATATAACCTAGTCCCTATCCACCTGTAACTATACCTCTATATAGTCATTTGATCCCAATTTTCTGGCATGATCTTGCTCTATCATGAGCTGATCTCTCTCTTCCCTGAGCTAGTCTCACTCCATAGTAATTTGATCCCACTCTATCACAATCTGATCTCTCTCTGCAGTATCTTGGAGCTGTAGGCCTATCATATGTTGTAGCTGCATTACAAGGCAGCCACCTTCCCACCAACATGTACATCCTCCTCCATATCCTCTCCACCACTACTATCTCCTCCCCTCTTGGTGGACTATGTGGTGGACTCACGTGAGGGGGTCTTTGGAGGTGCTCGTAATGGTGCCCGTAACGGAACCTATAGGGGCATATGTGGTGCTAATACCTATGGTTGCACCACTACCTAATGCTGCACTAAAATGTGTTGCTGAACCAACACTTGCTATCTGCTGGTACCCCTATCTACAACCCTACATGTGGAACTTCCAATGCTTTTTCCTGTGCCCTAGGATTTGGGCCTGTAGCCCCTACACTACTGCGCATCTAGTACACGATGTGGTATTGTAAATATATATGGAAACACTATCACATACTAGCATGTATAATCTAGGGTTATCCTTGGTTCCAATATCCATGCTCACCGCACCCAAGGATGTGTAACCACTTGTGAGAAGCTAGTGCGAGCTCTGTCCTAACCCGATCCGAGGACCCATGTGAAAGGTATATCTGTATCTATGCCCATACCACATCTCATTTCTAGGAATCCCCTGGATGAGATCAAACTTCTGCTAGACCCTATCCACTATATACCACTCAAGAATATGACTACTCCAAAGGATAAAGTGATCCACTACAATGGTGCTAAACTTAAATACATCATGAGGCCACTGGTATAACCTGTATGGTTTCTCGATGATCATGTGGGGAAATAGCTCATAAAAAAACATGTTTGTAGTAGTATGTGTCCCCCATGTGTCCGTGAATATCATTTCCATCTGGAACTCAACCCATGATAGATGACTCTCTAAGAGCCTGAGCTCTCAATGCTCCTACGTAGGGCATCCAATCGTAATATGGTCCCAAGCCCATTTATGTAACAAAGTGGCAAGACCCATGGTCTTATGACCATGGTAGGTTATCAAATGTAAATCGTATAACTTGTGCATATGATACTTTATCATGCAATATAACATATACATAACTTGTGCATATGATACTTTATCCCCAATATACAAAAAAGGCCTTGATGTGACCCCTCTCTATTTTCTCTAGAGGTGTTTGTAATTTTTTTAAAACCTTCTCCTCCTTTTACAAATCTTCTTTTACCTCCGCACTAAGGTTTTCATATTACTTTATCCTCCTATCAATCTTCTCTTGATTTTATCTATCCACTTCATCAATTGTTGGTTTCTGTCCTCTATTTTCCCTTATTAGCAAGAGGTTAACAAATTCTTCTAGGTTATCAATTTCCCTATTTTTATTAACCTTGGCCTCCAAGACTGCGTTAGGACAAAAGTGTGCAAATGTGGGTAATCAGTTTTGTATCCTTAGTGTTAATATAGAATAACCTCCCTTCTACCTTATTCAATTTTGATTCCAGCTTCTCATTCTTGTTGTAGACTATAAATCATGCACTTTGGGTACATTACTAGGTCTTAATCACATATTACTATTCATATGCTTCTTACGGGAGAAAATAACTAATTGATCATTATACTTGGCCTCTTAGTTTCCTTTCTATCTTCCCTCCTAAAATTATAGACCTCACTTCTTAGTCTGACCATTCATACTTCACCTTTTTTGGCTCGGACACTAGTCTCAGCCCAAGACACTAGCCTAGGAACCCTCGTCCCTTCGGGTGCCCTATATTTCTTTGTACTTTGCTCACTTATTTTGGGTCCTTTCTATCCATTGGGCATCCCTATACCTTAGGGTCAACCTTTTAGTGATCAATTATGAAATTTGAACAAGAGAAGAATATAGATATAAATTTATGTGACCAAATTAAAGGACCAAACTCTAAGCATCTATACTATCACCTAAGGTTGCATCCCAAAAGCACTCAAGAACATCTTTGCATTCATCTAACACCATTACAATGGATAAGGGCTGGTTTTATGCATCATACACAAAGGAGGGAAGTTCATTTTATTCCATGCACACATCTATTACATCTCTTTACATCTAGCTACTTTTATCGCTATCAAGTGTGACATGCACAAGATCCACCTAGGGAACGATTCCACACGCACACACACAGGACCACATTAGGTATGAGATGTAGTGTAGTTATTAGTCATAAGATCACTTGTTTGAAAGATGAGGATAGTCTTATCCTCATTTTGCATATTTAATTTTAGGATTTGATATTATTTTAATGGTTTTGTGGGTGATCTATTTATTTGAAGGTTATACTGACATCGAGAGATCATAGTGTGACCATAAAGCAACAAACAACGAGGGTTTTAGATCATCCAACAAACCTGTAAAATTCATCTCTGGACCTCCTACGCAGACCGTGACACCAGGAAAGGATCCTAGCAAGTAGATGCCCTAGTACTAGTCCAGGAGCCCTGGTCCCTACTCCTCCTACACTCCTACACTTTTCTAGGTTTGGTTTTGAGGTCCTGTACTGCCATTTTGTTAGTCTTCCACCTTCACACACTACCAAGATATTTTGAAATCAGCTAAGTAACCTAACTCTCTATTGTACTTAGGGTTTTACTTACTTTTCTTATTTTCTTGAGTCATTTCTGTACTTTATTATCATATATATTTGTTGTAGCATACATAAGAATTTAACAAATTAATCTATCCATTAGTTTATTTTTGTTAAATCATTTGATGAATGTCTTCTTCATGCACCATTAGGGTCTTTCTCACATTTTTTCTTGCATCTTCATTCATCATCATGGATATTTCCATCCATGATTTCTTACTTCTACATCCTAAATTAAGGGCTAAAATCATCACTCTCTTGGCTAATGTTGGTTGCTCAAACATGCACCCGCGTCTCGGATCTCGGAAGGGCCAAGGTTTTGAGACCACAATGGAACCGTCACCAAGTTGTAGGAACTTACAAGCTTGGGATGGATCTCTAGAGAAGGTTGGTTCCTCTTTCTATTGCTATTGCTACTCCTAGTGCTGAAAAGGGGAAACTAAGATTATAATGCCAAGGGACCAGGGGTAGAAGAATAACATGAAAGGAAACTACACTAAAAGGTGATAACACTAGAAAAGAGGGATGAACACTATCTCATTATGAGAGATAACAAAGGGAAATGTGTGAAAGGAGGCTATTCATGAGTAGCACATTGGAACACGTATTCACCAGATCATTTTCATGGAACATAATTAAATATGGAATTGTAAGGGACCTGAAATAGCACAACCAACACACAACGTAAAATAAAAGGTAAGAAGAAGGAATGCAAACATGTTAGGATAGAGAATATTCACAAAACAATGCTTTGATTACTTCTAGAAATGTACATAGTTGTTACAATGATGAAGGAGGTCGATATCCACATGCAAGATCCAAACATAGAGGTCTGTAACTCAAAATACAGAAAATATGGAATCCTTAGCAAAATGTGTAAGGATCCAGAGTGTCCAACATAAAAATGAGCCTTGCTCTTACATTTATAGATGAATCTATGGAGGAAGAAGGGGTGAAGGAGGGAAAATATGAATTTGAAACACAACCACTAACAAGAAGCATTCAATGCCTAAAAATCCATCTAGAGATTTGTGAAATATGCTTCCCCACACTTCTTTGGTGTGTTGAAGAAAAAGGAGGGTGGATCATATTAAATTGGGTGGTTGGAGCAATCAGATCTACTCATTAATGCTTAGCAAGATGTTTTCCCATTTCTTACCTACCAGATCTGCTAAAATTTGAATTTGAATTTCTGGCACTATAGTTGATGTCAGTAGCCCTATGACAAGTCTAGGTGCATGCTGATCTGAGATCTATAGCAGAAGATACATCTATCAGAATATTTTAGAGTTGTCGGTGCACGTAAAATACGTGACATGCGTGGATTGACTGAAATGATGGCCAACTATGTGAATACTTGTCATTTCTGGCATGTGTCAATCATTGATTTTTTGTAAGGATTTGACACCCTATTGGTACACTTTGATTGGTTGCACATGGTACACTCAAGCATGTCGGGAAGATGTCTGGCACGAAGGGTGCAAAGGAGGGTGCGGGGATGTGCATGGAAGAATGAGGCATGGGAAGAAGATAGAAGGAAGGCACGTAAGATCATGTGCAAAGGGAAAATGAAGCAAACTGGTGAGCAGAGAATGCATGGTCAAGGTGCAACTATTACAAAGTAATGAGCACCATGCATGAGGGAAGTCCTGGGACGCACGGAAGGGAAGAAACTGACTAGGAAGAAGGTGAATGCATAGAAGATGGGCACAAGGGAAAAGTGGAAGGAGAGAAAGGAAAGGGGCACGTAAGGAAATTGTGACCAAGGGAATGTGCCAAGTGATCTTAAGCACGCACAACATTGCAATGAATAACCTAGAGCTAGAATGTGTATGTAAGTTACCCAAATTACTAGGAAAGACATTTGGATAATAATTACTACTCGTGTTCCTACCGATATTCACCTGAAATAGTTTACACCACATTTGTAGATGCATTTTTGTAGCACATCACTTTTCGAGCTAATCCTCATGCTAACATTACTCCTTTCGATAATGATCTCCCTTTATACATCGCAATGTGCATCTATAATATAGGTGTCAAGTGAGTTATAGTTGATAATGGCTTTGAGCTTAATTTATGTACTTTATCTTTCATTGAGGCTATAGGTATTTCAACTAATAATGCCAATCATTCATATACTTCTCTTTGTATGTACGATGGCTATGTTTGTCCATGTAAAGGCCATATCAATTTACCTATCACTACTGGGCCAAAAACCCTTTTCATAGTTTTATTTTTCATTGACTTCCCAGTTCAGTATAATTGTTTACTTGGTAGACCATGGCTTCATGCCATGCAAGCAGTGCCTTCCACAGTGCATCAATGTGTCAAATTCTTACATGAAGGTGTTGAATACACTATTTCTAGTGATCATGAACCATTCAAATATTGCAACTATGATCCCACCACTACACTCCCCACTCCATGATCCGTTACTACTCAAAACCACAACATATAGATTCTCCACCTCACTTAGAAGGAATTGTTTGCATGTTAGACGTTGTTCCATCCACATATTTTCCCCCTCCTATTACTACAAATTCTATGGTACTTTATCAGGGGCCTATCCAACCATTGGACGTTGTTCCTCCTACTTCACTCTCTCATGTGCACCCACCATTAGCACATCCTCCCTTTACATGCACACTTTTCATGAATGATTCTTATTGGGAGCGTATTCCATTTGATCCTACTTACACCAACACTATATGTACACATGATGGCTTGACTCGACTAGGCTTCACTTTCGAGGATATTTATCCTCCACCTCATGATCCTCATATATATCATGGCTTTATCACCATCACTGTTACCTATGGAATTTAATTTTTTATCTCACAATATTTCTTGTAAGAGTTCCTTAATCTTCTCCACTTATACTTGGGAAATATTAGCTTGATTATATTGGGGGCATATTAGACCTTGATCATACTGATATCTCATTTCCTATGCCCTTTGGTTATGTATTCGTTGCAATGATTAATTTATTGGTTACACACAAAATATTACTCGATGGTATGTACATGGATGTCCATTACCTCATTTCATTGATGAGGAATATGCTATGGGAATGTAAAATTTACGCATCAATGAATCTTTACATGACCAACCTGACACTATTGCTTACCATGTCTTTGATGCCTTTCCATATGGCTTCACCATGATAATGACAACCTCTTAGATGAAATTACTTGATCACTCCTATCATCACACACTTGGGGGCATCACACTCATTTATCCTCCTTCCTAGCATAAACACACATTGTATATTCCGTTCATTTCAAAACTGATCTCTCACATACAACATACATATCTTGATACATTAGTATCATCAATACCCTATGATGCACTCTTTTTCTTGGTTAACACTTGATTGTTGAGAGCATACTCTAAACATGAACCTCACACACTACACATTTACATCTACAACATCTTATTATTCCTACACATACCTTCTAAATACCTTCTTTTACACTTTCAAAACATGTCAATCAAGGTTTTCTAAAGCAAGATTAGCTTAAAAGTTTATTAAAACGAACTTATTTTTTTTTTTCACATTTTTGTTAGGTGTTTTCCATTTTTACAAGTTTAGTGAGGTAGTTTGTTGTGTATGCTCTTTCCTTGCATCTTAGGAAAATCTAGGAAATAAAAAATGACATTATATCACATTTATATGATTGTGTTGATCATTTTGGATAATTACTAATCACCGTGTGTGTAGGACCATATCGTTTGTCAAAGAAATCAAGATCTAAAAAATCTAACGTGTGTTTAGGTTACCAATGACATTCAAAACCTCATTAAGATCATAAGATAAAACAAACACCATATTCAACACACTTGATTTACAGGTTTGGATAAGGGTACACCTTCCACTTTAAACTAGGACATAACCCCTAAAGTATTCCACCACCGAGTAACCTCATGGACAAAACAGAAGCACTCCACTTACCCACTTGACTAGTGTTTCCATTTGTTAGTTAACATAAAAATTGTCTCTATTGCAACCCCAAAGCTTATGAAAGATACGCATTAACACATTCATTGCTCACTCTATTTGAAGGGGGTAAAGTAAAATCGAGATACTCCAAGACTAGTCAATGTGACTTTCTTGGAAAATTGAGCTCGCAGAGATCATTTGTGACAAACAAGATTGAGAGAACCACTTAGGAAATCCATTTTCTCTCGATCCCACTATTACATTAATGGTGAGCTCTCATTCTCAAACCCTTGTATCAAACCATCGTGTCATATCTAGATTTTGTGAAGTGATAAATATTTTGGATTCAAAACCTTATTAATCAAACAAGGGACGTTTCCATCGTAGTTTGAGCATAACATCCTTTATCATGAGATCTACGATGCTTTACTTAGATTAGTTTTTATTTGTTTTAGGATGATGCAAAACTCTACCAAAGTAACACCAAGTTTATTTCACCACCACTTGGTCTACACCTTTGCTATCTTGTTTTCAATTATTGGGGGCAAAAGAGAACAACATACACGTATACCACCTGGAAATAATCATGTCCACCACTCTTGTAGTGTACTTGCATATTGCTGCATTGAAATGCCAAGATGTAAGTGTTGAGAGTGTGCTTGGTATGTCATCACGTTCTCGTAGGCCCTTCATCTCAAATCCATACTAAGACAGTATCATTATTAATAGCTAGGGTTGTTTCATCATGGACCTCCTTAGAATTTTTGTGTTGTTAACATCGTCACGACACAATTTTGATACATATGTCATCATTTATTGCAAACATGATCTAAGTGTACATATTGTAATGTTACACTACCCACATCATTAGCAATTCCTTAGTATACTTTGACATAGTTTGGTGTTCAAACATTACCTATATCTTAAAAGGTGTTGATTACTTTGTTAGGAATGTATCAATATTACTTGCACTACTAATACTTTGCTTTGCAAAGCTTGGGTAACCTACCCTAGTGGCGTGGTTACATGAATCACATGGGTAACCTCCATTCTCATTGATATTTTTGATCTTTTTTTGGCTCTAGGGTTGCCTTAGTATCCTTTGATCGGAGATCACATTAACCTCTTGTTAATACTTACACCTTGTTCTTTTCAAACTTGACATAAACATTACCATTTGTGTTAATCATATAAATATTGAACTACCTTTGAACGATAACAATTTGCATTAGGTGTAGTATCTTTATTTTTTATTTTTAAGTCATAGACTTGTATGATTGTTCCTTATGTGATAATGGTTACATAGATTTGTATATATGACATTTCATTATATTCTTTGTAACTTGTTGTCCAAACCTTGTTGGATTATCAAAATTATGTCATTACAACATCTATTTTCCTTAGATATTTGGAAAATCTCGTGAGAATCCCTTTGTTTGAACAATGTCTAGTTGGTTTTCGGTATGCTACCCGAATCGACATGGAACATCCTTCCATTTGAAGGAGTTCAATCACACTATCTAGGTCTAGGAATTTGTACCTAAATAATGTCCGACCATTGCATGGTTCCTCACACTTACAACAATACGTAACCTAGGTTTAGGAATTCACATCCAAATATGCCCATCGTGACTAAACATCATTTTGTTCTTCAAGCTAGAGGACTTGTTTTGTTACCACATTACCCACCTTCATCTCATGATCGGTGGATATATTTTGATGAGTCCAATCCAAACATTCTTTTTGAATATTGTGATATAAACCATTGTTCGGTTCCTCTCCTTCTTCTAATGAATAAGATCCCAACTACTATGTTGATTCCTTCAAGTCAACTCCTAAATCATGGTCCTCCCTTATTCATAGGACCTCATTCATCATTACCTTGATGACCCCTTCCTCTATCAAATATCTCTCCTACTTGAAGTTCCTCTAATCAATCATCTAAGATAACTCCAAGGTTACATTAATCTAAATCAACACTTATGTCATAATATCCTTCTTGGATGGGTAACTCTCTTTGTATACCCAAAATAGCTCATCTTCTAGGAAAATCTATTCTATCTCTTTCCACTTGTATGATGTCTAGGTAAAAAGATAATTTGTCTCTCAATTCATCTTCTCTTATCAATCAAAATCCGATCCCTCTTCGCCTTTAAGATATTTCAAAAAATCATACCATTTCCTCATACATCTTCTAAAGATAACTATTTATGTCCACAACAACAAATTCATAAGAAATTATGTGCTAAGATATATTTTTGATGAACTATCCAATTATTTTATGGACACAATATGGTCAAGCCTTCCCTCATCTATATCATCATACATCTTCTAAAACTTCCATGAATTTTGGACCTGTTCTTCTAATGAATAATATCCAACTACTATGATGATTCCTTCAAGTCAACTCCTAAATCATGGTCCTCCCCTTATTCATAGGACCTCATTCATGAGTTACCTTGATGACCCCTTCCTCTATCAAATATCTCTCCTACTTGAAGTTCCTCTAATCAATCATCTAAGATAACTCCAAGGTTACATTAATCTAAATCAACACTTATGTCATAATATCCTTTGGATGGGTAACTCTCTTTGTATACCCAAAATAGCTCATCTTCTAGGAAAATATATTCCATCTCTTTCCACTTGCATGATGTCTCGGTAAAAGCTAATTTGTCTCTCAATTCATCTTCTCTTATCAATCAAAATCCGATCCCTCTTTGGCCTTTAAGATATTTCAAAAAAATCATACCATTTCCTCATACATCTTCTAAAGATAACTATTTACGTCCACAACAACAAATTCATAAGAAATTATGTGCTAAGATATATTTTCGATGAACTATCCAATTATTTTATGGACACAATATGGTCAAGCCTTCCCCTCATCTATATCATCATACATATTCAGAAACTTCCATGAATTTTGGACCTGTTTCTTCTAGTCAACCTCCCATGGTCAAATAACAACAACCTCTCTCGATCGATTTCTCTTGGAATGAAAGAATAATAGAACTACACAAATATATCCCTCTAGAGAATTAAAAGTAGGGATTCTTTCTAGAACTCGATATGCTCATGTATGGGGAGGAAGAAGTTGATTCCTTTTATTAGAACATAGAGGAAGAACCTAAGGTCATGGAAATTTATTCTTATGTTATTCTTCCATGTTCACCTTCCTCTCGAGCATGATGAGATTGTGGCGTATGACATTGATCCATGGCCTATCATTCTCATTATCCAATCATTCTTTATCTATCACAATTCCTCAATCAAAATCTCACCTTGGGTCTGCTCCTGGTAGCCCATCCTCATCTTCTCTTGGGCCACATCTTAGTATCCCTATGTCATCTATTAGTGAATCCACTCCATGTAAAGTTGTTTATCCTCCATTCTTGGGCAGTTCCTAATCACCCATCATATTTTATTATCTTGGGCCACCCACGGTAGCCCTCCATCTTCTATGTGTGGGTCTCTACTAAATATCTCACCATCTCCTATGAGTGGGTCTCCTCTAAGTATCCCACCATATTCTATTTGTGGCTCACCGCTGAGTAGCCCCTCATCTCCTATGCTTGGGTCACCTCCTGGTAACCCATTATCTTCTATTCTTGGACCATGTCCTACTAGTCTGCCATCTTCTATTTATAGGACACCTTCAGGTAGTCCTTCATCTTCTATCTATGGGACACCTCCTAGTAGCCCATTATCTTCTATACTTGGGCCACATACTTGTATCCCCCTCTATCTCATATTTTTGGTTCACATCCAAGTAGCCCTAGTTCTTCCATCTTAGGGCCACATCCTAGTAACCTTTCATCTTCTATCTGTGGATCACCTCTTGGTATCCCATCCTCTTCAATTCTTGGACCGTATCCTTTTCATCCATCACATCATCCTTCTACCAATGACTGGGGAAATCCCACCATCATCCATGCCTTTCCTATCATCACTCATAAACGTCCAATTTCACCTCCCACTTCTCGGAATCAAATAGGTCACATAGTCTCTTATAAGAAACCCAAATGGCTTCTTCATCAAGCTCAAGTCACACATTCCATGAGCTCAAAATCTCCCAACAATTCCAATGATCATAAAGTTACAAATCAGACACGATTCAAGAATGCACACCAACGCACCCATCAAGTATGGCGCAAAGTGCAAAAACTATGGATAGGGAACTCAATCTCCCACATGTGAAATCCATGTTTCAAGATAATTTGTAGTTAATTATTTAGTATGAACTCACCACGATCATCGAGATCGAGAGATAACATAACTCTTGATAAGAAAACATGCCTAATATCCCTTATTAAGGAAGATGAAAACATTGTTGTTGAATCTTATCATACGAGAATGACCTTATCGGTTCCACTTTCTACAAAATACAAAAAGATGAGAAAACATTAAAAAATCAAAGGTAAATGAACACGCATTGCAATCAACTATTGCATACACATGGATGTTATTTCTTCCCTTTATTACTATTCCTCTGTAAGTCATCCTTCATTTTCATCCCTCTAGTGATATTTTGGTAAGCATATTCACACGCATTTTGTGAAATTTATATCTATGGTATTTATTTGAACTTAGTATTTTATCACCTTAGTAAATTAAAGAACGAATGAGATCTTAGAGATCCTATCACAATCAACATCTAAGTAAACTTGTGGCGAATAAATTTTGGACATATTTTTGACACTAGCCAATTTTGTCATCAAAATCACTTCCATATCATTCCATTAAGCCATCTATGGTTATTAAACCCTTGTCAAACAATAGAGCTGAAATATATTTTCAGATTTTAAAACAAAATCAATAAAAAAGAAAAGGATATATAAAAAAAAAAATTGATATATAACTCTCTCTTTGGGGTATTTTCAATAAAATATACCATGGATATGGATGCACGACTAGAAATATAGAAATGTTGTGATTAGAAGAAAATGCATCTCTGCCAAGGATATGGACTCATGGCTAGCAATGGAGAAATATACGACTCTCCTTCCACCCCCATTCACAAAGCACCTATTGAAATCAATCATTACTACACATTGGCTAGGTGTCTTCACTTATTATTTATCAAATCTTCCCATCAAGAGGTAATTAATTTCCATGTACAAATACTGGATATCTATGAGCGAATAGGATTAGTATGTTACCAAGTGTCATTTTTGGACCTTATTCAAACTCTTGCTTTAGTTTATATCTTTTCTAACAATTTTTGTATTTGGCTAATTGATTCTTCATCACAAGGATTATAAGCTATATTAATATCATTCACATCATTATTATACTTCATTAGAACATCCATGTGTATAAGATTTTTTTTTTCCATGTTTGCGAAACCTTTGCCTCTTTCAAAAAAAAAAAAAAAAAAAAAACAATATCCTAATTCCTTTTTATCATGTGTTTCTTGGCTAGCTTACATTGGGGCATCCTTTCTCCTTCCCAACACGTCATTAGTGTTAAGTACATCATCATGATTTAACCTATCCATATTGGTCTTGATCCATCCTCTGCGCATAAAGATTCTTCTTTTGAATACTCCCACCTAACACTAGGAATTTTGCATCTTCACTTTCTCACACATACGCATGGCATTCTACCCTTGTACATCCCATCTATCACTATGAACATCCACGCTTCTTTATCTTCCTGTACATAGCTTTAAAAACTTTAAGAATAACAAAAACATTCAAATAGGTTAGAAAAAAATAAAACATTCAAATATGTTTTAAAAACTTCTAAAAATAAAAATCATCCTACAAAACTTCACTCTTTGGTTATCACCTATTTAAATGCGTGACTTGTGGATCATATGGATCTACAAGAATTCACAAATCTAGTCTTCATGCTTCATTTGTACTCTAGGGCACAATAAGTTTCCTAAGATTGTTTCATAGCACACAATTATTTCTTCTTGGACCCAAGTGTCCTCCATCAATTCCCCTAACATGTATCCTTGCTTGGAGCATCATTTTTAACCGTTTTCATTTTTCATGAACATCTAGGGACTAAAGCTTGATAGAAAAAAATTTGGGTAACTATCTTAAATGTTGTTGGTTTGAGTATGTGTGTTTGTACTCATTTCCCTGTTAGATTAGCTTATTTACTTCTCATATTTCATTACATTTTGTATGTTGCATGGAGTTGGTATTTTAGCAATGGATAATTGATTGTATTATGGATTTCCATGTCATTTTACACTTTTATCGTATGCTTATATTTTTAATAAGGACTAATGATGAAGATTCTTAACAATATGATCAAGAATATATTATCTTACACAGTCTTTGGATCACCGATAGCTCAATATCCCTTCCTCATCATTTTTTACTCTCTATCCCCTTTCTTCCCTATTCCACTAGTTCCCTTGGGGCATCCTTTCCCTCATCATTCTTCTATTTTATTCATCCTTATTTTTGATCTACGATCCACCTCTTTCATCACCCCATCAACACTTGAGGGGGCATCCTTTAACCTACTAGTTTTTCTTCCACTCCTTCAAAATTTTATGGTCATTTGTGTTTGTTTACTTTCTTTGAAGTGGCGTAGCTTATGCCACCCCCAAAGAGGGGAAAATGCAGACACCCATAGTTCATTCAAAGAAATATTATTCTTAATATTGTACTAACCATTCTAATAGATGAAACCTCATCGATTAGGCCTATCTAACTCTCCTTTTATGACATTTATTTTAGTCATATTCCTCTTATAAATGACTAATCAGGCTAATATACCCTCTTATTAGCTAAACCTCCTTCTATCTCCTTCTAAACCACTTTTACAAGATTCCTAGGCTATCAATCCATCACATTGGATTAAGTGGACCCCTCACAACTCTCTCAGGTTATTAATCCCTTTCTAAAAATGATTAACTAGCCTAAACCAAGATTAACTAGCCTAAGGCATGTTTAACCTCTTCTAAACCTAGTCAAATCTTGCTTTGACTTGCTAAAAGTGATTTTTGGACTTACCTTTTGTCCCACATGCACCCAAATCATTCCATTCTTGGAAATGGAAAACTATAAATAGACCCATACCCCTAAGCCATTTCTAAGAACACTTCTCCCTTTCTAGCATAAACTATAGTATTTTGTTTAGGATTAAGAGATTTCTTCATTGTTATTGAGCTATCACTATCTATTGCATTTTCCAAACTCAAGCTTGGGTAAATGAGAAGAACCATATGGTCTTGTAGCCATTAATGGTGAGATCTCATTCTCAAACCCTTGAGCATCAAACAATCAAAACTGATTGCTAGGATCTTCATAGGTTCATATTTTTATAGCTTTCAAAGAGTAGAGAGTAATATACATGTTAGTTTGATGTTTTTGTCAAAGTTATAATGTATGCATAGGAATAGCTCTTGTTTATCTCTTATATGATGGTTCATAGTTAAGTTGTTAAAGCTTTGGGGCTTCATAAATTTTCTTTCCTCATTCCATATCTTTTTAAAATTTTGCTTTTTCACATTTATAACCCAATTTCATGGTTTACATTGTCTTCTTGCTTGGTAGCTTACACTATTTTCTATATACATGATTGTTTGCATACTAACATTTGTTTTATATCCACTATTTTCATGTACCTTGGTTTCTACTAAGCACATTTCCCTCCGCATATCGATATAACTTCAACATGGGTCTTATTTTTGGCCACATCCTCCTAGTGACATCGCATGGACCTTAATGAGGGGGGGATTTATTGGGTGAATCAGCCACCCCATTCGGGAGATTACATTCACGATCTATAGCTTACGATTCTGACAATTAAGTAGTATAGTCACAGTTCAATAGTCTACATACACCTGAAAAGACAATAAAACACATAGTCATCATAGTCTAAAGACTTATATAAGGATCAAAATCAGACTTGGGTGGTTACTTCAACACAAAAAATAGCACCCAAACTCAAAATTGGGTGCCTATGTACTTCTTTCCCTTCCTTTGAACTTGAGACTAGGGAGAAGATACACAACATTTTTCAGTTCAATATAGTTTTTTGCATTATCACAGAGGATTTTCATAGGGTAGGTAGTCCTTCAGCACTTGGAAATCACATTTGATGACACTTATTCACATTAGATCAGACTTGTACACACCATATGTAGTGGTGTTTTTACTTAGAAGTAGTCAAAGGTTGGAGAATGACACTAGACCTTTCTCCCTACACTACTTTTGTTGTGGCATGAGATCTCTTGAAAAAATTTCTCTTCATCGACATCTTTAGGATCCTTTATATCACTTTTTCTCATTCCAAATTAGGTACACATGTTCCTTTTTCCTTATATTCATCATTTTACACACTTTTTACATACATTTTATACATCTATACACATATTTGGCAACTTTTTGTTCTTCTCTTTTACAGTCCATCCTTTTAGGAAGCGGTAGTCAAAATCAATAAACAACCATCACACTTCAAGCACATAATCAACAACAAGTGTAACATCACATCTACATGTGTTTTTTCACCCTAGGGTCATTATTCATCAATTTTCTTTGTACTTCCTCTTCTTTAGCATGCATTCTTCACACTTGTTATCACTCCATACTTTTATTATCTCGTCATGCTCTCTTCTCGCATTGATCTACATGGTTATTAGGTATAGATATCTATCTAATTTATGTTACTCGATATTTTTCTCACCAACTTAAAGTGTGGGTAAATGTAAGCACTAAATCATGCACTTTTGGTACATTACTAGGTTGTAATCACATACTACTATTCATATGTTTCTTACAGGGGAGAAAAGTACTAATTGATCATTATACTTGGCCTGTTATTTTACTTTCTAGTCTCCCTCTTGGTCTTTGCAGACTTCACTTCCCAATCGACCCTTCATACTTCACTTTTTCTTGCTCTAAACACTAGTTCCTAGCGGGATGCGGTGTCCAAGTGCCCTCATCCCCTCCTGGGTGCCATAGAGTGCTTTTACTTTTATCACTCCTTTTTGGGTCCTTTTTAGCCATTGGGCATCCCTATTTCTTAGGGGTCAGCCTTTTAGTAATTAATTATGAAATTTAAACAAGAGAAGAATATAAATATAAAGTTATGTGACCAAATTAAAGGAGAAAACTCTAAGTGTTGGGCCTTGAAATATTGGCTAAGTACAAAGGGCATGTCCACATGCGGGACCGAGAAAGAAGAAGGGTACTTAGGGAGAAGCACGTAAGACAAGGGTTTAAGAAGGGTTTAGTAAAAACTAGGCACACACAAAGGGCAAGACATCAGATTTAAAGGACATCCATATTTGGCATTCTAGAGGCACTTAAGGAAAAACATGACTTGACTAGGCATGTTGAGTGGATAAGGTGCCAACCTAGAACCTTGGAGGTCAAGAAAAGAATATTCCACACATGGAATATTCCCAAAATACATCATTACAAAGAGTGGAGGGTTCGCGAGGAGATAATAATGAGGACCACATCGACATTTAACATGTGATCGCTAAGAAGAGAAGGTATGGTAGTGAGTGCTGAACCTATAAAGAGATATTTTCGAAAGCAAATAAGAGACACTGAATAGAGAGAGGACCACAAAAAGAAGGTGCAAGATCAAAGGGAATGTATCAAGGGTTTAGAGAACTTAGTGTTGAGGGTTCTGAAAGATGTAATAGGCCTTTGTATGGCATTATAATCTATATTAAGGGATGAACTGGGACGGTATAGCTAGAATATCATACTAGGGAAAATTTGTAAGAGATGAGTCCTAGTCATTTGATATATATGGTCTGTGATGACCTCTTTTGATTATAATGTGGCTACCATAATCACTCTAAATGAATATATATAATGGTTTGTTCTGTATATCATGCTTAAGGGTGTAAACCCTCTTGTTAAATGGCTATCATTGTTCGAGATATGTTCCAACATGCTTATTACTGTTTTTGTAATGTATTAAGACGTGGATCTATTAAATGTTTCTTCTTCCTTATCAAACTAATTAAATGTATTCTTATTGTACAAATCACCCTTCATCAATGGAAATATCTTATTATGATGCTCACATAAAAGGGGATCGACACCCATGCATGCCTTAGGTGAGAACCCATCACTGATGGGTGATAAGCCAACACACACACAGTGTTAGAAAGTAGTACTAAGGGTACATAAAAATGACTACTTCTGGTTCCATTGCTAGGACCTCTTATCAAATATGTTGTGAGAATGATGTGATGATGAGAGTGTTTGACCTTGGAAAGTGTTGAAGTATGTTTAAGAGCACAAAGGATGAGTTTTATCATAGATTTAGTACTAGACTTGAGTTTGATGCACAGATGGGTAGAAGAACATCGTATCATGAGCTATATAAGACCTTTTTCTTTTTTCGGTGGAGTTGTATGATTGGATTTCCCTGTATGCATCTAGATCAAGATGGTACTATAGATATTGCGTGTGGACCCAAGATGAAGGCCACGTGGATACTAATAGAATTAGACACGTGCTTTTGATCATTGGTGGAAAAGAGTCTGACTAGTTATACCCTAGAATACGCTATTTCTACATTTTCTTATCCAAAGGTTGTTGAGTTCAAGTTATTAAGGGATGATAGAGGATAATTTTTGCATGAAATCCCCTTAGCTATAGACATCCTAATCATTACCATGAATTTAGAGGCATTTCCTATGGTTGGCTAAATTTTTTCTAGCATCGGGCAAGGAAGCTAGGGTGGAGGAAGATGATGGACCTTCATCTCTTGAAAAAGAGGGAAGAGAAGTGTCTCAAGTATAGTGAAGCTCATGAAAGGGATTTGAATAGAAAATGTGAAGTTGTAGGAGTAATGGATTTATGGAGGTAGATGTTGCAGTAAAGGAATTAAAGTTCATGTAGAGGACATGGATCTGAGTAGTTTGTGCTACCACATATTGAAAAGCATGGGAGGGAGACCCCTTTAGCTTCTGATGAGATTTCATCAATTAGAGAAAGAAGAGCCATCAACATGCATCTAAATCTACTTGGTGACCAACCCCTGGTGCTTAGTCTTCTAAATCAAGAGATAAGTATTGCTAACCCAGTTGGTATTGGTGGAAGTGACTGATCTAAACCTAGGAGATATAATTTCTCATTTGATACATCTATGGCTACACAATCATTCCCTACGTTTGGAGGAATATTTTTTGGAATGACATTTTTTTAAAGTATGGGTACATAAAGTTTGGGTATTACATCTAGAAGCAACATGGTACACACATCTAGTAGTGGTGTAATATAACAAAATATTGGTACACAATTCAATGGGACATTGGGAACATTAGGCACAACTACTTCAGGCCTATTACTAGATACAGGAGGTGGATCTAGTGGAGTGAAAGGGGAGGATTTGGTGGACCAGTAGATCTAGTGGATAAAGAGGGACAAGAATTGGTGGATCTATTGGATCTGGTGGTGGAGGAAACACTAGAGGAAATCAAGGTTTTAGATCATGTGGAAAAGTGCCTCAACCACCTCAACAAGTATTTTTGAGATGTATTTTCACGTACCAGGACTACAAAGGTTTTGACAATGTTGCAGAGCATGTACACAAGTGTGAGTTTCTATGGTATGTGAAGGGGATCAATACACCAGATAGGAAGCCAAGTCAGTTTGTAATGAAATTGTAAGGAGATGCGCATAGTTGGTACTAGAAGTATGACACCCATTCAAAAAGTGGTGGATTACACCACACCGTGGAATAACTTCTTGGCTAAATTTCATATCCCCGAGTTTAAACAAGAGCATTAACAAGCTAAAGGATATTCAACAAGGAATGATAGAAAGTGTAAGGGAGTATGACACACATTTTAAGAATCTCTTGTCAAAATTATCTTATGATATGCATCCTTCTCAGATGCTCGATTTTTATTGGAGGATTGATAACACCTTTTAGGAGAGCACTTTCACACAAGAATTTCATAGACCCATGTGAGGCCTTGGAAGATTCCCTATGCATTGAGGCTATTGGAAGCATTGATATGAGTTTTATTCCTTTTCTTGAGGCTTAGATTGCTGCAATGGAGAAGCATATAGAGAAGCTATCTGTGAACTTAGTGCATAAGACTCATAGTGGACTATGGTGCATAGATTGTGAGGTAGAGGGACATACAAAGCATGGTTACCCTTGGATATCAGTACACGCCATGACGGTGGACTATGAGATTTTCCATAAAGATCATAATGCAAGTAGGTGCTCACTACCGCAGCGTGCGATCCATAAAAATGTGTCTTGATATTACAAAATTTGTACTTCTACTACTCACAAAACCAAGGATTACTGATTGATTGACCGAGTTACATGATGAAATTGATATTGGTGTGTGAAAACCAACATCGTGAACAATTCCAAGGACAATGGTCATCACTATTAAGGCGCGTGAATGGAGGGGCATGTGAAAGAGGTATCCAAGGAGGATTTCATGGTCATGGTAACCACAGAGGAGGAAGAAGTGAGTTTCTTCATGGAACATGTTATGATTGTGGATCTATGGAGAACTATAAGCGTGAATGCCCAGATATGTTACTATGCTCTTGGTGTGGAAAGAAGCACAAATATGAGGATTTCCCAAAGCTATTTGAGCATATGAGCCATCAAAAAAAAAAAAAAAGGCATCGAATGGTAAGCATAAATAAGGCCAATTCAAAATGGATTTCGAGGGTAGCATGCGAAGTCGAAACTAGAGCATGTACTAGTTACGATGCGACATGAGTTGAGGCTGCACGCGCAAGGAAAGTACCAAGTCAAAGACCATTGGTTATTAGAGAAGAGGTGGTACATGGAAAGTATCTAGACCCTACTCATCATAAAGAGGTGTATAAAGAGACCATGGATGTATTTCAAAGCCTATAATGAGAGATCTAGTGCCTAAAGAAGCAATCAAGGAAGTTAGAGTAGAGGAAGAGTGTTGAGGCTCCACAGAAGGATCTAGATAAGGTCATGGAAGTATGCAAAATGTAAAGGTAAAATAATATCATTACTTTTTTAGGAGAATGGCTATAAGAAAATGTACCACATGCCGAGAAGAGCACAAAATCTAGGTTCTACATGCTAACCTTCCTCCCCACAACCTTGATTATGATAAGGAGATTACCTTGAATGCTATTTTGGATGGGTGGATTCGAGAAATATTCGATTAACACAGATGTGGAAGTCAATGTACTCACTCTAGATGTATGACATCAAATGGGAAGGCCCCCATTACAACCATCTTCAAATGTGTTGTATATGGCTAACAAGATAAAGGAAATGCCTATTAGTGTCTTGAAGGATGATGTTATCACTATCTAGGGGGAAAAGTTCACTAGGGACTTCGAAGTCTTGGTGCTAACTAAGGAGGAAAAATTTTCAACATTACTTGCGTGCCCCTTGGTGATATTAGAACAATTTTGGCCTACATTTCAATAAAGGATACATAATATTTGAGAACAAGGAAGAACGGTAATCATTCCTTGAATGATGGAAAGTCAACTCCATATAATGAGCCCTTAGGAGAAGAAGTTCTTAATAGAATCTATGTGCACTCTATCGGGGACCCTAAGGAAGAGGTTATTAAGTTTTAGTATGCTCAATCTATGAGTGATACAAATAATGTGGCATGTGAAAATTGGGTACACAAGACATATGAGTTAATTGGGTGACAATTAAGAGGCTCATTATGAGAGTGATAAAGGCATACTTAATCAAGTGCCTTGGAGGAAAGAAGTTGCCAAGATATTGTTGACGATCCAACCATGACGTTTTCTTACAAGAGATGGATATCCAGTGGAAAAATGAGATCAAAATAAGAGGGATTATTAGCTATAACTTGTTTGGGACCGAAGCACATTGGTGGGTGACACATCGTGATATCCTTCTAGAGTGGCGTGAAGTGAGAATCACGTTCTCTGTTAGGTTTTCCCATAGCAATGCACCCACTATCATACAAGACTATCATGGGAAAGAACCCGCTTCGTTCCACATCCAAGCATGTGAGAAAGCTTGGATGAAGGCATGGATGCCTTGCAATATTCTTTATGGGTGCATAAATTGTACCACACTTTACAAGGTTGTGTGTGCACATGGTATATTCACTCAGAGATGTGCCACCATTTAGGAATTGGGTGGAGTTGATTGATGACCTCCTTCAAGATTTCAAATATCAGAGTACTAATCCATCAATAGATAGGGAATTGAAAGATGTCAAGCATCTTATGATGGGAGATAGTGCAATGGTAGAGGATAGAATACTAGAGTTATTGGGTGAACCTGGTTTGGAGATGTGCTTTGATGAGGAATAATTGGAAGAGACACATCTTGAGCACACATGCATCGAGAAATAAGAAGGTAAATTGGTCTATGCAATAGAGGTGAAGAAATGGAAAGTTTGAATGTTAACCATGTTGAAGGTACACACGAAGTTAGGGATAGTGTTGATGAGAAAGCGCACACCTACCATGAACCCCTAAAAAAGGTTAACATTGGTTCAAAGGTTGAACCTAAGGAGGCTACTATTGGAGACTATTGGTTAGAGAAGGAGGTTTCAAAGA
The DNA here is from genome assembly GCA_018340775.1 of Taxus wallichiana var. yunnanensis. Classification (NCBI taxonomy): domain Eukaryota; kingdom Viridiplantae; phylum Streptophyta; class Pinopsida; order Cupressales; family Taxaceae; genus Taxus; species Taxus wallichiana. The sequence continues at coordinate 168,154,174 of CM031243.1, read as the reverse complement.
TCATTGATCTCTTGTGTGAGTTTCATAACTTATTTCCTCATGTGTATCAAGCTTTAAGATGTTCACCACTCCTTGGGAGAAATGGAAATAAAGTTAAAGGAAGGTGCACGCATGATTGAGAAGAGGCCTTATCAAATGAATCTGAATATTCGTGTAAAATTCAAGGAGGAGATAGACAAAATGATAGCATCAAACATCATTAAGGCCATTGAGGAATCAAAATGGATAAGTTCGATAGTCATTAGTATTAAAAATATGGGATCTATGATAACTACGGGGACCTGAATGTAGTATGTGTCATTGATCCTTTTCCAACCCCATTCATTGAAGAAATCCTAGAAGGAGTAGCTAGGCATGAGATCTATTCTTTCATAGATGGATTCTCAGGATATCACCAAGTTAGAATTGTAAAGGAAGACTAGGAAAAGAAAATTTCACCACTAAATGGGGTAGCTTTGGTAACACGGTCATGCCCTTTGGATTAAAGAACATGTTTGATTTATTTTCATGTATTGTGGTGTAGGCATTTCTAGACTTCGGTCATAATTTTTTTCAAGTCTACCTTTACACCTGGATAGTGTATGTAATAGTGAAAGACCATTGAAAAAATCTAAGGATGATGTTTGAAAGATGTTGGCAGTTGAGGATATCCCTCAACATTAAGAAATGTGTGTTTTCTACCCCATTTGGAACCCTGTTGGGGCATATCATATTTAAGGAAGGTTTTTTGGTGGATCCTGCAAGGTTTCCATTGTTATGTGTTTGAGGAAGCCTACCAGCCACGGAGTGCGGTGTGAGGATTCCTTGGGCATATGGTGTACTACTAGAAATTAATTAAGGGGTATGCCAAGATCATCGTGCCATTGGAGGAGTTAATAAAACACAAGATTTCCTTTCACTGGGAGAGCACAATCGACAACATTTTACACTTTGAAGGATAGGCTTATCAATGTGCCCATATTACGATTTCATTCTTGGGATATGCCATTCCATAGATATGTTGATGCTTTAGGGGATGAAAATTAGAGCATTGTTGGCACAACTTGGGAAGGAATTGTTGATCACCCCTTGTGTTTTTCTAGCAAGAAGGTGACACTAGAAGATTAGAGCTATACTACTACCGAGCAAAGCACTATCAACGATCTACACACCTGTAAAAATTCAGGAAATATCTATTGGCAAAACATTTCATATTCTACACAAAACACATGGCACTGAATTACTTGGTGAACAAGCCTATTTTGTAAGGGAACATATGTTAGTGGGTCATTTTGTTTCAAGAATTTGAGTTTACAGTGGTTGTGAAACCAAGAAAAAGTAACTTAGGACTTGATCATTTGTCAAGGATTAACTTAGGAGAGGACGTGTAGAGCATTGAGGATACTATGCCAGATGCGTAGTTGTTTAGGCTATGGCACACACCCTTTGACTTGGAAGATATTTCCATATTCCTCAAAATAGGTGTGGCGCCAGAGGGGAAGAAGAATTTGGAACAAAAGAAATTAGCCATATCCATCGTGCCCTACATGATAATTGTGGTGACTTATACAGGATAGGATGCGATGAGGTTTTGCATCGGTATGTGTTAGAGAATGAACACATTGTAATCATGGAGGAAGAACATGGTGAGATTGTAGGAGGAAAATATGTAGGGAATGTAACTATGTGTAAGATCATTTTAGCAGGTTTTGGTGGGAGATGGTTTACAAAGATGTATTGAGCTTTGCAAGCCTGTGACCATTACCAAAGGTGCCTTAAAAACCGGGGAAGGAGGGATGAGATGCCCTTGAGACCGATAGCTAGCACATAACCATTTGAGAATTAGGCCATTTATTTTGTAGGACCTATTTCACCTTCCACACAAAGGAATGGTTCACATTATATCATTACATGTACCGACTACTTAACAAGGTGGTCGGAGGTAGTGCCTACAAGGGATTGTACAAAAAAACAACAATTAGGTTCTTATGGGAGAATATAATCAGCGGGGTTCATTTTAAGACCTCTTGGAAATCGGAGGTGGAAAATACTTGGTGAATATAATTCGCATGGAACACAAGTAGTATGAAAAAATATGAGATGTATGCAAGAACAAGAGATTTTTGTTAAGTTTAAAAGTCTACTATGATAGATTGTCACGCATCAACAAATACCCTCATTGATGCCCATCAAATTTCTTAAATGAGATAGTCTGCTTTGCACATCAAAAAAATATTGTGTGCTCATCAAAAAATCTTTTGGTCAATATCTGCATTGCCTCCTTAAATTCATGGTGTCACGCATCTAAATACACAGGATATATCATATGTTATAAAATGTGAAGATAGAAGATCACCATATCACCCATAGGTTAATGGAAGTAGTGTAAAAGCGAATAATCTAGGATTATATAGGGGATATTTTAAAAAAATTATAAGTCACCTTTTCAAACATTAATATTAAGATTTGTGATGTGGGAAGAAAGGATTTAATGATAGGGGTACAAAGTTTTAGTCAAAATATTTGTATTATGGTCATACCACAAGACTACACCATATAAAAGGTTAATGAACAAGGTTTAAAAATTCTAAGTCACACATTAACTAAGATTTGTGATGTTTCATTTGGTGTTTGGTCATACCTGACTACACTTTGTTTCATTTGGTGTTGGGTACGTAAGTGTTACCTATTGAATTCATATTACCATCATTGTGTATAGCACATTATACAGGATGGTTAGAAGATGAGAAAGATCTTGGGGAGATGATCAATAAGTTAATGCAATTAGATGAAAGGAGACATATTACTCACTGGAGTCAAAAATAGAGAAAGATATGAAGAAGGCATGACATGATAAACACATAAAGAACAAATAGTTCGAGGTTGGGTAGATGGTTTTATCGTATGATTCCAAGTTTCTGTGCCACCCTTAGAAATTAAAAATCCATTGGATGGGCCCATACATTGTATCCTACATACTTGATTCAGTACTTTCCGATTACAAGCGTCACGATGGGACGAGGTTACGAGACCATTTCAATGGGAGTAGGCTGAAGCCCTACTATAAATAAGGCTTCTATGTAATCATAAATAAGGTAGTATTGCCATTTAGCCTAGGATTTCCTTTAATGCTTTTCCTTTATTTGTGTTTCCCCTTCTCATTATTGTTCCTTTATTTTGTGCACATTGTGCAATTTGGTAGCCACTTATTACTTTCAAAAGTTTTCTATGCATAGAGGACCACACATCTATTTTTGTGTGGGGTGGAGTAATGTGAAGTGAAATAGAAGCTAGTAGTGAAAGATGTTTTTGACGGACCAGTTTGAAGGATCAAAAGTGTGTAAGTTTAGAAGATCAAGCATAGAAAAGGTGGACATAAGAAATTTTGGTGTCAAGATAGCCTTACGAAAACCATTTAAAGAGGATGAGAAGAACATAAACAACATGAGGTAGGCAAGGGAAAAATTAGGTAAGGATAGAAGAAGTGCCTTTAGCACTGCATGCATGTGTGTGAGGATCTTTGGGCGGTTAAGGAGTTTTACGCGCTAGAAGGTTGTAAGGGTTTTCTCACGGGATTGGGCATGTGGGTAAAGGAACTTAAGGTTGTCTTTAATGAAAAAAACCACCTTTATTGTAAAGGCACGATGGTAGGTGACAATGCATTTATTGTGGGAAAAGAAGTAAAAGCTATAAGTATAAGGTTGAAATACATTATTATTACCTTGCATTGGTGATATTGAAGAGCTCTTGTCAACTAGGGAATCCTTGATAAAAATTGTGTGAAAGGAGGTTATGAATATATGAGTGCATAACTAGTTTGAGAAGTGAACCAATGTGGAAAATAATATACGGGCATGAGGATGAGGGTTTTAGAGTTTTGAAACCTGCAAGTGAATAAACCGTCTTCGATAGGAAGGGTTTTTTCAGGGTTAGGGTTCCACATCTAGGGCATAGGATTTGAGGGATTTTCATGTAAGAGTAGAGCAACAAAGTTGAGCAGATCTAGGATTAGAAGGAGGAAAATAATTTTTAAAATAAACCAATAAGAGAAATGGCACTAAGGAAGGTAATCACCGTCTCACCAAAGAAGGGCAAGGGAAAAGGGAAACAATCTATGTCCACTAGATTCAATGAGGAATGGTACATAGAAATACAATACCCAGATGGAATATTGTTGGGAAAAGAGTAGGTGTCTCATAAAGAAATATGGTTGTAAGTGACTACAACCATCAGAGGAGCACCATAGAAAAATAAATGACATTGTAAATGGTTAGACCAATAGACAAAAGGACACGTGACATAATGCCCATCTATGATGATGAAGTCAAGGTGAAAATGGATAAGGCTAGATTATTGCAACTGTATGAGTTTCCCTATTTTGGTAAACCCAACTAGTTGTACCAATGGCTTATGTCACGTGTACATGAAGACCATTTCTACTTCACAAGACAAAGGATGAGGATAACCCCCCAGCTGATCTCCAAATATAATTTTCTTACATTTGAGGAAGATTCATTTGATGATGATTGGATGATAAAGAGGCCATAAAGAAAATGGTGGAGGCCTATGACTATAAGAAGGGGTCATGATACTTTGACATATCAGCAATTTTTGACCCTATGATGAGGATGGCCATGCACTTAGTATCAAGCTGAATGGATAGGAGAGGTGGACACAGGTCAAAAAGTCTTTCTTGAATTTTTTTTTAAAGATCTCAAAAGGAACCATCTATAACCTCTCAACATTCATAGAAGAGGAGATAATCGATGCCACGCACGATGGGTGAGACAAATTTGTATGTAAGTACTTAGATGAGAACCCCTCCCTAAAAAGAGATTTAAAAATATACTTGTGACACCATGATGGCCACCCACAAGGCATGCCTATTTTTAGGGGATGTCTTTAGGATTCCATGGCCAAAGCCTTATTATCTCTATGTTGTAAGAAACTTGCTGAAATAAACACTCATTGCTGGAATGAATTGCTGGAAATAAACACACATACATGAATAAATAGATTGCTGGAAATAAACACACAATGCAGAAGTAAACACACTTTTCTTGGAAATAAACACACGGTTAAAAATGTTGTGAAAAGCTTGCAAGGAAATGAAAATCTAGTCTATAACACCTACAAGGACAAGTATAAAACAAAGTGTAATTTAAAGAATCAAAGACATTTACAAAATTAATAGATCTACACTATTTTCTTTAGAAATATAAATACCAATAAAATGAGAATCTTGGTTCTTGGAGGAGTGGGCCCTTGCTCCACCTTGAATCAGGATTTGACAAAGTGATATTCTCTCAAAATGAAGTGGCTATTTTATTGCTGAAATATTTTGTCTTACAAAAATGTACTTGAATCTTTCTATATCTCTATCTCTATGTATATATATGTATATATATGTTCTATATTTTTAATCTATCTACAGGTCTTATATATGTATTTATTTTCAAAGATGCATTTATAGCCATATTTGTTCTACCGATTTAGATGGAACCAAATTATGCCCAAAATAGATGTTGAATTTGGAACCTTGTTGGATGTATAGTTTCTATCGATAAGTTATCCCTAGATCTTGAGTATGAAGAATTGGAAAAATCTTTTGATCTACTCTGATTGAAAGGCTTCATTGATTTCTCTATCATTGGATGTCATCAAAATAATAGATTCCCATTGGTTCTAGAACTTTGGAGAAGTTCTGGAACTAAAGGGGACTATTCTTGATCTAACCGTGAAAGTTTCGGAGCTAAATGCAGGAGTTCAGAACTAAGTGCTGGGGTTTTGGAACTAAGTCTAAAAGTTTTAGAACTAAGTGATAGAGCTCATAAAATATGTGATAGAGTTTAGAACTAAGTCTGGAAGTTCTGGAACTAAGCCATATTGAAGCCAAGGCTCCCAAAAACATGTTGATCACTTCATACTCCATTCTCTGACTGATTATGACTTTTTATTACAAAAACTGAATTTCCACACACTTTGTTAGGAATTATAGAGATTTTAAACTTTAGAACTAATATTCAACAAAATATGGACAATTACATCCTAACTTACATTAGATCAAACAAAAGTCACAAAATGTAGTCAAACTTGATAAAAAGGAGAGTAAAATAAGATCATTAATTGTGCATTAACGAGACATATTTTGGCCTTATCATCTCCCCATACTTACTTGTTTGTAAGTCCCCTTACAAAATTTACTCTTCAAATCTTGGGTTGTGTATTTTGCATTCCAATTGACTGCTCAGTCAAATGGCTGAAACTGAATATCCCAAGTGTTTTAGTTCAAAAGTACTATACCCTGATCCTGCTTCTACTTTCCTCTCCATTCCTCAAATTGAGTGGGATCTTGAGGCTCTCTATTTTTCCATGGAGACATGGGAGTGAGAAGAAGGGGAGGCCTTGTTCTCATTCCCATCCATATGCCCCTACATTTTCATTGACTGAGGGATTAGTGTGCACAAGGCTTTAGCTCTTTCTAAGCTCCATATTAAGTTTGTGGGAGATATTACTTCTCTTCTTCTCAATGCAACTGTGAGAAACTCCCATATTTTCAAACATCCATCATAAATCTCTTCAAATTTCTCCTCCTCATAAGAGGTGAAGGCATCAATACTTTTTTGTAAATTGGCCTAGGTAGTGTGCCTTGAACCGACTATCAAAAGCATGGGATCTGAAATGTATAGCAAAGGAAGATGGTTTACCATAGTGAGCCCTCATGTAGAGACCAGATGAACTAGATTTTAATAGATGCTCAGAATATCTCTCTTTCCATGCAACCTGATTTTGAAGAATAGAAACAAATGCATTTAGTTGGCTTTCCCCTACATATAAATTGATCATAAATCCTGTGTTCTTTTCCAACATAAGATTGTAGAGATAGAATTCACAGAGAAGATTTTTCTGCTCTACACTAGCTGAGGAATAGGCTGTCATGAACTCAGATTCATCTTTTATTTCATGTGGAAGGCCACATGCAATTCTTGATAGCTTCCAATGAATAAATTGTTCTTCTAAAAAGATATTGTATGCAGGAGAAGGTCTCCTGCATGTAAGTAATTTTTCACTCATCATGCAAACCATTTGTATTTTTACAAGACATTTAAATTTGTCTTCTTCCTCTTTGTAGAATTTTTCTTCCCATTTCTTACTTTCTTTCTTTTCTTCTTCCATCTTGTTTCTCAGGTCCTCATTTGATGTTTTGAATTCATTAAGTTCCTGCAGGTATCATCCCACAACTATTTGAGTGGCAAGTAAGTCAGTTTAGTCTATGCAGATATACTATTGACATAACACTTGGTCTTCTGGAAAATTGACATTCTTCTTCTTTTTCCATCATCTATTGTTGTTTGACCATTGTCACTTCTTCAGTCCTATTTGTGAGCTGATTTGTTAGTTTCTCAATGAGCATTTCCCTCTATTCTAACTTGAGTTTGAGGAAGTTTAATTCCTCATCTTTCTCTCTGATGATGAGTTCTCTCTGGAAAAAATAGAGTCTATTTTAAATGTTGTTTTTCCTCCTTTTCTGAAAGTTCATTGGGAAATGAACATTCCTCTTCTACCAAAGGGGATTTCCCTTTCCATTTCTAGGATGCCAATTCCTCTTCTTCATGTGATTTGTTGTTGGTTCCCAAACTCTTGAAAATCATGTTCCTCAAATATTTCATCTCCCTTCTCCATCTCAGTTTGGCTTGGTCCAGGAGGAGTCATGGCCATGCTGCCCAAAATATCAGCAACTTCTTTTTCCAACCCATCATGTTCTTCCATTCTCTTTGGAATTTCCCTAGATCTCTTATGAACTCTTCTTCTTTGGGGAGCTTCAAAATGTCTGGAAATGGGTTTCCTCCTAGAGCTTCTTCTGAATTTTACTTCATGCTCTAGCTTAGGTGAACTATCACTATCAGAGATAGATATTAGTTCTCTCTAGTACTGTTACAGAGGAAGGAGTTTCTTTGATAGGCACAATAGATTCTGCAACTTTAATCCTTCTTTTAGATCTCCTTATTTTTGGTACATTACCCCCACCTATTTCTTTTTCTTTCTCTAAGGGCATCAATCTCCAAATTACTTGTAGGAGAAAAAGGGGTTGGTATTCCCCTCCTGATAATATCAGGGTTTTTCTTAAACTTGTTAAGAAACTTTTCCCATATTTCTTCTCCATTTTTCTTCAAAAGAAAATGGTGTTGGGATACCAAATGGATTAACCCATGATGTCTGATTGTTCCAACTCCCCAGGAATACCTCTGAGCCATTGTATGGATGGAGTCAAAAAGGAATCCTAGAAGATTTACTATATATTCTGGTTTTGAATTCCCATACCTAAGATATATTAACATCTTAAGGACTTCTCTTCCCATAGTCCCAAATTGACCATCACAAGTTAAATACTTAACTACCCAAAATGCTACCCTATCAAAGGGTTTGGGAAAGTTGGTCCTTCTAACCCCCTTTATGATTTTCTTGGTGTTATAGATATATTGGGGCTCAGATTCCCCCTCTTGTATCAAGGTTTCCACTAGATCTTTAAGGGTTCCCTTGATAGGATTTGGGACTTGCACAATTGGTATTCCAGACACATTACTCATTGTATTGATAGTAAAAGGAATTATAATGCTTCTAACTTTAGTTCTAGATTCTTCTAAATTTACAATGAATTCTCTTACCAATTCATCATTGTACCTCGAGAATTTTTCAGAACTCCAACCACCCTGCTCATCCAAAAATGGCTGCCACTTCTTCATCTACAAGAAGTTGGGTATCATCCTCTGGCTCTGACTTCTTTTTAATCCCCATAGAAAAGAGGATGATTCAAATTCTTCTTTCTTCAAATTCAGAGTTAGCTACAGAACTACTGGATTTAGCTGTGGAACTATTGTATTTAGTTGTGGAACTGTTGTGTTTATCTATGGAATTGATGGGTTTAGCTATGGAATTCAAATACAATTCTTCTTCTTCTTTCAAAATTCTTCTACAACTACTTCTCAACTTTGTTTATTCCACCCAAATGATAGGTAATTATAAATGTGCCACCACTTTCTTATTCTATCAACATCAACCTCATGATTACTTGCTTTTAATCATAATGCACAATAAATGACTCATCATACCAACCTTTTAAACCAAGTCTAATCACACATGTGAACTTTTAATTTAACCTTTAATAAGTTCAAGACATAATTACCATCCTTTGCTGATGTAATCCCTCCATCTTGATGACTCATCATTCCTAAAAGTGAAAAAGGAAAAATGGTTAGAAAAGACAAGTTGGAATTCAAAAAATTCTTTTTATTTTGCATTAGCCATTTATTGAGGAGACCAATCACCATTGTTGGTTTTCAATTGATCTTTGAGAGATTTTTTTTGGGGGAAGAGAATGCCATTTATTGGTTTTCATTCTTTCCTTTTATTTTTTTTTTTTTTTTTTTTTGGGGAAGAGAATGCCATTTTTGGTTTTCATTCTCTTCCCTTTATTTTGGATCCAAGCATCTGATTATTTGATCATTTTGGAAGAACTGGGTTCTTCCATATGATCAAATTCTTTTTCTACTCAATCTGCTTCAAGAATTCATCCCTAGTAGGAGGCTTCCTATAAAGTTTTAGCCTATGTCCATTGACCAAAAGTGTCCTTCTACTTGCCATCAATGGGAAGTAGCTGAATAGAGCCATTGTCAAATATCTTCTCAATTTGATAGGGTCCCAACCATCTGGTTCTCAACTTGCCCTTGAATTGTTGGTACTTGGAATCAAACAGTAATGCCCAATCTCCTACCTTGAATTTCCTTTTCTTGATATGTGTGTCATGCCACTACTTCCTTTGATCTTGGATTATCTCTTTTCTATTGAAGTGCTTCCATTCTCAACTCATCCAATTCATTGAGTTGAAGAATTCTTTCCTTTTGTGTTGCATCCAACTCAATACCCACTTTAGTTGTTGTCCTCAATGTTTGTAGTTCAAATTCAATAGGTAACAAGGATTTTTCCCATAGACTAACTCATATGGTGAAAACCTGTTGTAGTCTTCCAAGTTGTATTATATGCCCAAACAGCCTCAGGTAGTCTCTTTACCCAATCTCTTCTACCTGATTCAACTATTTTGGTAAGGATGTTTTCCAATTCTCTTTTTTACTTTTGCTTGTCCATTTGATTGTGGGTGATAGGGAGATGACTTCCTATGATTGATATGATAGTACATTGTGAAGGCCTGGATCATATTAGACATGAATTGTGGCCCCTGATATGAAACTATACTCCTTGGTGTGCCCAAACTTCATCATAATTTTGTGCCAAAGGAAATCAAGCAACTACTTCTTCAGTGGCATTTGTTAAATCCTGCACCTCTGCCCACTTTGTCACATAATCAAGTACACACAAGAATGTGCTCCTTTCCTTGTGAAGGAGGACTAAAGGGACCAAAAAATCCATCCCCCACCTTTCAAATGGTTCAATCACTACTTGAGGTTGCAGAGGCATTTCACTGGTAAAGGTTGGTTGTCCCATCCTTTGACAGGGATCACACCGCTTGATATATCTCTTCACATCTTTATACAGAGATGGCCAATAATAGCTAGTGCCAAGTATCTTGTGAGCTTTTATTTTTACTAAAAAAGTGTCCTCCACTTGGTTCATCATGACATGCCCTGAGTATGTCAAATATTTCATCTTCTCTCACACACCTGCGTAAAACCAAATCAGGACCACATTTAAACAACATTCCATTTAACCATTTAAATTGTGCACTAGTTTTGATCAACTTCTTCATTTGTTTCTTAGTGAAAGAAGGAGGAAACTTCCTGTTGCAAGATAATTTTCCATATCAACAAACCATGGTGTATCAGCTGAAATAGAAAACAATTGTTCATCTGGAAATTTGTCCTTAACTGGATCTTGCTCCCCTGTAGTGGTCAAGTCTTGACAAGAAATCAGCTACCACATTAGATTTTCCTAGATTATCTACTATGGTAATATCAAATTCTTGTAAAAGTAATAACCATCTAATTATCCTACCTCCAACCACTGGTTTGTTCATTAAGTATCTAATTTGAGTGATCTGTATGTACAAATATTTTGTACCCTATGATATAATGTCTGAATTTATTAATTGCATAGATCACAACAAGAAATTATTTTTAGTGGTAGTGTAATTTCTCTCAGTGGGAGTAATATTTTTACTAAGGTAATAAATAGCATACATTTTCCTTCTTCATCTTTCTGTCCCAAAACTACACCTATTGAGTTATTTGAGGCATCTGTTTGGATGTGAAAAGGTTTCTCCCAATTAGGTCCTCTCAATATTGGGGCAGTGATTAATTTTTCTTTAATTTCCTCAAAAGCATGTTGACACTTTTCATCCCAACAAAATTCACAATCCTTGGTAAGTAAACTAAACATGGGGGCAAAAATTTTACTAAAATCCTTAATAAAATGCCTATAGTATCAACATGCCCTAAAAATGACTTGATATCTGGGGGTTTGGGGAACAGGAAAGTCTGAAATAATCCTAATTTTGTCTTGGTCAACCTGAATTCCTCTTTTTGAAATGTGGTGTCCTAATACAATCCCCTCATCAACCATCATTAAACATTTCTCATGACTAAGAGACAAATGGTGTTCCTCACATCTTGTTAGTACTCTATCCAAATTCTTCAAAGCATCATCAAATGTGTTTCCATGTACAAGTAAAGTCATCCATGTATACCTCTACACAATCATTCGTTAGGTCTACAAAAATTGCTAATACAACTCTTTGGAAGGTTGTTGGAGCATTACATAGTCCAAATGGAAATACCCTATAGGAAAAGGTACCCCATGGACAAGTAAAGGTAGTTTTATCCTGATCCTCAAGCAACAACTCTGATTTGATTATATCCACTAAAGCCATCCAGGAAGGAAAAATATTGTTTACCTGCAAGGTTGTCCAAAACTTGATCTATGAATGGTAAGGGAAAATAATCTCTCAGTGTGGCTTTGTTTAGCTCCCTATAATCAACACAAATTCTCCATTTTCCATTCTTTTTAGGCACAATTACAAGAGGAGACACCCACTGACTATCTGAGATAGGGTAGATAAAACCTACTTGTAATAGTTTTTCAATTTCTTGCTTGATGATGTCCCTTAAGGTTGGATTAATCCTCCTCTGAGGTTTCCTAACTGGTTTAATGTTTTCAAGTATAGATGTGATGGGTGAAAATACTTGGATGGATTCCTTTCATGTCTTTATAGTCCCAAGAAAAATCTCTAGTATGATCCTTTAGAACATCAAACAATTTAGCTTCTTCATCATTCTTCAGCCAACTATTAATGTTCAAAATTTTACCCGGTTGAATCTCAACATGTTTGGTTCCAATGTGTGATGAACTGATTTGTTGAAAGGGTTCCATTAAGGTGTTTAGTGGACATGGATGTGGTAATAACATATGATATGCAGCAACATCTCCAAAATTCCCTTGAGAAAGAATATTGGACAAAGGACAGTAGGAAGAGTTATGATACTTATCTTGTTGTCGGTCAAACTCCTCATCGCTGTTGTTTTCCAAAAATTCCCCACCATTTCTTGATATCTTTGAAACTAAAACTACTAATTCCATGGCTATTTCTGCTCCTCCCAAGAGAAAATCTCATTCCTCCGGAGTGAAATTATTTGCATTTGCATGGGATCATTGTTTTGTGTTCCGGAGATAAGTCAAATGTTAGAACTAAATGTGATGGTTCTCAGAACTAAATCCATAGGTTCGGAACTAAGTCCAGGTTTTAGAACTAAGTCCGTAGGTTCCAGAACTAAGCCAGATTGTTCCAAGGATATTTGGTGTTCATTCAATGGTTGATTAATCATATCTTCCATCTCCCGTATGTGATCCTGCAATGTTATCATAGCCAAAGAAGATAGATTTTGTTTATTAGTGTCAAGATCATCAACCCACAATTTCTCTTGATTATCAATAAAAGGTCATGTAGAGGGGTATAAAGAAATTTTCTTAGAACTCTTACCATTTGAGATAGTCATATCACCTGATCTGCAATCGATTAAGGCAACAACTATAGCTAACCATGGTCTACCCAAAATAATGGGATAACCAAGTGTTTTACCTTTTGGCTGCAATATAAGGAAGTCCACTGGATATTCCCATGACTCCACCATAACCGCCACATCTTCAATAACTCCTTCTGGTTTTTGCTATGGACTGGTCTGCCATCTGCAATATGGTGTTAGTAGGTTGGATACTGTTAATGGTAATGTTTTCAAAGTGTCCATTGTCATCACATTTATAGTTGCTCCCAAATCAACCAAAACATTATGTATATCTTTATTCCCTATAGAGACAGAAATAACAAGGCTACCAAGATCTCCATATTTGGGAAGTAAGAGTTTTTCCTGCTAATAAATCAGCAAGTTTCCCATCTACTTTAATAGTCTGGGGTATTGCTTCTTTCTTCAGGTATTTTTAAACATAACATCTTGATTAACTTGTTCAACTCTGGAATGTCCTTGATTGCTTGTAACAATGGTATTTCAATATTTAATTTCCTCAACTCCTGCACCAACTCAGATTCCTTGGTCCCTATAACTTCTTGAAATCTCTCTGGGAATGGTTTTATAGAGTTTTTGCTACTGACTCCTTATCTTTTCTTTTTCATCTTTCTTGGGAACAACCGCACTAGGGATTTCAGTTTCTTCTATCATTTCAGTAATTATAATAGGTGGGCTGCTAATTAATTTTCTAGATCTGGTTTGAATATCTTTACAATCCATGGCATTTAGATCCACTGGTTTTTCTTGTTCTACCCCATAGACATAGGAGTTGTTTGTTTGTTTCTGGGATTAACAACTGGTTGTGCTGGCATTTGTGTTTGAACCACATTTTCATTTTGTGAATTTTGTGTTGGGGAACCCATTATGGCTTGTTGATTCTGATTGGGATATGTCCTCCCTTGAGCATAATTATTAGGGCTCCACCTAGGTTGTGACCAAGCATTGGGTTACCTTGACCAAACCATGGTTGTTGGTGTCCTTGGGCATACCAAGATTGTCTTGACCAATCTTGAGGATTCCATGTTGGTTGAGGGACCCAAGGTGGTTGTCCCCAACTTTTTGGTACTATCTGAGCTTCCCATGGCATCATCCAGGGGTTAGGAACTGACCTAGGCATGAACTTCCCTTGGCTAGGTTGTCTCTGGACAAAATTTACTTCTTCTGATGTGGATGGAGTGCTAGTTTGTTTAAGCTGATTTTTAATAAATGGAAGAAGAGAACATGCATTACTCTCATGGTCCCTAGATTCATAGATAAGACACATTTCTATTTTATCTAGGGACAATCTCTTATTGCATGCTTCTTCCTGCATCTAGGACAATACATAGCTAATGGTTCAGTTTTAGCATTTTCTTTAGCTTGCAATCCATCCATGGTGGAGGTTAATTGAACTAAAATGTCTATTTTAAAGTTTTTCAGTTCATCCATCAGTTTGTTCATATCTGGGTTCAAACTTTTAACTATTTTTCCTTTTCTAGGTCCACCCCTTGTTCTTGAATAGCTTCTACAAATGTCTTTAATATCATTCATTCTTAATTGATCAATGTTTCCACCTCCCATCAAATCAAGGGCCTCCCTAGATTCATCATCCAGACCTTTAAGAAAAATGGTTTTTCTTAACTCCTCTTGTAGTACAAATCCACATCTTTTACTCACAAAGAGGAATCTGTCTAAATAATCTTCCATATTCTCATCCTCCTGCTTGATTTTGAAAAATTCTTCCTTCCTATTCCTCCCTCTATAGTAATCTTGATACTTGTCTAGGAAGGAAACTTCCATTTGTGCCCAAGTGGTAATAGAATTAGATGTTAATCCCATAAACCACCTCATTGTTGCATCCTTTAAGGTAGATGGAAACAACTTGAGTTTCTGATTATCTTTTGTAATCATAAGTTTGACACAATACTTTAAATTCAAACAAAAATTGGTCAAGATCTTCAGATGACATTCCTCTAAATGTGGGTAAATGTGTAGGTGAAATATTCTTCATGGGTGTATCATCATCATCCAACTGAATTGGATAAGTAAAGGTCCTATCAGGTTCTCTTTCAGCTTCTCATGCCATTTCTGCATAGTACCTTCTAGACTTTTCTCCCAATCAATATGGTATGTGATCTATTTTGGGGAAGGTGAAAAGTCAGGAGTAGGAGGTTGACTACTCAATTGTGAATCAAAACTTTCTCTAAATGGGTCTTGGGATATAATCTTCTTTCTAAAGGTTCCACTTCCTTCTGGTGACTGATCCAAGAATTCCAAAGGTGGAAATTCTGCTTCTTGTCTAACAGGGGACAATGGTGCTTCTAATTCTTGGTCAACTTCCTTATTTGATCGAGAAGATGATGATGATTCTTGTTCAGATATTTTTGGGAGGAATCGACCCTTGGAGTCTCTTGGTCTACTCATAAATTTTATGATGACGTAGGGAAGATTCTTCAATTACTAGATATATGATTGTTTCTCTTGTTGACACCTAATTAGACAATTCTAACTATTGGGTCCCAAATGTGCCAAAAATGATGGGTGTCGTTATTCCCTTCATTTAATCAACTCTTTGTTGATGTCATATTCAAACAGGGGGGGTGTCAAAGCTATATGCAACAAGAAATCTTAGTGATCTAGTAATTGATTGTAGGTATTTGTTATTTTATTTTCTGGGGTTTTTTTAGTGTCTTTAGGATTCCATGGCCAAAGCCTTATTATCTCTATGTTGTAAGAAACTTGTTGAAATAAACACTCATTGTTGGAATGAATTGCTGGAAATAAACACACATACATGAATAAATAGATTTGCTGAAATAAACACACAATGCAAAAGTAAACACACTTTTCTTGGAAATAAACACATGGTTAAAAATGTTGTGAAAATCTTGTAAGGAAATGAAAATCTAGTCTATAACACCTGCATAGGGACAAGTATAAAACAGAGTTTAATTTAAAGAATCAAAGACATTTACAAAATTAATAGATCTACACTATTTTCTTTAGAAATATAAATACCAATAAAATGAGAATTGGTTCTTGGAGGAGTGGGCCCTTGCTCCACCTTGAATCAGGATTTGACAAAGTGATATTCTCTCAAAATGAAGTGGCTATTTTATTGCTGAAATATTTTGTCTTACAAAAATGTACTGAATCTTTCTATATCTCTATCTCTATATGTATATATATGTATATTCTCTTTTTTAATCTATCTATAGGTCTTTATATATGTATTTCTTTCAAAGATGCATTTACAACCATAGTTGTTCTACCGATTCAGATGGAACCGAATTATGCCCAAAATAGATGTTGAATTTGGAACCTTGTTGGACGTATAGTTGTCTGATAAGTTATCCCTAGATCTTTGAGTATGAAGAATCAAAAATCTTCTGATATTCTCTGATTGAAAGGCTTCATTGATTTTCTATCATTGGATGTCATCAAAATAATAGATTCCCATTGGTTCTGGAACTTTGGAGAAGTTCTGGAACTAAAGGGGACTGTTCTTGATCTAACCGTGAAAGTTTCAGAGCTAAATGCAGGAGTTTTGGAACTAAGTGTTGGGGTTCGGAACTAAGTCGAAAGTTCTAGAACTAAGTGATAGAGCTCATAAACTATGTGATAGAGTTTTTGGAACTAAGTCTGGAAGTTTGGAACTAAGCATTGAAGCCAAGGCTCCCAAAAACATGTTGATCACTTCATACTTCATTCTCTGACTGATTATGACCTGTTTTATTACAAAAACTGAATTTCCACACACTTTGTTAGGAATTACAGAGATTTTAAACTTTAGAACTAAATTCAACAAAAGATGGACAATTACATCCTAACTTACATTAGATCAAACAAAAGTCACAAAATGCAGTCAAACTTGATAAAAAGGAGAGTAAAATAAGATTTACGAAGAAGCACGCCTATGTGAGAAGTATGTCTCCTATGACGTGCATATGGTGAAGCCGATTACCTTGTCTATTTATGGGAGGATCGCAACAATGGTATATTTACGCATGATGCCAAAATATGAGAAGGGTTCCTATGTGGAAAATGATGTCTCAATCCCAAAATACCTATAACAAGGAATAATGTTGCATCAAGGAAGAGGGAAGTGAGAGGAGGCACATGAGAAAAATTCACCAAGTGCATAAACAACATAATCTATAGGCACGCAAGAGTCGAGCACGAGGCCAAACACATATGCATGGAGGAAAAGTCACATGTGGAAGAAAAGGAGAAGACACCTAAAGAGGAGGTGCGCAGGAAAGAGGTGTCCCCTAACAAAGAAGATTTTCCAAGGAAGGAGTCACTATTGAAAAGGATGAAAAGGAAGAGTCCCTATACTTAAGTCTCTAGTTAGGAGGAAGAAGAAGGTAGCGGAAAAGGAGACTTAGAAGAAACAAAGAGACTAGAGGATTACAAGTGTGAGAAGGATGATGATGAGCACAAAGAGGCTTAGAACCATCCCGTGTATGATGTACATAACTCGAGTAAGGAAGTGAAAAAGGACGGGGAAGAATAAGGTGCTCAAGGAAAGGGAGAAAGCGAGGAAGTAAACACTAAGGATCAAAGGACCCCAAGCCTTACCAAGGAGTGGGAATAATAAAGGATTTGGTGGAATAGGAGGTAGAGCGCAGCAGTAGATGAAGTGCTCAAGGAGATAGAGGAGGAAATCATAAATAAGGAGTATGGAAGCATGGAAAAAATCCCATCATGATAGTAAACTTTCATAAGGGAGCGCGCATAGGCGTAAAGAAAATTATAGAAGTGTAGGAGAAAGTGATGGGTTATATGAATGATCCAAATAAGGTAATTCACACATTCTTTCAAAGTACCATTCCTACATACAAACTTCTTATATGGTCTTCATTCGAAGAGGAGGGTCTATACCCTCATACAAGAAAGATTCTATCTTGGGATTTTAAGTCCCATGTTGATGAGCTTGAGTTCGAGGTCAGTAAAGGGGCACTGATGAAGATACCAGAGACCAAGGGAGTGAACCCCTTGATAAATTCTCAACAATTATCTGATGAGAAAGTCTGTAATGCACTCAACAAGGTATTGGTGGAGGTTGAGGTG
The DNA here is from genome assembly GCA_018340775.1 of Taxus wallichiana var. yunnanensis. Taxonomy (NCBI): domain Eukaryota; kingdom Viridiplantae; phylum Streptophyta; class Pinopsida; order Cupressales; family Taxaceae; genus Taxus; species Taxus wallichiana. Next base: position 168,136,112 of record CM031243.1, on the reverse strand, counting down.
AGATTCTTCAGAAGGAATGACAAGGTAAGGGTCTAGAGGAAGAGCTAGAGAAGAAGAATGAAGAACTCATTGAGAAGGAAAAGGATCTAAAGAAAGTGAAGTTGATCAATGCACAATTAAGGTATAAAATAAGGGAGGAGAAGGAAAAGGTGCATGAGGTCTACAAAAAGATAGATATGATTATAGATGCTATTATATTGAAGCATCCACACTGCCCTGCCGAGAAAAAAATATGAGTTGACCTTACAATTCTTGGAAGACTTAACCCACATCCTTACCATGGAAAGAAAATTTCTCACATTAGAATCAATAGAAGAGGTAATGGGATGAAAAAAGAATGAAGAAAGGCTTAAGATTGGGGAAATAATTACTTGATATTATGAACTCCTTTCGTTGTATAGACTTCATGTATGATAATTTCACTAATAGAGATAGGGTAACAAGTATATTGGTTACTATGCATGAGGTGAATCTGAAGGAATTCTAGGAGAATAAAAGGGAAATAGGGTGGATCGGGATAAAATCCTAGCCAAAGTTGAGATAAAAATGGAAGCAATCGAAACATTACGGGGTTCGAGCTTAAAAATCAGCTTAAGGAACTGTACCCCTAGGTCACTCATAGAATGGATGTGTTGGGTAACCTTAGCAAATATATGGAAGGGATTGTAGATATGCTAAATGCTAAGGGTGATGAATTAATATTTGAAGAGGTGAGCACTCTAGTGGGTGACCTAATCTAGTAAGTGTAGGGTGAAGTAGATGCCTGGGAGAAGATTGAGGCAATAATGAGGAAGGAGTTCCTACTCCTCTTGCAACAATATCATATTTTTCCATTATTCCATTCTTAATTATTTCACTTCTTCCATTCTTTCATCCTCCATATAAATTTTTGGGTCCCACCATTCTTTATTATTTGAAGAAGAAGGATGTTTTCAAGGATAGAGAACAAGATTAGTGTGGGGTGATGTTGGGCCTCGAAATATTATCTAATTACCAAAGGGTGCATACACGCGTGGAACTAGAAAGAAGAAGGGAACTTATGGAGAATCACGCAAGACAATGGTTTAAGAAGGTTTTAGGAGAATACAAGGTGCACATGAATGTCAAGACATCAAATTTAAAGGACTTAGCCATATTTGGCATTCTAGAGGAACTTGAGGAAAAATGTGACCCAACTAGGTGTGCTGAGTGGATAAGGTGCCAGCCTGGAACCTTGGAGGTCAAGAAAATAATATTCCACACATGGAATATTCCCAAAAGACATCATTACATAGAGTGGAGGGTTCACAAGGAGATAATCATGAGGACCACCTTGACACTTAGCATGTGATCTACTAAGAAGAGAAGGCATGACAAAGTGAGTGCTTGAACCTATAAAGAGATATTTTGAAAGTAAATAAGAGACACCGAATAGAGAGAGGGTGACAGTAAAGAAGCATGAGATCAAAGGGAATGCATCGAGGGTATGATGTCGAGTAATGCTAGGGTTTAGAGAACTTAGAGATGAGGGTTCTAAAAGATGTAATAGGCCTCTATATGGAATTAGAATCTTTATTAAGGGATGAACTGGGAGGGCATAGCTAGAATATCATATCAAGGGAAATTCATAAGAGATGAGTCCCAGTCATCATTTGATATATATGGTCTATGATGACCTCTTTTGATCATATTATGGCTACCATAATCACTCTAAATGAATATATAATAGTTTTTATGTATATCATGCTTAAGGGTATAAACCCTCTTGTTAAATGGCTATCATAGTTCAGATCTTTTAACATGTTTATTACTTTGTTTTTTGTAATGCATTAAGATGTGGATATGTTATATGTTTCTTCCTCCTTATATAACTAAGTAAATGTATTCTCATTCTACAAATCACCCTCCAATCAATGGCAAGAGCTTCTCACTATGCTCACATACATGAGGGCCTCGGTGTAGGCGTATGCCTCGGGTGAGCACCCAACGTCCACCGGGTGATAGGCCGACGCACATGGGGTTAGAAAGTTGTACTAAGGGTACATAAAAATGAATACACTAAGAATATATCCTATCACCTAAGGTTACATCTCACAAGAACTCAAGAGCTTAGTTGTATTCATCTAGCACCATTATAAGGGACACGAGCTAGTTTTTTGCATCACACTCATAAGAGGGAAGTTCATTTTATTCCATACACACATCTCTGTTACATATCTTTACATATATCTACTTTTCTCGCTATCAAGTATGACATGTACAAGATCCACATAGGGCATGATTCCACACAAACACATATAGCTACATTGGGTCCGAGATGTAGTGCAACACTCAGTCATAAGATCACTTGTTTGATAGCGAGGATAGTCCGAACCCTCATTTTGCATATTTTTATAGGATTTGATGTTATTGTGAGGGTTTTATAGGTGATATCTTTATTTACAAGTTATTAGTGACATCAACGATCATACTACAACAATATAGCAATAAACATCAATGGTTTGAGATCATCCAACAAACTTATAAATTCATCTCCTGGACCTCCTCCCAGCGAGACCTTGACATCTCGAAAAGGATCCTAGTGCCTAGGAACCCCAAAGAATAGTCCAAACACCCCGGTCCTCACTCCTCCTACACTCTTTCACTTTTTTTGGGTTTGGTTTTAAGGTCATATATTGCCATTCTTCCATTACTTCACATTTGTACACCGTCGGGATATTTGTGAAATCAGCTAAGTAACCTAACTCTCCATTGAACTTAAGGTTTCACTTCTTTTTTGATTTTATTGAGTCATTTCTTTACTTTACTATCATACATATTTTCTATATCATACATAAGAATTTAAAAAGTAATATATGCATTAGTTTATTTTTATTAAATCATTTGTTATTTACATCAAGAAATTGTCCCACGTGTCATGCAATGTGGTTCATTCATCAATGTTCATATGCATAACTTCATTATCCATATTTATTAAGGAATTACTTTTTTCTCAAATGCATCGCTTATGTGAAATCCAAAATTTATAGTATTTTTGATGGATCTCTCCTCTACCGTAATTCACCGATGGCCTTTTACTTATTTCAAACTTTGGATGCTCTATATGAGTTTACATTGCAAAATAAAACATTTTGTAGGTGTGGACACATGCTTCTATTTTTCAAGAATATCCCAACAATATAATTATTATACATTGATGGAACTTTAGAACCGGCCCTAATGAATTTTAATTTGTCATTTATATAGACATGTGAGGGTGAGGAGGTGAGAATTTTTTCGGCATTGTCCTTGTTGAAAATTTAGGTCGTGGTCCCACTACACACTCCTCACATGGTGAATATTTCATAAAATCATAGTGCATGGGACTGATGTCCTCTTATTTTTATTGTTCAACCTCCTTTTCATGCTATTCTTCTTCATACTCCTCTTATTGCTAATGCTACTCCATGTGTACCGAGGTGTCGAAAGGTATTTCTTCTTCTTTGCACTCAAAATACTTAGGATATTCCTCTTCAAAAATATGTATTACATGAGGGTTATTTTCTCCCTTTGAGACCTTACCCATCCTTTGGGATTATTTACCTTTCCCTTATTCTCCTAGACTAGTTGTGCACATGGTTTCGGTTGGGCTTGTTAGAGGTATTCTAGGAAGGGTGCACACTAAGATTTTTTTTTTGGATACATATCTCTTTCTCTACTATTATCTAATTGTTTCTCATTTTAATATCCTTCTCTTCTTCTTCTTATTGTTGGAATGGATAAGGCTTGTGCTTCTTCCGTCTTGTAGTCGTCTTCCCAAAAGATGGTAGTGTAATAGATGTATCGTTGATGCATGAGCATCTTGGCACAAGAAATATCATGTTGTTAATCTATCTTCTAGTCATGAATTTGAGGTTGTGGGATGTGTTAGAGTCCATAGGAGGTTTGAATGAGTCCTTGTAAGAGGGGAAAAGAGTAAAAATTTGAATTTTCCTTTGTAAGCACTTTTCCCTCCAAAGTGAGGTTTGAATTTGTAAAAGGGTGGAAATGGAGAAATAAGCTTGTAAAGTGGGTTAAATGATGTTTTAAGTATGTAGAGAGAGTATTAGGTTCAATTTAGAGTGGTTTAAGTGTTTTATTAAGTGGTAAGGGGATGTATTGAGTTTGTGTGTAGGAGAATCATTGAGGTGCTCAAAATAGTATGAGAAGGGAAATTATGCACATAGAGACTAAATGAAAGTCCAAGGGTCACAACGTGTGACAGTCATGAAGAATCTAGAGTAGGTACATCCATGTGGGATTTTGAGGATAGTGAGTGGACTAGTGATTGTTTGGGGAATAAATTCCTTATAGAAGGAGGAAGGAGGAAAAATAGAAGTATAACATTTTGTAAGAAATACAATGAGCATGAATATGAATTTTGATATGTGTGTGTAATCGTATTTTATTGAGCATTTTTTTGAGTTGTATTAAAGAAATTGAGATTACTTATTTCAAGCTTGTGTTTACATATCCCATATTTTAGTATGCTCAGAGGTGTAACACTTTGTGTGTACAAGGCTAAACTGTGTTGGTTGTGATGCTTGTTGTATTTGAATCTCTATGTGATATTCAAGATAAGAAAAGGGTTTTTTTATGTGATTGGAAGTTATCTTCTTGTGGCGACCTTGTTGCATATTCAAATACCTTGATAAAAATACAAATTATGTGTGTGTGTGTAAACTATGAGGTGTGATGTTAGAATATGTAAAGGTGTGTTTGGATTCATTAAGGAAGAAACATATATTTCAGTGAAGGCTCATTGTGTGAGGAATGAAAAAAATGCATGCATGTTTATGTATCAAGTTAGATATAAGTACTTCTTACATAAGACAATGAGTGAGATGTGTGTTCCTACAGGGGAAAATACAAAGGAAATCAATTAAATAGGGGTTTTTACATGGAGTGAAGAGATAATGGTAAGATCATCATTAAGTCTCATTTTAGTAGTCCTTTGATCCAAATCTTAAGTCTTGAATCAAAGTTTTAGAAAATTTATATCTAAATAAACTCTACTGGGTAAGCATGAGGGTTTCCACTATAATAGTGCTAGGGTTAACTTTTAGAGCACCAAACCAATGCCATTTTATTTGAAAATTCCAATATATAATTCCAAGGGACCAAAGAAGTATATTATGAAATAAAGGTTAAAATTTGATATTTCCATGTGAGTTTGGAAGAAGATGGTTGAACATAGTCCAAAGGCTAATTTAGAGGGGTGTTTTATAAAGGAAGTTTCATTTCACTTTTGTGAAAAGACTTAAAATTTTCCATGCATGAAAAATTCCATAATGGGTGCCCAAAAATCTTTATGTTTGGTTTGGATCATTCCTAAAAAGAAATTTATAAGGGATTCGGGAATGTCATAGGCTAGTTGTCTTCTCAAGAGAAAAATGCAAAAAGTGAGCTATAAGGAGTTGTAGAATGAGTTAAGTTGAAATTTTTTGTGAGAATATTAGGATTGGAAAAAGTGAACTAAGGGAGTTTTAAAACCTTCTATGTATCTCTAGAAATCTATATGCATGGTTGTTGCACACATGTCGACTTAAGGGGCATTTAGTAAACAAGGTTGATCGGGAAGGGTACGTTGATGTTGTGGGTCATTTTGAACCTTTGTGGTGAATGAGATGAGATTGTTTGAAGTATGTGAACATGGGAGAATTATTGAGGAACATTTAAGGAGAAATAAGCAAAAGTTACACTTTTGAGCAAAAGACCAGTGAATCAAGAGTAAGAGCTAGTTAAGGTAGACGAAGGCAAAATCAATATGAATGAGTAATGAGCTATTTGATAGATGGAATGATGTTGTGAGAAGTATGAAGAACAAGGTATAAGGATAATAAATCAATTCAATGTGATATTGTGTTAGTTTATACAAATTTGTGAAAACATAGTAGTTGTTATCCATTATAGGCTTGTTGTGGATCCTTTTTGTAGAGATAGAGTCAAGTTGTGGTTTATAACCTCTTAAAAAGGTGAATATAGGCATGTATGAAATTTTTCTATACATTAATTGCATGCCTCCACCACATTTTAATCCTATAACTTTGAACCTAGATATATGTATACTTTGCATGCCTCTTTCCCTATTGCCAAAGTTATTATAGGATTTAGATCCATCCCATTTAACTCCTTTGTTTCCACATATGGCTATTTGGTCATGTAGCCATAAGTCTTTCACATAGTGTGGTACTCCATGTATACCTTATCTACATTAAATTTTAGGGGATGCACATCCTTGATTCTATTCACTACGCTCTTGAAGTACACTGTTCATGACTATAAATGAAAATTTACACCATGGGCCCATTTCTCTATTCAACAACAAGAATCAAGCAAGGCAGAAGTTCAGTATGAAAAAAATTATACTTACCAATCTAACTCAATGGGAAACTCCCTGGGATGCACCATTAATTTTAAAGGCATCACACATCTTCTTATACAATGTGTCCATGTGTGCCTTGTACACATTTGTGATTTCCCGTCACAAGTGTATTTCATGAATCTCTTCATCGGTGATCAATTCTCCATAGGGTGTTCCCATTCCTTTCCTAGCAGTATATCATGAAATCCAATCTTCCAAAATAGTCTTAGTAATAAAATTGAACACCATGCAATATTATTTCCTTTATCATGTTGGGTCCTAGGGTCCTAACCTCCTTTGCAATACTCTCCACAATGTATAGAGAAATATTGTATTTGGTGTCATGTGCCATCTTATGGGCAATGTCCAAACAATATTATTTACTTATTTCTACCTCTTAGAGGCTCCAATATTACAACTCACCGAGCAAGAATCCACTATGGTACCATGGTTAGAGATGTTTGTAACATTGAAGGAGTGACTTGCCATTTGATAATGTAATTTAGTGGTTGTTTCTTCCACCACACCTTATCATGCATATCTATCACCATCTCTTTTCCCATGTCACGTAATCTCATTATTTTTACGATTAGTTACAGATTGATGCACATTATACTTCCTATAAAGTATAATTAATCTACATGCACATGTGATATCAACCATTGGAAAAGTCATGCAGGCTTGTTAAAAAATAGTAACTCAAATACTTTCAATACTTTTTCATTTTCCAAGGTCTTGCACACGTGGTCACTTCTATCATTACTCGAACCTACTACTACATGTCCTCATGATGGCCCCATGGATTTGGCACATAATACTCCTAGTATAACTTTTACATATACACCTATATATTATCCATGTGTGACTTCTTCTTCTTTCTCCTAACTTATACATTGGTCTCATAGTCCACCTCATAGGCATAGGTCTCCACCAAATACACACACTACCCATGGATATATAGTTCCATTTCATAGTCTCTTTCTCTACATGTACTCCCCCTTGTAAATAGAATCTTTTATCATTATCACATGCATACCTCTCTCATACTAGAAGATAGTAGACCCTTTATCCTTACCCTCATAAGGTAGATCAATGCAAAATTCACACACTGGGGCATATTACTCCCCCATCACTACCCGATGACGACTCTATTCTAGGTTCATACATGATTATTGAGGATACACTTACCTAAATGGACCTGACCTTGTACACATACATTGGTGGAAACCTTGATCCCCTCTCATAGTTGTTATATCTCATGTTCATATTTGTAAAAAAATCAAAATAATTAGCCTAGAGCTTGATTAGATGTATGTTTTCTTTCTCATATTAATATGTTTCACATTTCTTATCATGTTACTTGGATTCGTAGTATGCTCTATCATTTTTCCATACACACATGTATGAACATGGTACTTTTTAAGGTTAATGTAGATCACTTACAAGTTTATACATGATGTATAATGCTTAGCATAGTCCCCTTATAGCTCCTTGAATAGTGATAATGTGATGCTCATGTACATACTTAAGGCACAAGTGAACTATGTATGGTATGAATTTGATGACCCTAAGATAAGGGATTCCTAATACCATGTCACAATGCATAACTATAGAGTTGAAAGTGAATGACATAATGATAGGAAGAGTGACATGCCCATGAGAAGTAGGAGACCTACATGTCATATGAGATAATGGAAAATTTATATCTTGCAAAAATATATAGAACATGCATTGTGCTTATAAGTAGGATGTACCATAACATTGTTAATAACATGAGGACCAATAAAAGCATCAATGTGTAATCTATGCAATGAAAAAGAGGCATGAAAATTAACATCAATAAAATTAATGACAGGTGAAGGAAGATCAATATTACTAATAAGAAATCCAAGAGGATGATTTGAAGATGGAGGAAGAGGAACATCATGATAAGAATGAATCAAATAGGATTCAAGAGCTGATTTTTTGTGCTTGAGTAAAGGATCGTTAAATATATTAATCTTATCATTGTCATTAGTATATTTAGGAATATAAATAGTAGATTTAGGAAACTCAATGTCATGATTGTCAATTAAATATTGGATTAGATGTATAATCTTGAAACCTTATCACTAGAATGGCCACTGCATATATAGTAATCAAATGTAAATTTTCATAAAATTTCTTTCCATGAGGCCTATTAGGATAGAAATCAAGAGGAGACAAAAGAGAAATTCTATTACTTTCCAAGAGTTGAGGAAACAACATATGTGGTGGATATGGAAATTTAGTAAAATGTGGTGTGTAGGTTGTAATTGGATATTTTAAAGGTTGAGATATATCATTAAAAGTTGGCTTAGGTTCACTATTATTTTACTTGAAGGAATATTTTCTTGGGAACTTGTTAGTAGATGAATAAGAAATAATAACACGTTATTTAAGATTTCCCTAAAGAAAGTAACTTGATTTCAAATTTTTAGATTGCGACATAGATGATTAAAATAGTGAAAAGAGTCAAAGAGAACACATTGTTATAAAAGTAGAAATAAGATTTATGATGTAGAGTTTTACCTCCATTAGTACATTCAACAAGTTTAATAGGATCCTAACACAAATCTCATCAAAACTCGCATTTAGAGGATCATTCCTAGCTTAATAATGGTTTATTATTTTCCATAGGATCAAATTTTCGTTGAATATCTTGAATGCTCATCAGGATCTACTGCATACCCTACCTCTAGAATTATTTCAATCACCCAATGCCCACTCTTCATTAAAAATACTTTGTGGATATCTTGTCCATCCTTCTCCTCGGGTTTCTTGACTAGTTTCCTTTATCAAACATGCAATTTTTGGTGTTTACCCTTCTCCAAGGATTCCTAGCTTAATAATCCTCTTACACCCTACAAACAAGTGAGATTTCCACAATCATTTGACTCTAAAGATCATGCACATCAAATTTCCCTTAGGTTTCTCCTAAATTTCCCTCTAGTCTCTTGAGAGATCAAGAAACTTTCTAGTAACATGACTAAAGGAATATAGAGACACCCATTCGAGATGAAAAATTGACAAGGAATATTTATCAATCCCAATGTGTGCCCAAAATTCTAAGCCCCAACTCACAACACTTCTCCTTGAAATCACCCATTAGTTATTTTGCTCACAAATCCTAAGCTAGCTAGCCCTGCCCTCACCGAATTTTTGCTCTAACTTTGAATATGAAAAGAATCATGCTATAAATCCCACATTTCTGGACACCCATTTGAGCCTAGATATTTCTTGGTGATTTTCATGACTAGATTCCAGCTCTATGACCTACTTATTTTGTTAATGGGTCTTCATTTTAGGTCTTCACCGTGTGACTACATTTATCTCCAAATGCCATTGATATCTCACTATTCCACATTTGAAACCCAAAATTTACTTTTGGTTCTCTTAAATAACTCTTATAAGATCCTTCCTTCAAAATTTGAGGGTAATTCCCTCTAATTCAAGGTTTTTAGATCCATTTTCCTAACAAAACCCACATGGTCTGCAAGGAGCCCAAGAAGAAACAAAACACTATAAATTTACTAATGCATGCCTTTTAGTCCTCATATTTGTTCCCAATGAATTTTAAATCACCATATTTACTATTATCTTACCAATACTTGATGATAATGGGAAATAAGACATGATACATAAGAGATTTACCCTTTTACACATTTAAACTCGAGTTCTTAGAACCCTCACAACCCTTCTTGGAAAGAATGAACCCTTGCTGAAGTAAGCTATCTTATTTGATTGAAATGGCACTATCATGTGATTCAAATGAAGGAATGTACAATAAATGCAGCTACCACTATGACAAGAAATGAAGGATTTACTCAATTTCAAGATTTAGTCTCGACATCCCTTACAATAGAGATTGCTAACTTTCCAAATACTACCTTCCCTCTCCCTATACACAATACTTTAGTGTGAAGTTATAAAATTTATAAAATTCCCCAAAACCATTCTTAAAGATTCCACTCGTGCTTCCCCTTTGATAGATTGATGGTGTTCTTAGAATACTGGTATAATGCTTTTAAACAAGATATCTCATATCAAATCATCACTATAGGCACTTAGAATCATTGAAAAAGGCAATAACTATCTTGAAAATTATAAAATCCCTTGAACCCATTAATATTAAAGTCTTAACCATGTGTGTACTTGCTTTCTGATGACCCTCCAAGGACTGTACATGACATGCAACTTAAGAAACCATACACAAATATATGTATTATATACAAATTAGTATTAAGAACTCAAATACATTGGTCTAAGCTTGAGGTGAAATATTTTATCAATGCTTATATCAAGAAAAATTACATGCATACTCAACACATTTAATAAAACATGCAAAATTAGTCATACACTGATTTTTTCCTTCAATCCTCTTCTTGAAAATTTACACATTTTGATTCATATCTAGATAGAATAAATGGATTTAGTTACATTTTTCTTCTTATCTTCTCTCCAAAAATTTCACTTGAGTTTATTACTCATTTGATCAGTTATAAACATGAATCATCATGAGATTCCACTCAAGGGAGTTACTTTTACATTATAGGCCTAAGTTTAGCATGACTAGCTCTTCTGATGATATGTGGCCCTAAAAGGGTCCTAATACCTCTTGTTGCCTCATTCCACCCTTCTACATAGTCTCCAAGCTTCAAGAATGTTTAAAAAAACTTCATCAAGCCAAAATGGCCTAAATATTCAAATATTACAAATTGTAGGGAAATGCTCCATTTGAATTTTGAAAGGCCCAAAATTAGACTAACTACATAGAATGATAGAATGACTCCTAGGACTCATGAACACACCTAGAAAACCCCTAATTTATGTCTTCATAGTTTATTTATATAGATGGATTGATGTTCATGCATAAATTTAGATAAAAATATCTTGCAATTCAAATTCATCTAAGACATTTCTCATTTTAGAAAGATTAATCTTATAATGCAAAACATAGTCACTAAGATGTTCATTAGTTCCTTTCCTGATTTTTTCCATTTGTGCATATGATATATTCATTTCAATATTCATATAAAAGTGATCCAAAAGTAGATTTACTAAAGGAGTAAAATATCTAATGGAGTGTAAAGGAAAGTCATAAAACAATGGCAAGGCATAGTCTTGTAAACTCCTAGGAATAAAATTGGTCAAAAGTATGTCATCATAATGATAATAAAATCATGCCACATGAAATGATCAAATTCACTCTTGGGGATATCCATGGCCATCAAAGAGAGGAAACTTAGGTGAGGTAAAATTGGGAGGGAGTGGATAAGAAGAAACCTTGGGTATAAGTGGACTATGAAGAAGAAGTGAAGAATCAAGATATGGAGAGGAAGAGGACAAGGCCTATTACAATTGATGAATTTGATCTTGTAAATCATGATATAGATAATCTAAGGCATGGGTTCCTAAAGAAGTTCTAGGTTTGATATGGGAAATGATGGGGTGATAAAAAATAGTAGTAGGTGTAGAAAAAGGAATATAAAAGTTAGATATCCCTATATTGGTAGGGGAAGAAAAAGCTGGAATAGAAGAGGTGACAACAATAGAGAGCTCTAATGTATGAACCATACTAACATGAGTAATATTGTGACAAGAACATTGTGCTACTAATAAAGTATCAATGTCATGTGGTACATGAGTGGGATTATCATGTAATTTAGAACATAAAGTGGCAAGAGCATCGAGCTATGCCTGATCCATATTAATGTCTACATCTTAAGATAGTTCGCTATCAAAATTTTCTATGTCATGAATTGGGGATTTGATGGGAATTGAATAAAGGGTTATCATGTGTGGTTTCAACCATATTGTTGGAATTATTATGAGCATGTGGGAGGGAATTTTATGTTTGGGAGAGAAAAGTGAGCACCACGGGTAATGGGCATGAAAGATGGATCTGATAATGGGCATGTAAGGAATGGGCTCACTAAAAATTTAGATAAATTTAAATATTTATCAAAGGAATGAGATCAAATTAATATAATAAGAACGAATAATAGCTAACATGAAAATAAAAATCAAGTATGCAAGATAGGAGATAAGAGTGACTTAGCTTTTATCAGAAGATCTGGATTGATTTTAGGATAGAAAATAGGTTGGGAACTGGGTTGTGTAAACTTTGTCGAGAAATTAGAATTTGGAACCTCTTGAGATAAAACTACCCAAACCGGGACATGACCACCCTAAGTGTTATTGTCCTATCTATGTGCTAGTGTATGGGAATGTGCTCTACTTTTTCTCTTTTCAAGGTCTAAAATTAGTTTCTTACTTTCATTATTTATCACATCCACTTTGTTGTAGGGTTTTTGTTCACACCTAAACATGTAAACCAAACCTTATCTACTTACAAAAGTCTCAAGAAAACATTATATGGAGTAAATAATTCATATAATTGATTAGGACTGACATTATATGTCACCCCAATGTTATTACTATTGAGCATTACACTACATTTTAGACTCTATGTAGTTCAATTGTGTGTGATTGAACTGTGTCCCTTAAGGCTAGGTCACCCTTACGCAAGTCACACCAAGATAGCAGGATATAACTAATTTCCCAAGATGAATGTGTGAGATAAAATTCATAATATATCCCCTCTTATGTAATGAATAATGCAACCCAAATGTAGTCCTTGGTTATTTCTCTTGTATATGGTAGATAGAAAGTGATAGCACAATTTCCCTCTCACCCCTAACAATAATAATTCATGTATATATATGATTCCTTTTTTTAATTTTTTCATTGAAAAACAAACATGAAGACCCAAAGTGATAAGAATTTTTTAGAAAAGATAACAAGTAATATAGAAATTCAAAATTTGAGAAAAGGATGGAAAAGGATAGAAGCGTCAAAGGGGAAGAGCGCATGGGCACTCCTATCCCTAATGGGCGGTACTTTTGGGATGCTCAAAGTATATAACGGAAAATATAGAGTTGGGTCATGTGTTGTCCAATGTACAAAAGTAAAGTGACCATTCAAAAAATCAAGTGTCAAGAGTATCAAGAGGGATAAAGAAATGTAAAAGAAAAATAAGTGTTGTTAATGTCTAGTTTTCTTACTTAGGAATCATGCATATAATAAAATATTTAGAGGTGTGATGTAAGTAGCAAGTGCATGATTTTATGACTCAAGATGTTATGTTGAAAATTTGAGAGGTACAATGGAGGATGTAGAGGATATTCATAAAGAAAAAATTTATTTCAAAATGACATGTTGAGAAAATTTAAGAGATAAGTTCAATGGAGAAAGTTAGAGATATAACATAAAGATGGTTTCATATTGTGATATATCTATAAGAGAGTAAGGAAATGAATACAATAAATTTTGATGAATTAGTGGGTTATTTATTGTCCCATGATGATAAGATGAGATTATATGAAGGAGATTCAAGTACAAACATACGAAAAAACACTTGTAATAAAGGTAAACACTTAAAAGGGGAAATATCAAGCTAAATTTACAAATAAAGGTAAGATATTTACATAACTTATCATTATTGAAAAATACTAGGACATTTTATAAAATACCGTAGGATATTGGAAGCTAAAAATCAAGATAATCAAGAGGATGAAAAAAGGATTTCCAAGTTGAGAAAAGTGAGGAACCAGAGAACTCAAATGATTTATATTTTTATCTCTCATGCACTATGGGATTAGAGGATAAAGAGAATTTGTGAATTCTTGATTTAAAATTTTATTAGCATGTGTCCTTGTATCACAACATTAAGACATGCAATAGGTTGTAGTCTACAATAAATTGATATTATTCTAATTAAACAATGTCTAAAAGATAGAACATAACATAACCTATAGTTTAAAATAGCTACATAAATAAAAAATTCAAGAAGATATAAATAAGAGACAAGAATATATCATAATAGAATGAAATGCATTTTATCAAATCAAGACTCAAACATGAACTCGTAATGAAAACTATGGATTATGTTTAGACCCTTATTAGATTATGTGAAATATTTTAGTGAATTAATTACACTAAAGGATATAAGGGGAGATACACGAGGTTATTCCAACTAAATAAATTCTAACATTAATTATCTAATATCAAAATAACATATTAATACTTGCAACTTATGTATGAAACAAGATAGGAACTTGAAAACACAAGAGGATGCATGCATTGTATGTTTGAAAATCAACATGTGATTTCAGACACACTCAACTTCTCGAGGTCATGCCAAGATAGTTAGAATGTGTATTATTGAGGGGATGTTTATGGGAAACTAAAGGATAATCAGGGACTAATAATGGGTAGCGTGCCTTCCTAATAGCTGAGTTGGAAAAGGGGAAATATATTCTATGAATGGGTAACATAAATTCCTATAGTTTGATTGTTTGCTTTTATATTTTTCTAAACTATGTTAAAATTTTGTTGAGATTTCATTTTAAATAAATAAAGAAAGTAAATTAAGCTTGAATAAAAGACAAATGTGTTTAATATTTTAATTAACAAAAATCATTAGTGATTAATTAAATAAAGAAAAATGAACCATCTACTCTAATTTTCTGAAAAAAGAAGAAACAAATTGAAAGAAGTTAACTAAACAAACATTGTCATTTAAATTTACTAAAATAATTTTAAAAAATAAAATCTACTTCACATAGACATGAATTTTTTTAAAATAAAGGATGTTACTTGTAATAAAATAAACTAAAATAGGGCATAACCGGATGTAGCTATCCCTTTGTTGTAAGATTATGGAACTATATCTAATTTAATCAAAGAATGTGATCTAAATTTAATATTTTGGAAATATGATTTTTTATAAATACTTTTCCTCAAATTCACAGCAGTAAAGAAAGCTTATTAGAAATAATTTATTTGTTACCCAGAAACTAGCCCGAAAAATATAAAATAAAACGTATGGGTAATTAATAATGAAGAAATAAATGAAGAAGTGTAAACACAAAATATTCCTCCAAATTATTTCCCTTACAAATCCATAGGGATAGGTAGGGAAGAAGAAATCGATGGAATTTTGTTCATAACTTTATACAAACAATTATATAAATGAAGAAGTAATAAATTCTACCACTTAAAACAAATGTATTTATTTTAATCTAAATGACAATATTCAATTGAAAGCTTCAAATAAATGTAAATACACCCCTAACTTGGTTACTATTGTGTTGTGACAACTTCCCAAGTGTGATGATGAATTTATTGTCTCCTTAGCTTCCTTTCCTTTTCTAGAGATGAATTCTAGATGATCCAAGGTGTGTAATTTTGGACGGTAGCAAGGTGAAAAAGAACATGTTGTAGCTAACTAGTTGCAAGAAAATCAAGAAAATGCCAGAGATGGTTAGTCATAAGAAAACTCGGTCACAAATGTAGTAATCTAGGAAGAAAAAAGTAATGTTTTGTGTTCTCTATGTGATTCTTAATAATATTTTGGCAGGTAACAATGTAAAAACATCTCAAATCTCCAATCCATCATCCAGGTAAAAGTATGGTTTTTATAGAAATATGGGAAAGAAGAAGTTTGGAACACATTGCATTCAAGAAGTGCCAAATCATGAGAAAAGGGGAGATAAATTTATAAAGATACTAAACTAAGAAGAATAATCCAATATGAACTCATCAAGCCAAAATCAGGTGAAACAATCAAAAATGGACAAGAAAATCACTCACAAATTTTAAACATGCGTTCAAAACACGTAGTTGGAAATGTGGATAAAAATGACAGACCTTCATTCACGCATGATAAGAAATTACGTAACCACCATAGCGGTTGTGTAACTAAAGACACAAATAAGTGTGAAGGGTAGTGAAAAGTGACCGTGAGGACATGACAAGATTAAAACTTAGAAACAATGAAAATAATTAACAAAAAAACCATCTCTGAAGTTCAAGGGAGAGGATCCGGATCTCATCATTATTCTGGAAAAGAATTATTTCATCATAGGAGACTTTAATGTGTCTATCAATGTAGCAGTGTAATTTTAGGTGCATATATATTGCCCCCTTGGAAGATTTTTTTATCCATGAATGGGTGTAAAACATGATTTTTGAGTATGATGCTCCCAAGTGGGAGAGTTAGGAATTTTACCTTGTTCATCAGTGTGTTGAAATTATGCTAATCCGGCCTTTTCCCGCCACCTACAAAAATAGAAACATGAATGAAGTGCAAATATAAAACAACATCAGTAAAATAATTTGGAATGAAATGACAAGATCACTTACCATATCCATAGGGATGAGAAATATACCTGCTCCAACGCATCATCCCTACATACACCCACTCAAAGTGACATTATAAAAGTAAATTTGATCTATATGTACCACATTTTACTATTTTAGAAATCATTTTCACTAATCCACTTGGCTATAGTTGTATTTGTGGATTTTCAAAGTGACCATTTTACTTGTGAGTAAAGTCAAAATGAAAATCATTCCATCATGATGGAATTGCAACCAACAGAGAGCATCAGAGGGCCACAAATATGTAAGTTTTAAAAATTTATTTATTTTAACCCTAAAATGTAGTACTTGCTCAAAGCTAGCTGTAAGAAGGGAGGTTTTCAATGATTTTATAGTCAAAATGATAGTGGGGGAGTTCATATTTTGTAATTCGCTTGAATGATTTTGGTCATTTTTGAATTTTTGTGAGTTTTTTCATTTAGAGGTTCAATTCTATTTTGGTGGACTTGATCGCCACTCGGTGTAGAGTGGTGGTTGCATAACCACCACTCTAATCGATAGGAAGTTACACAACCACTACTAAGAGTAGTAGTTTTGTAACCATCATGACAATTTGAGATCTAGAGGTTAATTATGAAAATTCTATTATTTTTGTTTGTATTTATATTGTTTTTTTGAGACTATTATGAACTTATAAATTCTAATATACTATTTTTCCTTATTTTGAATGTAGGGAGTTATATAAGATGGAGTAGGGCATGAGAGAAGGACTATCTACCCTAAATATTATAGTTGTTGACACTAGTAGAGAGAGGTATTAGAGAGGGTAGACATATATGGAGGATAATTAGGACACAACTAGTTTCCCAAGTGATTCACCTTATCTACAACTTTTTGTCTTATTGGGAGGTGGATTAGAAGAATTTTTATTCCTTGGTGTTAGAGGGGAGTGAACCATCACATTTTAGGATGTTTATAGGATCCTTGAAGTTCATGTCACCAAAGTAAGAAGTTAGTGCTAAAGAGTTCCAATTCATCACTGAGGCCCACAGATGGGAAACTTATCTTGGTGATGTATATGAACATAACATGGGTGCTAATATAGGAGTTGGATTGGTTACATTGAGACTTATCCTAACCCTTCTCTATGTAAGGCCATCATTGGTATCTTGGCCTCATAATTTATTGGAGATAACACTGGAGATAGGTTTTTATTTTGTTGGGCACCGATTGTTAAGAATATAGAGCTTTAAGATAGAGTATATGCATGGGGGCTTGAAATTATGGACACCACTTATCATGAGTTATACTAGATTATGAGATGTGTGGTTATTACATTATAGACATTATTATGTTTTGATTTAGTATGATGTTAGACATTGATCATGGATTATTGTTGATCTTGATTTGATTTTGATGCATGATGATTATTAGAGACACCTTATATGTGGATGATGATATATTATTTGACATGGATGTTGTTCAGACATGTGATTTGGATATTATGAGTTGATCTAGAAAATGGATATTATTTTGATGATGATATAGTTGTTGATTAAAAATGCAAATGATGTAGTTGTTACTTCGATGTTGTTATGATTCATTTATATAGTTGGTTTTGTGATTTCATTTATATCATGTTGGATGTTCTAATATGGCCATGAGGCCAAAGGAGGTATTATATTTTACAGGTTAAAAATATCACAACAAAACATCGGGGGATCAGAGACCAACCAAAATGGAATTCTAGGTGAATTCAACAAGGTCACCATGGCAACTTGTTTTATTGTGTTGTGTGTTTTTGTTAGGATTCCCATGGGGGGATTATCTTTACATGTGACCATGGGTATTATGTATTTTATTGATGTGTTCTTTTATTATTGTTGTATGTATTTTATTAGTAATGTGTTCCTTCTTTTAATTAATTAAATTGTGATAGAATTAATGTGAGAATCATATGATTAAAATTTAAATAAATTAAATTGGGATATGGGAAAGTAATTATAAGAGTTGTTGGCTGTTTGCATTTAATTTTTAAGGGATGTGTAAGTTGTGTAAGAGCTTGTGTAAGTCATAGATTTTGGAGTAAGAAATACTCCACCTCCATAGAAATTCGAATTTGTCCTTGGGGGCTATTTTTGGAGGCTTGTGGGACAAGTAAAACTTGTCCCATGCCTCTAAATTTAATCTACCAACCATACTTATGGATGGAGATGTGATTTGTGACTTTTATAATGAATTTTAATAGTCTTGTTGCATGTTTTTAATTGCACTTTCTTACATTTTAATTAATTTGATGTCCTTGAGGTGTGGGCTTTTAGAGTGTGCAAGTAACTTGTCATATTTTTCACCCACCTCTTTATTGTGCTTGGGAGAATGGAGTTTGTCTTTTGTGTTGAATTGGAGGATGTGTGATGTGGCATCCTACATGGATCCACATCATCCTCTTCTCTCCCTCTTCTATTTAATTCAAACTCTTGCCTTGTTTTTGGGTTGTTGAACCTTTTTGCATTCTTCCTGGGGGCAGCATTTTTTTGTTGTAGGGAGCTCTTGTTTTTGGAGGAAGTTGGAGAAAGCTTTGCATGCTTGGAGTTTGTTGTTTTGGACTGTGTTTTCTTGGATTTTGAAGCTTGCTGTTTGGAGACAAAAGTAACCATGGAGAGGTAGGAATTTAACTCTTTTTTATGCTGTCATTTGCTTGTTGTGTTGTGTGGATAGTGCATGCTTTGTTTTATTTTGTTGGCTGGTTGGGTAGAATTGCCATAGGGATGGTGTAGGAGAAGGATATGGGGAATCCATGTGGGGGGCATAAGGGAATGCCATTGGCATCATAATTTTGTGGAGGGAGTTTGGGTTTGGGATCCACCATGGAAAAGAAATAGCTTGCATTTCTTACTTTGTGGGGGCATAAGGAAATCTGTGGGGGAATAAGGAGGGATTTGTGGGGGCATAAGGAAATGTGTGTGATGAATTATTTTGGTGGTTTGTTATTGGTGGATGCCCAAATTCCAATTGGGAGGCATAAGTAGCTTCCCCCATAGACCTTGCTCCTTTGGCTTGCATGATCAAGCCTAAGTTCTGTTTTGAAATGATTTTAAATGCAGTTGTGAACTGTTTTTTTGTGTTGAATTATGTTTTTTATAAAAAGAAATGTGTATGTGAAAGAATGTTGTGTTGTGGAAGCCAGTTATTTGCCATGGTTGAATTACACCTCTTATTATATTTTGGTTGGGGTTCGGGGCCAATGATGAAGGAAGGATTCTCCTTTCATTGGATGTCTTGGTTGGGTGGAGAGTGTTTCCTTTCCCCCTCTTTTGTTGTGATCAACTTGGAGAAGAGAAAATGTGCATGTTTTTGTCCTGGAGAAAGGAAAAATGTAGTTTGATAGTCCCTTGTGAAAAACATTCATTTGTAATCCTTTCCCACATGATGTGGATGAAATTGTAATAGTTATGTTATGGAGAAATGATGTTGAAATTGATTATGAGAATGTATATTTGATTTGAGAAAGACATTTGCTTTTTGCTCTTTGTACATTGGAAGAAATAAATGAAATTTTGTTAACTATATTCAAGAAATGGAAGAATGTGAAGATGTAAAGTTTTATAA